>JAEAOA010001101.1:482500-1002500 GCA_016746295.1 Potamilus streckersoni
ACATACATACATACAAACATGTACATACATTCACACACATACATACATGCATACATGCATACATACATACATACATACATACATACATACATACATACATACATACATACATACATACATACATACATACATACATACATACATACATGTATGCAGGCACACATACATAGATACACACATACAGGCCTGAGTGGCCCAGTGGTCTCAAGCACTCTCCATTATGGATCACTGCCATCTCACCTCTGTCTGCATGGGTTTGAGTCTAGGATATGTGGATATGTGGAAAAGTTTGCTAGCAGCTTCTCATGAGTGTTCTTTCCTGAGATTTCCAGGTTTCTTCCTCCACCATTAATACTGGCTGCTATGTATAGCCTATCATGTGCTGAAAAAATGCGTTAAGCCCCAGAACATACATACATACATACATACATACATACATACATACATACATACATACATACATACATACATACATACATACATACATACATACATACATACACACACACACACACATAGATAACTTTCTTGAAAATTAAAGTGAATAGTCATCATTTTTAAAAAAAGGGGGCATTTTGTGTCCACACATGAAAAATAGTTTTACTCCAGCTTAGTAGGGTCTTTAATCCATGGAAATTTTTACACATACAAGAGTTGAATGTGAATAATTGTTTCATATAGATTTAACTTAAGAAATTTACTATGAGAAGCATTGTTTTCCTTTATCCATTTTTGTGCTTCAGATATCACCAAATTAATTATTTGACCCTCATTTTGATACCAAAGTGTTTGTCTAAAATAAACCAGTTAAGTTCTGACACTAAGGTGATTTTTGCTCTAAATCTTGCACCTATGGAGATACAATGGAAAAAAAAAATTATTTGGTTGTCATGGTTACTACATTTTCCTATGCAGAGTATCATAATTCTCATGGCAAATTATATTTATGATTGGACAAGTTCTTATTTGGAATTTTTGTTTATCAGCAAATGGAACAAAATTGACAGTTTTGGGGAATGGGGCCTAATACCACAAATAAATTGTATTTTTTAATAATCACCCAGTAATTGCCCATGGATAAAACAGATTTTGTAACCTGTTCAAGTTATTTATTGTTCAGGTAAGTACATTTGACATTCTTGCAGTGGTCTGTGTGGGTTTTTTTTACTGCTAATTATATAAACAGTACAAATATTTTGAAGATTACTAAATCAGGAAATTGAGTTTATGCTTGCAAATGGCCATTAAATTGAAAAGTGGTTGTAAGTGGCCCTTAAATTGGGAAATGAAAATGAATAAGGGCATACTTGTTATGTCCACCAAATGTTCCATTGTGTGCAGGAATCTTCTGGTCAGTCACTTTTTAATCTGTAGACAGATTTCTTTGACCAATTTAATCCTTTCTAAATAGTCTGGTCAAACATATATCAGCAACACATGTTAAACAGGAAACTCTGAGCCTAGTGTAATTGGAGTATGTCAGAAAAGCAAATTTGTCACACTTTCACATAACAATGAAATGTTCCAAGTTCTGTTTGCATTGTAGTATATATACATGGGTTGTTAGTGGTTTACCATAGACAGTTTTATGATACCATCTAGTGTCCCTCCAGCAGTAGGGTGTAGTTATTAATCTTAGGTAGCTATTGCCATTGAGTACAGATAAGTGTATAGACAGCTTATTTGGCTGTGACTGTCTAACCAAAATCAAAGGATATCCTGGTATTATAATTTTTTACAATGTACAATCAAGCCTGCTGTAGCAACCACCTTTATATAAGGCAATGTTTTGTAGGTACCCTTTTCCTGCTAATCAAATATAGTGCTTATTGACAGTTAAAATTATGACCACCTCTTCATAAAGACCACTTCAGATGGTTTCCTGGATGGTTTTGATGTCTTTATGACTAATAACTTTACATATAAAGCAGATGTGACCTATTTTAGGGTCTAGAACTCTGGGCAGTTGGATTGGATTTAAATACAAGTACTTGGATAAATGTTGAAGAATATTTTATTGATGTTCTTAAATAATCACTGTAATTCATACAAATGGACCCATTGGATATACTGTATCAAAATAAATGTATCAATGTAATTCATACAAATGGACCCATTGGATATAGTGTATCAAAATAAATGTATCACTGTAATTCATACAAATGGACCCATTGGATATACTGTATCAAAATAAATGTATCACTGTAATTCATACAAATAGACCCATTGGATATACTGTATCAAAATAAATGTATCACTGTAATTCATACAAATAGACCTATTGGATATACTGTATCAAAATAAATGTATCACTGTAATTCATACAAATAGACCCATTGGATATACTGTATCAAAATAAATGTATCACTGTAATTCATACAAATAGACCCATTGGATATACTGTATCCAAATAAATGTATCACTGTAATTCATACAAATAGACCCATTGGTTATACTGTATCAAAATAAATGTATCACTGTAATTCATACAAATAGACCTATTGGATATACTGTATCAAAATAAATGTATCACTCTAATTCATACAAATGGACCCATTGCATATACTGTAAGCCAGTCAAAATGAATGCATCACTGTAATTCATACAAATAAGATAAGATAAGAATTCTTTTTTTCAGACTGCATAGTCCATACATCTAAATTAAAATACGGATATAATGTAAAACATTGTACATTGTAAGCATAAAATAACATATATATGATATGTACAAATTATACAGATACATCTACAACAATTAATAGCGCCCTGCATTTTTAAAAATGAAATTAAGTGGCACATTTAAAGAGTAATTTGTACCATCTGCTAATAATATGAGAATTTAAATGAATGTCACAGTTCCAAAAAAATGTCAATATACGGTTCTCACTATTAGGTCTTGTTATCATTGAGAATGCATACTTTCTCATTACTTCCTCAAAACTGAATACATTATAATTTACATACATGTTGGAGGCACTGTTCCATCTACTAATTTAAAAGAAGTTGGCTGAAAGACCAGGCATACAGATTTTTGTGTATTATAGATGATATCATTCTCTAATGCATATTGTTCACATATCTTCAGTAATTTTCTTATACCTGCAATCAGAGGACTTATCAGTGACATATCAGCAAAATTAAAATTGTCAAGAAACAGCCCATTTGGTGACATATGTAACCCTACATAACACTGGCCCAATATACTATTTAACTCTTTTATGTAAATATTAAATAACATAGTGGAACAAATAATTAAGGCATATCATACATCTGTTTGCCATACCAGTTGACTAAAGGATGAACTATTTATACAGGTATTTTATTTCCAGCAACATTTTTTAAGAGTGTGCAATGATTGACCCTATCAGATGCCTTACTAGCTCTTAAAAGCATGCAAATACTGGGCTGTCATGTTCCACATAATAGCTGTCGGTTTCCTTAAAGACATAGACATAAATCTGTATAATGCTGCTTTTTAAATCCAAACTGATTATAGAAGGGATATTGGGATACAAATAGACCCATTGGATATATTGTATCAGAATAATTGTATCACTGGAATTCATACGAATAGACATGTTGGATATATTGTATGCCAGTCAAAATAAACGCATCACTGTAATTCATACAAATAGACCCATTGCATATACTGTATCAGAATAATTGTATCACTGGATTTCATACAAATAGACCCATTGGATATATTGTATACTAGTCAAAATAAATGCATCACTGTAATTAATACAAATAGACCTGTTGGATATATTGTATGCCAGTCAAAATAAATGCATTGCTGTAATTAATACAAATAGACCTGTTGGATATATTGTATGCCAGTCAAAATAAATGCATTGCTGTAATTAATACAAATAGACCTGTTGGATATATTGTATGCCAGTCAAAATAAATGCATTGCTGTAATTAATACAAATAGACCTGTTGGATATATTGTATGCCAGTCAAAATAAATGCATTGCTGTAATTAATACAAATAGACCTGTTGGATATATTGTATGCCAGTCAAAATAAATGCATTGCTGTAATTAATACAAATAGACCTGTTGGATATATTGTATGCCAGTCAAAATAAATGCATTGCTGTAATTAATACAAATAGACCTGTTGGATATATTGTATGCTAGTCAAAATAAATGCATTGCTGTAATTAATACAAATAGACCTGTTGGATATATTGTATGCCAGTCAAAATAAATGCATTGCTGTAATTAATACAAATAGACCTGTTGGATATATTGTATGCCAGTCAAAATAAATGCATTGCTGTAATTAATACAAATAGACCTGTTGGATATATTGTATGCCAGTCAAAATAAATGCATTGCTGTAATTAATACAAATAGACCTGTTGGATATATTGTATGCCAGACAAAATAAATGAATCACTGTAATTCAAACAAATAGACCCATTGGATATACTGTATCAGAATAATTGTATCACTGTAATTGATACTAATAGACCCATTAGATATATTGTATCAAAATAATTGGAATTCATATGAATAGACCCGTTGGATATATTGTATGAGAATAATTGGAATTCATACGAATAGACATGTTGGATATATTGTATGCCAGTCAAAATAAATGCATCACTGTAATTAATACAAATAGACCCATTGGATATACTGTATCAGAATAATTGTATCACTGTAATTGATACTAATAGACCCGTTGGATATATTGTATGCCATGTCATGCAACTTATGACCATGTGTATTAGAATGAAAGCAAGACTATGCATAAATTATAGAGAAAGAAAACAAGCTAGAGATGGAAACCATAGCAAACTTCCATCTTCATTTTAGCATTTTGGATCTCAGACCAGTATTCATGAACTTATCCTTGTTAAGTGGCATACTAAAATAATGATCAACTTTAGTCAATAAGTGTTGATGGTGTTCACTTGACAAGAATATTAGCTGATGTACATAAACGATATTGCAATATATGTGAAAATTTTGGGTATAATCACGTTGCATGTTTTTAAGAAAACATTTACTATGTACTGGATCTATGTTGTTTTTTTACAGAGAATTAGCAGATAAAACTGTACGTAGAGTGGTATCTATGTGTGGGAATGAGACCACAGTGACCTGTGATAATGGGGCCGTTCATCGATTTGCTTATGACTTTTCGTTCTGGTCTTTTGATTCGGAAAATGGAGACTTTGCTGGTCAGGAGCTGGTGCATGGTAGATTGGCCCAGCCTCTCCTTAGCCGAGCTTTCGAGGGATATAACACCTGCCTCTTTGCATACGGACAGACAGGCAGTGGCAAAAGTTACAGGTGAGATACTTTATCATTTTCTATTTGCAATGTTTCAAGAAATGCAGGGATAAGTTCAAATAGAATGGTTGCCCTCCTAACAAGCATACAGAAAAATCTGGTTTTCATCAGCTGGTCGAACTAACAATCAAAATACCAACTTAAATACTTAATTGTTCAAAATTTACCATTGGAGTTTATGGATTGAAAATTTTCATTTGGCTGATCTTGCACTGTACATGATGTCTGTTTAAAATGTCCATCATCCATTTTGGATGAGTATTTTGAAGGAATGACTTGTCCTTCCTCAACCACTATTCATAAATTATAGTAAACAAGTGGAATTTTTGAGCAAGTAAGTTCTTGCAAATTTTATCAAATGAGTTCCCATACATGTTTATCCATCCATCCATCCATCCATCCATCCATCCATCCATCCATCCATCCATCCATCCATCCATCCATCCATTTATCCATCCATCCACATCCATCCATCCATCCATCCATCCATCCATCCATCCATCCATCCATCCATCCATCCATCCATCCATCCATCCACATCCATCCATCCATCCATCCATCCATCCATCCATCCATCCATCCATCCATCCATCCATCCATCCATCCATCCATCCATTTATCCATCCATCCACATCCATCCATCCATCCATCCATCCATCCATCCATCCATCCATCCATCCATCCATCCATCCATCCATCCATCCATCCATCCACATCCATCCATCCATCCATCCATCCATCCATCCATCCATCCATCCATCCATCCATCCATCCATCCATCCATCGATGTTGCATTATGGCAGACATGTTTATCTTTTGCCATGTAAAATTAAATTTAATGTGAAGCAACTGTGTAAAAATACAATTATTGTTTTCATTTGTGTATGTTTGAACAAATGTGTAAAAATTTTAAAGTTAAATATTTATTAAAACCCCCAAAATGAACTTAAAATAGATACATGTGCATATCAAGCTCCCTTAGTGCTTCATATAGGTCACCCATTAGAGTGTGTTTTACCAATACAAGAATTCAATGAAAATATTTCTGTTCATAACAATACCCCTTGACGGAGATCAATAACAATAAAATTTTAATTTAAAAATCAATCCATTTTCTTTGGAGTTTACAAGTATATCATTTGTGGTAGATTAATGGCCTTTGAGTACTCTTCCACTGTTGTAAATGGAGTAAATTAAAAGGCCATCATGTGAAAATTAATGACTTCTTCTTCAGTCTTTACAGGTGAATAAGGAATGCAGAAATTTCTTGTTTATAACAGTTCAGTGACCTAGATAGAAGAATATCAGATTTATTGTGAACTTTGCCCCTAGTGTTGTCATTCATTTTTATTGAGCAACCTTAATAAGACAGTTTAGCATGTACAAGCTTGTAGTATTATTGGGTGACATGTTCAACATTGAAGTATTAATCAGGCGTTGATGATGCATGAAAAGCTAACTCAGAATTTAAATTTTTAGGTCTTTGATCTATAAAAAATATCTGGGCTGCTTACATGAAAGTCAACAAGACCAATGCTAATTTGTAATTGTTTGGGCTTTTTACATTAAAGACAACAAGACCAATGCTAATTTGTAATTGTCTGGGCTTTTTACATTAAAGTCAACAAGACTAGTGATAATTTGTAATTGTCTGGGCTGCTTACATGAAATTGCCATCAATTGTTTTCATATTCTGCTAATTGTACACTAACCACAAAAAAGTCTTTATCCATTGAAAGGGAATAAATCTGTTTCCTTCATTTAGAGAATATGGATATCAAGTCAGAATTACAAGGCTATTCACCTTTATTGATTGAGAACCAACAAATCATAGCAAAAATTGTAAATACTTGCAATAATCAATTCATTATTGCTTCAAACATCTTGTCTGAGGAAAATGGCAGATGTAAGCAATGACTGGAGGTGTGTCTAATTTACACTTGCTGATTGGTTAATTGATCTTCTGATTGACAAGTGCAGATAGGTCAGTTGTCTTGCTGCCTACTGAAAGTTTTCAAAAACAATGATACTTTGTCATTTTCTTGGCATAGGAATAATTGTTCCCTGAATATGAAGTGCTACAATACATCATATACTCGTCTCTATTTTATTGACTTAATTGTTGTTCAGTCCTTTTTTTTCCAACTTGACAAAGTTTGCCAGAATAAATTTGTCCTGTAACAAGCATAACTTGAGATCATACCTAACCACAAACACTTAATTGCCTCGCATCAGATACATTGAAGCTTGCCTCAAATGCGACCTTTTGAAAAGTCAATTTTAAATGTCTGTGCAAAATATCTTTTGAACATAAACATATATTAGCAACTACATGTCTATGGAGAACTCTTTCTCCACTTTCTAGAGGTGACTGCTCTTAACATGTCATTAGTACCCATTTGTGGCCCTTAAGAACATCTTATAAATATTCCCATTTATGGCCCCTAATACCTCTTTTAAATATTCCCATTTATGGCCCCTAAGAACCTCTTATAAATATTCCCATTTATGGCCCCTAATACCTCTTTTAAATATTCCCATTTATGGCCCCTAAGAACCTCTTATAAATATTCCCATTTATGGCCCCTATTACCTCTTATAAATATTCCCATTTATGGCCCCAATACCTCTTTTAAATATTCCCATTTATGGCCCCTAAGAACCTCTTAAAAATATTCCCATTTATGGCCTCTAAGAACATCTTATAAATATTCCCATCTGCCATATTCAAAATTTCAGAATCAAGCAGAATTCCCTTTTTTGTGATTTACTCTTGAAACTGTTATTGCCAGTTGAGATTCATTAACAAAACACTAGAAAAACTCTGATTTCCTGTTCAACTTTATAATTGGACTTTGGTAGCTGTCTCTAGATTTAAAGCATGTCCCCATTTTGACACTAATTTCTAGATTTGAAGTATGTCCCCATTTCATCACAATTTCTAGATTTGAAGTATGTCCCCATTTTGACACAATTTCTCACTATTGATTTTTAAAAATCTAAGATATGCCCCTTCTATACCTAATTTTAAATTTTAAATAACTGAAAAAGTTTTTTTCAAGTTGCAGTTGAAGAGGTAACAAGTCTATACTAGGAGAAAAAGGAATTGACAGGCAAAAACTTAAGGGATAATTTACTGAACATGGGACTTTGTGCAAGCCTGTACTCAGCTTACAAATTATCAAGGTTTCTTAGCTGTCTGTGATTAAGGCAAATCATGTTGTGGGTTGTCTTGTATCTCTTGATTTACAGTGGATTCAATAATATATATTACAGCTAGTTTGGTATTGCTTTCCAGAATAATTTGTGTGATTTATTTTGGAGAAGTGATAGAAACAGCCAGAAGTGGGTTGAATTTCAGCAAATTTGGCTAAATTAAATGGGTTTTATGGGTGGATTCTATATCAACCTGCCCCCTGTAGTAATGATTATGTCCCCATCCCATAGTTAAATATATGAAATCATGAATAAAGTCCAATCTTCTGTGTGATATAAGGGAACATACAAGCAGGTGCTTGTAGCCTCAGTTAAAACTTCAGTGTTAATGCCATATCTGATGCAGCAAATATAAATAAATTCCTTTGAATGAGGGCCTTAAGGTAGATTAGTTTTTATCTAATTGAGTTACCCTCTTTAAATAAAGTCATAATGATGTCAGAAGCTATTCTGATTCACAAGGCCAACATGTTGAGCTATTTTGATACAAGAACAGCCTCCAGATGCGGAAAAAAACCAGCTAATGAAGAAGTCTCCGCATTTAAAAAGGAATATAATGCTGACACATGAAAACAATGTTTTAAAAAATTCATTAGATTATCAGTGTGCTCCTCTACAATAAAATCTACAAAGCATGTGGATCAATATGTTGGCCTTTGGGTAAATACCTGTTTGGGTAAATACCTATTTGGGTAAATATCTGTTTAAAAACATTGCAAGAAATATACAGTAATATACTGCCAGAACTTATGTTTGTTCAGTTTTGATTTCTTGGTCACTGAACTTTGGATACCATTGCCGCAACCAAGGTTTGAAATGAATGCTGCTATATTTACTATATATGTTGGGACACCATAAATTAATTTTTAAAGTAAATTGCACTGTATATTCTGGGACACATCATTTGTTTTAGTCCTAAACTGTGGGACACCTTATAAACCATTTGAAAATTGCATGTCAGAAAATTCACTGTCTCTGAGTTTTATTTTAGAAAATGTAAAACATTACTTGAGATAAAACACTTTACTTAAACAGCACCATCATCCCAACACAGTCCTTCACATGTACACATACAATCCATTCTTTTGATGCACAAATATTTGTTCACGATATGAAATAATATCATCGGAGGTAAGCTCTCCTGAAGTGGACTAAAGTCAGATTTTGTAAAATCTGCACCAGTTGTACTAAATCTCTCACTTTTAACCCCCATTTTATCATCAGTCCCAGAGATCTCGGAAACGCTAAATTACATGTATTTGGATGCAAATTTTTTATTTGGGACGCAGAAATTCATCCAAACAGGAGCCCTCCATACACAAATTTTTGTTGCAAGGAGGAAACTTTTGTGGCAAAATAAATATGTTCTAATCACTGTGATAACTGAAGCAATGGTTTTATTTTAGCTTGTTGCTTCTTTGATCAAAGGTCGCTGGCTTGCTTTGATGAAGGTGCATTGTTATTGAAGTCGTTGCTGTTGGCTTTTGCCCTTTGAAGGACAAAACAAATACCCACTTGTTATTGCTGTGGCAACATCAATTGAATTGTAGAACATTGACACATTTTTTATAAAAAAAATTTCTTAGTATATATCAGTGCTTCAGAGGTGATCATTTGTCATTGAAGTTATAGCGAAACTATTTTTTCTGTTGTCTTTTTAAATTTTTTAAAAATTACTCTTGTGTGGTTGACTGTAATCATTTCACACTTCCTCCCTCAGAGGTGGTTGATTGTAGCTAGTCATTTACTGGCTAGTTTGATTATATTACAGCATACAGTATCAAGGCCAGATATCATGTAAGTGGATTATGACAACAATTAACTGTTAGGTTGGTTGGTCAATAATATGAAATAAGGATTTTTTTATGTAACAATTGCTTCCAGTGCATTTTTATATCCAAGTTTGCAGCTTCCTGTCATGATGCCTCAAGACTGTATATACCATTTTTATCTGCCAAAAATGTTGTAGCCAACATGGCCAGATGGTATATTTTGTCACCAATATGTAAAACATAATTGCAATGTGTGACATTGGTGAAGCCCAGCACAAATGCTGTTTGCAAATTTAGAAACAAATACCCTCTTGTTATTGCTATGGCAACATCAAATGAATTGAAGAACATTGACACAATTTTTTTAAAAAAAATTTCTTAGTATATATCAGTGATTCAGAGGTGATCATTTGTCATTGAAGTTGTAGCAAAACTATTTTTTCTGTTGTCTTTTTAAATTTTTAAAAAATTACTCTTGTGTGGTTGACTGTAATCATTTCACACTTCCTCCCTCAGAGGTGGTTGATTGTAGCTAGTCATTTACTGGCTAGTTTGATTATATTACAGCATACAGTATCAAGGCCAGATATCAGCATAATCGGATTATGACATAACAATTAGCTGTTAGGTTGGTTGGTCAATATGAAATTTGTTTATGTAACAATTGCTTCCAGTGCATTTTTATATCCAAGTTTGCAGCTTCCTATCATGATGCCTTTGAAATTATCCACTCCAAACTCAAGACTGTATATACCATTTTTATCTGGCAAATATGTTGTAGCCAACATGGCCAGATGGTATATTTTGTCACCAATATGTAAAACATAATTGCAATGTGTGACATTGGTGAAGCCCAGTGCAATCAGTTATTGATTTTATTTCCAAATATTGCCTTAAATATTGCCTGCAAACTTGAAATCAAGAGACTTGGACAAAATGCTGTTTGCAAATTTAGACAAGTCTTTTGTAGTTAAACAGGAAAATGATGGAAGATTTCAATGAGATTCAGAACTGTGCTAAAGTTGCTATAACTGATAGTTTGGATGTGACCATAGCCAAGTGTAAGAAAGTATGTGATTTCTGGCTTAGTGTGGACTGCAACTTTTGCTGGTGGGACTGCAACTGTTGCTGGTGGGACTGCAACTGTTGCTGGTGGGACTCCTATTTTTTTTACCATATTAGGAGTCCTGGACTCTAGTTTTAAAATCCTAGCGAGACCTCTGAGTCTACCCGGCAGTGAAATCAAAGTACACTAGAATTCCATCCATGTCAATGATCTTGTTGCCCGCAAAATCATCTTTTTTGGCTTTCACAAGTTTCTTCAAAACCTTCTGGGCAATGCTGGGTAATTGAAGACCTTGCATGTTCCATTGTTTCAATATATTTTCAAAATTCATGTGAATAACAGTGAAAAGTTAGCTTCCATATCTTGGCTGACTTAGTATATTTAAAAAAAACATTTGCCTGCTTAAAAGAAGCCAAGGTCAGCTTCCGAGGTCAGCTTTCTTTGTAATAAAATATAATTTGTATTGATGCCCTTTTTAAAAATATTATCTTAAAAGTCTCCAAAGTCAGTTTCCGAGGTCAGATTGCATGTAATACAAGTAACCTTTTTTTTTTGATGTCCTGTCAGTTCACTGAGTTGTTCACTGCTTGCTGCAAGTTGTGTTTATTTACCACCTGATCTTCTATTTGCTTGGCATCTTTAGTTATAATTAATACAAATGGGCATTGATGTTTGTCGGTAAATAGTATACACAGCATTAACTTGTTGATGTTGGGCTTAACACTATTTTCAGCACATGATAGGCTATACATGGCAGCCAGTATTAATGGTTGAGGAAGAAACAAGAAATCACCGGTTGATGGGCATACAGCTTTCATAAATGATAACTGGTACATGATTTGTTGATGGGCATACAGTTTTCATAAATCATCCTTGAAATCACTCAATGCAGGCTCAGTACACAGAATGGCAAAAGGTTATGTGAAATCAAAGAGAAAGTTGGTTCTTCAGAAACAGCAAATTGGATCAAATTGAGGAGGCTTGAACATGTAACATCTTGGGACTGTTGTTTTGAGAAGAGCATTGCTTTAAAAAGAAATTTAATTTTGATTTTAAATATTGTTGTGATTTAAACTTATTTTTTTTTAAAAAAAGAACACAGATGAAGTAATTATTTGTCCCAGAAAGTTCTTGCAATTTCATATGTATTTGGATGTTGTTATAAAGTAACATTGAAAGACACAAGGTATGGTCACAAAATATCAATCCAGTGATTAATTGTCTTGTAAAAACTGACATTTCTGTGATAAAATTTTTGGAAATGTTTATTTTTTCTCTTATACTGCCATATTGATTTTTTATTTAGCTCTAAATGCCAATCCATCTTAATTACTTATTGAGCTTACTGTCATTAGTCATTAGAGAAAACCCCCTCATTATTTGTTTGAAAGACATAAAAGTGGTTGGACAATAGGTAAAGAGGACACAGCAGTTCACACAGAAGAAATGAGGTTAGGAGATCCAATCTCAGCTACATTGGGTTATGTCTGGGTGTTTTAATGGGGTGTCATGTCATAAAAAAATTTTTTTTTTTACCCATCCATTTTTATTCCAGCATCATGGGACAAACAAATGAAGTTGGAATTATTCCAAGATTCTGTGAGGATCTGTTCTTTCGAGCACAGGCAGTCAGAGACATTAATCAGGTAATATTCGGTTACTTGTGTCTGTCTTTATGACTTGTTTCCCTCCCCTCCATTATTTACTATGTATACTTGTAAGTTATTCTCATCTGTAAACAGCTCAGACTTAGATATACTGTTACATGCCATAAGATCACATTTTGTTGGTGCAATTTGCTAATCAGTAGTACAGAAAATACAGACCCCAATCTGACATCAAATATTGAACTTTTAGGTTTGTTAAGACTGATCAAACAATATTAACTGAAATCTGTCATCACTAATGCGCGTCAGCAGTTCCAGGTCTATGCAGCTCAATCAATAGAACAAACAGCATAGACCCAGGTCCATCATCACATAACATACGCAGTTTGTTAGAACTAATGAGGAATCATGGCCAGTTGTCTTTCCAACAGGTGGCACCACAGAAAAAAAAAACAGTCCCTGTATTTGGTTATCCACTGAGTTTATCATTAGCCAGAACAATATACTGTTGATCAATCCAACAGTATGTAATTGTTCAAACTACAATAATACATATATCAATGAAAACAGGTAGTTTTATTTCAGTTTTAGGTGTATTAAAATAATTACTATATTAGCACATCAAGACAATAAAATTGCCCTGTCTTCTTCAGTTTAATTAAAATAGTATATCTTACTATTTTTGGGATTCTTATGTTCAAACCATTAGTACCAACCTATTATATACAAAATCTTAATGAAACTAACTTCATTTTCTTATCTGCTAATTAGTGTGGCTTTGATAAATCCTAGTGACCAGTGTGGCTTAATGAAAATCTCATTTTCTTATCTGTTAATTAGTGTGGCTTTAAAAAAACCTAGGGACCAGTGTGGCTTTGATAAAACCTAGTGACCAGTGTGGATTAATGAAAATATCATTTTCTTTTTTGCTAATTAGTGTTGCTTTAATAAAACCTAGTGACCAGTGTGGCTTTGATAAAACCTAGTGACCAGTGTGGCTTTGATCAAATCTAGTGACCATTGTGGCTTTGATAAAACCTAGTGACCAGTGTGGCTTAATGAAAATATCATTTTCTTATCTGCTAATTAGTGTGGCTTTGATAAAATCTAGTGACCATTGTGGCTTTGATAAAACCTAGTGACCAGTGTGGCATCAGAATATTTTTGTGGCTTATTCAGACTTTTTTTCAACACAGTTAAGATCAGTACCACATGGAAACCTAGCACCAAAACTAAGAACAGAGCAATTTGAAAATAGCTTCCAGCAATCTGGTACAGTTCTGTGGAACAAGCTTCCACTACATGTAAAATCTGATGAAAATATTAGATTATTTAAGAAGAGATATTATGAGCATGTATGTGTTTCTAATAGATAATGGAATGTAGTATTGTAATACTAAGTATGTTAAAATAACAGTAATTATTGCTATCTTCATATAATGTACATTGTTATACTCTCCTTAAAAGGGCATCAAGGGAGAATAATCCTTGATTAATGAGTCAACGTCTATAAATGAAACATTATTATTAATGAAACCTTTCTGTGCAGTCTTTTGAGCCTTACATTGAGTTAATACAAATGGGAATTAGTTGTTGTTGTTGTTGTTGTTGTTGGGCTTAATGCCATTTTCAGCACACTATAGGCTATTCATGGCGGCCAGTATTAATGGTGGAGGAAGAAACCAGGAAATCACCGGAAAGAACCACCGACCCACGAGAAGATACTGGCAAGCTTTCTCACATATCCACATTTGCCGAATCCTAGACTCAAACCCATGCTGACAGAGGTGAGATGGCAGTGATCCATAACGGACATTGTTTTAGACCACTCAGCCACTTGAAGCCCCCCCAAATGGGAATTAGTATATGAAAGGTTGTTTAACATGGTTCCAAATTTTCTACTGGTCTCTATTTTATCTAATTGACATAACACTATAAAAATAAAACCCAGAAATTGATACCCTGGCCTTGAGTCCCAATTGACAGAGTGGTCTTGGCAATCATCTTTGCCAATCAGGTACATCATAGCTTTGCCTGTGGGGGTTTGAATCCTGGCATGCAGGCTTAGCCAATGTGGATATTCGAGAAAGCATGCCAGTAGCTTCCTGTGGGTCAGTGGTTCAGTTCTTCCCAGAGTTTTTTGTTTCTTGGAAGGATTCTACAAGCTGGTATGGGTTTCTAATTTGTGTGTCTTTGGGATTTTTAATGTAGCTTTAAGTTTTTCAGTCATGTCACTATGATGTCTGCAGTGTGGCAGTTTATAGTGATGTCAAGCACTGGGGCATCATGTTGCAGACATGTAGTATCATGTCCCACCCAGTCACATTATCCTGACACCAGGCTGACCAGTCCAAACACTAACCTATTAATGCTGAGTGCCAAGTGAGGCAGTGGTTCGAACCCATGACCTACCACATCCAAGGTGGATGCTTTAACCACTAGACCATCAGAGTAGTCTTCTAAGTTGTGAAATTGTAGGTATAACCTGATGAGATCAAATAATCAGCTACTGATCATTGTTAAGATACTGCAGTACCATCTGTACCTTCTTATCAGTTTAGTCTGACTAAAAAAGTCAATAAACCAAGGTCTGCCATCAAATAAAGCACCCAGTGTTCATGGTCTATGCAGTCCGTTAGGAGTAATAATCAAACCCCACAAAAGTAGACCTGATATACCAGCACATTATGTGATGAAAGGTCATGGTCCATATGTGTGCAGTTACACTGACTTATACTTGAGTACATATGGTATATTGATATGTCATTGAAAGAACAATTTTTTTCAAAAGGCTATAAACTTGAATGATTGTAAAATTCTGGGCTTAGTTCTAATACTACCTTCCATTCATGGGCTGGAAGACTGCCCCAGGCCTTGATACATATAATTGTAAAAGGAATTTGTGGATTATTTTTGTGTTAATGTATCCAGATGTGTTAACAAAAAAAAATTGTTCCTCCCACAAAACAGAAAACTTTAATAATCTGTCAATAACATTTTTGCAGTTGTATCAATATTTGTGTAGATGCAATGCTAATATAGATGTTTTTATATAAAATTTGGACAGAAATAATACTATTACTCTATGTTAACTAAATAGGGGTGATTGAATTCACTGCTCCAAGTGTCTGTCAAACAAGTGGTTTGAAATATAGAGATTAATCAGATACTGGCCATTTTTAATTTTTGACCATATAGGGAGAGTTGCCTATAAATTTTTTTTAAGTCGGATCTTTTAATAGCTTGAGAAAAAAATACATTTGCCATGATCTAAAGAAAAAAGGTGTTTTATTTTTAAAAAAATTAACTTTAGGCATTTATTTGTCTTAGTTTTAAAAACAGCATTGTGGCTGCCCCCCTCTCCTCGAGTGGCTGAGTGGTCTAAAGCGATGTCTGTTGCGGATCACTGCTATGTCACCTCTTTCTTCGTGGGTTAGAGTCTAGGATTCAGTGAATGTGAATATGTGAGAAAGCTTGCCAGTAGCTTCTCGTGGGTCGGTGGTGATTTCCCGGTTTCTTCCTCCACCATTGATACTGGCTGCCATGTATAGCCTATCTTGTGCTGAAAAATGGCGTTAAACCCCACAACAACCACCCCCTCTCCGTTAAATTCAGACAGTAATGACCTGTTGGCTGTAGACATGAGAACAGCAATTAGAAGAGTGAAGCATTAAAGGTTGAAGGTGACTAAATGGGAAGGTTTTGTTATGGCAGTTTAATCAAGACATAATTTATATTAAAATCATTTTCCTTTAATAATATAAAATGTTTCTATAGCATCTGATTATGCCTTGTTCTGCTGCTACTGAATTAAATCACAAACAGCTGGTCTGTTAATGGGTTAGATCACCAACAATTCTTCTGTTAAGAAGTTTGTTGTGAACATATTTTTGTTATCCAGTATACAGTAATTACATTTTGAAGCTATTTGTGGTGCAGCAGTTAAGCATAACCTCTATATCCAGTAATTTAAGTATTGACTGGATAATAAGATTTAACAGACACACAATTAATGACATCACCATATTAGAATATACCTTATGTAATTAATGACTTGTACATGACATTGCACATAAATGACAGAGCCATTTCTTGACAATTTGAAAAAAAAATTTCTCCAAAATCCTTCTTAACACATCATGGCATCACATTTACAGTGCAGGAGGTAGTAGCCTACTTCCAAGCTCTGTAGTGTCAAGGTAATTTACGATACACTAAAGTGGGTGGTATTATAGAAAGGTAAACAGATGTAGCTATGTGTTATGTTGAATTTTGGTCATCTCTCTCTCTTCTCTCTCTCTCTCTCTCTCTCTCTCTCTCTCTCTCTCTCCCTCTCTCTCTCTCCCTCTCTCTCTCTCTCTCTCTCTCTCTCTCTCTCTCTCTCTCTCTCTCTCTCTCTCTCTCTCCCTCTCCCTCCCTCCCTCCCTCTCCCTCTCTCTCTCTCAGAGCAATATAAACAATAACTGGAGCCATTCAGTCCAACATTCCTTGGTTGATGTCTACATGATTTAATGCTCTTCTCAGGGTTGTCCACTTATATATGAATCAAAGACACCATTTAGTATTGTTTGAAGTTTGTTTTTAGACAATCAATCTAAATAATAAAGAATGCTGGCCTGTCAACAGTTAGTACTCAGCCAGCAAGACCTATTAGATAATAAGGCATGAACAATGCAGAGAAGGAAACAGACAAAAAAAAAACATTTTAAAATGAACACATTAATTGACAAAATGTGCATTATGTGTAAGGGTGGTGGTGGATTTTATTATATACATAGAAGTTTACCTATCCATGAATGGTGCTAAAGTTACCACAGGAGCATATTTGTTTATAATTCATGGCTTGCAATGATGATGTATGAATTAAATGTCCATTTGTTAACGATCATTACTCTTAACTTTCTGTCATGGTCTGTAGATAATGAGAAATTGGAAGTCTGATCCTTTTTAAGGTTTCCAGGACAGTATCTAGAAATATTTACAGGTCTTTATGGATTATTTTACTTTAATCCCCCTTTTTATTGCTATCCTTGTAGATTTGTGTGTGTGTGTGTGTGTGTGTGTGTGTGTGTGTGTCTACAGGTCATAATCTACTTGCTTTAGAGAATTTAAATGGAAACTGGTTTAAAAATTGTCCAAATGTAAGCTGAATAATTTTAGTTCCATGTTTAAGACATAACTTAATCATTATATGTACAGTTATTCTCCAGTCACATGGAATGTACTGAGATTAAGGCAGATTAGTAACAAAATCCTGACTATCAGTTTAGTAGACCTGCTTAGCTCTTGTTCCTGATTCACCAGGATAGTCTCCAAGTCGTATTTTTACATGATCATTCACAATTATTGTGCTGCCTTAGTCACAGCAGCTGAGTGGTTAGCATGCCGGATTCACAACCAGTGGGCTGCAGGTTTAAATCCTATCAGACCAGTATGAGTTGTGAAATGATATGCCTGTACATGCTGTAGTAAACAAACTACAATATGATAACATATCAACACCCATAAAGAATGGAGTGAAAAAGTTCTTCATTTTTAATGTCACTTTAAACACATGGTAGGCTGTTTACATGGTATCTTTGGTGAAGCAATAACCTGGGAAAACCACAGGAAGAACCACTGACCCACAGGAAGCTATCAGCATGCTTTCTCCCATACCTGTGTAGATTTGAATCTATGCAGAGGTGAGATATCAGTGATCTGTGGACCCCTAATAAATAGAAAGCCAACACAGATAATGGTCATTGAAGAACAAAATGTTACTTGTATTCAGTATATGCTACTCTGAATCAGTTGACATTTAGTGTTGATGTATGTAGCAAAATGGCAGATTTATAGATGTATCATTACATTGGTGAATTGTTACTGTGAGTGAAATGCCTGACTTAGAGGTGGAGGGGTGTATTACTGAGCAGAGCACTTGACTCTCATTGTGTCTTCACAAAATAGTTATTTGTGTACTTTATTATGTGCTGATAAGTCAAACCAATTAATAAGGTGATAAGTATATTGATCTCTCAGTCATTTTGCTAAGGTGAAAACTGTCTTCACCATTAAGGTAAACAAGGCTATTGTTTGTGATAATCATCTTCTGTTGTATTCTTGTATCAAAACAATTTTTTTTCTTTCTGATTCAGACACAAGTTTAATGGGAATTTATGTATGTAATAGTCACTTTGGTATTTATCATATTATTTAAAGTTTTCAGATCACAATGGGAATTAAGTTATTATTATAAACTCATAATTTGGGGTAAGTGTGTGTATTTATATAAAGTTGCATCTATATCAGTTTGCTTGTAAGAAATTCATTTCAGACAGGTGTGAACTACTAATTGTAGCTTCGGAACATGATTTATCTGTATCTACCACCGTAAGTACTTGCTACCCTTTTATCTATTGTCATTACTTATTGACATTACCAAACTAACTGCAGATTTAAAATATCTCAAATTTGATATGAAGTGACAGACTTTAGTTTACACTGTTGTGATTTTGTTTATACAACCAGCAGATTCTTTCATTCTTTTACTCAGCTTGAAATAACTGGATTGAAATTGTAGGGTTTGTTTGAATATTTCATTTAGTCTTTTCTACATTATTCCATAAAGAAATAATATCAAAGTTTAAGTTGAGACGTGCTCATATTTTTTTTTCTATTGTGGTTGTCCTTTTGTGTGGTAAATTCCATTGTGCATTGAGTTTTGCCCCATTATATGACAACCTGTGCCCTGTATTGTGTCTTTATGTACAGTGCTTTATATATTGAGGATAAAGTTGTCTATTACAGAATCATCTTTGTGCCATACTTGTACTCAAAATGTGACCTGATGATGCTAATACCAATATGGTGCAATTTTAAGGCAAAAGGGTCATAATTATCCATTCTGTAAGAAATTGTTGAAAATTGAAATTTACTTGGGTTTTTTAAGGCAGAGATGAAGAACTATATATAAATATATATAATTTCCAGTTGTGTAAATATTTCTAGGCAGTAAAACTTAGAAAATGAGGCTTACCTCTTAGTCCAAGAAAATGGCAAGAGATGATTTAAACATCAGGTGTATCTACAAAAGATAAGGTGATTGGGATGTTAAAAATAGACATCTAAAACATTGTGTTTACCTTTTTTCCATATCCTTAATTACTGTAAAAAAAATGTGTTGAATTAATTGTTATAAAATTTGACAATGCTAAGATCCTATTATGTTATGCTGTTAGGACAGGTAATGTTCTGTAGGTTCTCCTGAGAACTAAAGTGGTTAATAATAGAAGCTCTGATTATGTGATCTGATAAAACTGTCTACAATAATAAATGAATTTTGTTTATGTCCTTTTGAAATAAAAATCCATAGTTCCAGTGTAAAACCTTTTTACTGTCAGTGTCATAGCTTAAAATGCCATTGTGCTACCAAAAAAACCTAGATCATGTGCATGTACCTTTTATATTGCCTGCATAAAAATAGACTTTATTCTTTTATTCTCAGGACATTGTAGTCACCACTATTGATTTAATAAATTGTCAACTTTGGGTTAGGTCACACTTCTTAGGAAGTCATTTATGCTGACATAAAACTTTATTTGCCGTACATTCTATGGTGTATCTTGCAAACATACTGAAGTAGGTCACGTTGATTTTCTTTTCACCCTCATGATCATGTAGTTTCCACATGTATCTTATTTCCTGGGACATACTGCAGTCATGATAAATTGGTGCCTGCTACAGGAATACTTGATCACAATACCAATATTAAGTTACCAATACCCAATGGTCGCACTCCAGTAATTCTGTACACTTTACTGTGAGTATTAAGTGATAATGTTAGTTTCATTATGAAAATGTGTCTGTGCATGAGAAGTGCTATTATTACACCACCATTGAAAAATAGATCACTGTAACTTATATTTGTGTTCCAGTGATGTAATATTTGTACACTGAGGTTAGTTTCTTGAACACAGATTAGTACATTGATAAAAATAGATACATGAATATGCACAGATCTTGAAGTACTTTACCGTATACTCAGGGCTTTCCTTATCTGCAGGCTGATTTACCCAGCTCCTTTTACTTGACACAAGAAAACCCTCTGTATTCTTGTTGAGGGACGGTCACCCCCTCCACCAGTCTACTTTGGCAACTCATTTACAACTTTAAATCTTGTGGAAGACCCTACATAGTACAAGAAGGTCACTGCAACCTAGTTTTCAAATTCTTGTAACCTGAATGCATCTATATCAATTAAGAGAAGGGACCAGAGAAATGTTGTATATTTGATAAAATGTTTTAGAAAGCTGAGTATATAATAACAGAAGTTTTATATCTTGGAATCATCCTCTTTGGGGTGGGGTTGGGGTGGCAAAAGCTTGTAATATAAATTGTCTATGGGACTGGTGGGGGTGGAGATCAAATTTTGTAGGTAGGCAGAAGCTTGTAATATGAACTTGGGGAGAGGGTAAGCTTGTAAAATGAACTCGTGACTAGACCTTTTTAGAATCTGGGTGGGTGTTCATATTTGCTATATTTCATGAGGATAAAATCATGAATCAAATTAGGAGTATCAACTATTTAGTAAGAAGACACATTGTAGCTATGATACAATGATCCACAAGAGTGGAGTAGAGGAGGGTGTTGGTAATAAAGAGAATAGACATCAGGGCAGTACAGAGATGATAATGATGACATTTTTTTGCAGGTGAAGATAAGTGTGGAGATCAGCTTTTTTGAGATTTACAATGAAAAGATCCATGACCTGCTGGGTTCATCTAAAGAGAAAAGTGGCAAGAAACCCACGGTATGTAAAACTTGAGATAAATTAGTAATAATACTTTTTTAACAGACATTTTAGGTTTTTCTATTTGAGACAGAAATGTAATAGCACTGTTGACCCAAGCCTTTTTTAATGAGGAAAATTCACCTTGGCTTACCTAGGTGGCACTATGTCCTCTTTGGGGTGTACTTGGCCTACCTAGGTAACACCATGTCCTGTTTGGGGTGTACCTAGCCTACCTAAGTAGCACCATGTCCTCATTTGGGTGTACCTGGCCTACCTAGTTAGCACCATGTCCTCATTGGGGTTTACCCAGACCTGTTTACCCGACCGTATTTGACCGTATTTGTACGGAATGAAGCCCATCCGTACGGTCATACGGTCATTGAACTGAAAATACGATATGAGGTTGCATTTATTTATTACTTTTTTTAAATTAATTTTTTAAGCCGTTTTTTTTTCCGTTTCGTTGTATCGGTCTCTTCGGTCCGCATCCGCGTCCGCATTTTGTGCCACGTTACTTATTTTGACATTCTCAACATCCGGTTGTTTAAACAAAGGAAAATGCCGCCGACAAGAAAGTTTCAGCACGAAACTGATGATGAAAATGGAAAGTCTAACACAGAAAGCAGCATTTTCTACCAGTTTATTCTACTCTGTGGCTATGCCTTAAACCATCGTCAAAAGGACAACATTTTGTGCATTGCACTGTTTGCAACTTAGACTTTTCCTGTGCACATTGTGGAAGGAATGACTGCTCACGGCATGTGGAATCGGAAAATCATACAAAATTGAAATCATTAGTGAATGGAAATAGAAACATTTTGTCAATGATGAAAGGAAAGGAAGTCAGTGATCAAAACATACTTCAAAAACAAATAACACGTGCTGAGGCGATTCTATGTGAGTTGATCGCAAATATGAATTTGTCATTGAGTACAGCTGACAAGTTAACGGAAGCAATGAAAAATAATTTATTAACCTTATTTCCATTCTAGTAAATATTGACAAAGATGATACTAGATTTTATCAGATAAATAAGATTGCCTTCACCTATCTAAATAAAATTATTATTTTCTAAGTGGATGGGTGGTAGCAATGTCTATCATAATGTTTTATATCAAGTTGTCCTTAACCATGAAAAATAGAGAATTGGCTTTAATTAAAATGTTATGGATATGTGTGAAGCTGAGAAAACAGAATTTCTATATAAACAACAGAATAAATTTGATTATGTTGTATTTTTTTGTGGTTTTTATCACGATAATATGAACAGGCTGTTTAAGTCAGTGGTGTTCAATTTCTGCATATTTGTGTCTTGAAACACAGAATTAACTGAATACCAGCATCTTTGTAAACTAGGAGTTATTTACACAATATTGTATAGTCATTATGTCGTGTAATACTACATAATGATAATTATGGTATATTGATAGTATCTACTATTTGTGTGCTGAAAATACTGACTGCGGTCTGAAAATACTGACAGGCATTGCTTAAAATACTGACAGGAAAATTTATGGGTAAACAGGTCTGTTTACCTGACCTAGGTAGCACAATGTTCTCTTTAGGGTGTACCTGGCCTGCCTAGGTAACACCATGTCCTCTTTGGGGTGTCCCTGGCCTACCTAGGTAGCACTAATCTTTCTTGGGGTGTACCTAATCTACCTAGGTAACACCATATCCTCTTTGGAGTGTACTTGGCCTAAGTAGCACCGTATCCTCTTTGGGGTGTACTTGGCCTACCTAGGTAACACCATGTCCTCTTTGGGGTGTACCTGGCCTACCTAAGTAGCACCATGTCCTCATTTGGGTGTACCTGGCCTACCTAGTTAGCACCATGTCCTCATTGGGGTTTACCTGACCTAGGTAGCACAATGTTCTCTTTAGGGTGTACCTGGCCTGCCTAGGTAACACCATGTCCTCTTTGGGGTGTACCTGGCCTGCCTGTGTAGCACCATGTCCTCTTTGGGGTGTACCTGGCCTACCTAGGTAACACCATTTCCTTTTTGGGGTGTTCCTGGCCTATTTAGGTATCACTAATTCTCTTTGGGGTGTACCTGGCCTACCTAAGTAACATCATATCCTCTTTGGGGTGTATCTGGCCTACCTAGGTGACACCATATCCTTTCAGGGGTCTTCGTGGCCTACCTGAGTAGCACCATGTCCTCTTTGGGGGTTTACCTGGCCTACCTAGTTAGTACCATGTCCTCTTTGGGGTGTACCAGGCCTACTTAGGTAGCACTGATCCTCTTTGGGGTGTACCTAATCTACCTAGTTAACATCATACCTAGGTAACAACATGTTCTCTTTGGGGTGTACCTGGCCTGCCTAGGTAACATATCCTTTCGGGGGTGCTCCTAGCCTACCTGGGTAGCACCATGTCCTCATTGGGGTGTACCTGGCCTACCTGTGTAGCACCATGTCCTGTTTGGGGTGTACCTGGCCTGCCTAGGTAACATCATATCCTTTCAGGGGTGCTCCTAGCCTACCTGTGTAGCACCATGTCCTCTTTGGGGTGTACCTGGCCTAACTAAGTTGCATCATGTCTTCTTTGGGATGTACCTGGCCTACCTAGGTAATGCCATATCCTTTTTGGGGTGTTTCCGGCCTACCTAAGTAGCACTAATCCTCTTTGGGGTGTACCTGGCCTACCTAGGTAACACCATATCCTTTTAGTGGTGTTCCTGGCCTACATGGTTAGCACCATATCCTCTTTGGGGTGTACCTGGCAATCCTAGGTAACATCATGTCTTCTTTGGGGTGTACCTGGCCTACCTGGGTAACACTATGACCTCATTGTGGTGTACTGGCCTACCTGGATAACACCATGTCCTCTTTGGGGTGTACCTGACTTGCCTAGGTAACACCATATCCTCTTTGGAATGTACTTGGCCTAAGTATCACCATATCCTCTTTTGGGGAGTACCTGGCCTTACTAGATAACACCATATCCTGCATACATGACAACATGAGGTAGCACTTTATCTTCTCTTGGGTGTACTTTGGCCTACTGAGGTAGCACTTTACTCGTGGGTGTACCTTGGCTTACTGAGGTAGCACTTTATCTTCTCTTGGGTGTACCTTGGCTTACTGAGATAGCACTTTATCATCTCTTAGGTGTACCTTGGCCTACTGAGGTAGCACTTTATCTTCTCCTGGGTGTACCTTGGCCTACTAAGGTAGCACATTATCTTCTCTTGGGTGTACCATGGCCTACTGAAGTAGCACTTTATCTTCTCTTGGGTGTACCTTGGCCTACTGAGGTTGTACTGTTCTCTCTGGGATGTACCCTGGCCTCTGGCTTATAGTTTAAAAATATAGTTTAAATGCCTGTCATAAGTAAAATAGATTCTGTCTTCAGAATTATAACTATGGAATATTTAAAGTCATGTAGAATTATTATTAGTCTATGAAGATATGAGCCATCATCCTTCTGTGTGGATGACTTCATTCTCTGTCATAAATTTTTATAATTTGACAATACCTTGATGTATCATTATTTGATGTTAACAACTCCCTACAAGAATCATACTCACAATTAATCTTTTTTTCTTTCTTCACCAAATTGATTCAGCCAGGAAATTTGCATAGAATTATGAACACTTCAACTCTAAAATCATTACATGGTGCATATTATCTTGAAAAGTTCTTAAATTTGTTGGATTGCCTTAACATAATCTGCTTGAATTTTCAACAAGTTGGTTTTATTCCTGAATTTTATATTCATTTATTGGAATCTGCTCTTTAATCAGACTGTTTAAATAAACACATTTGGTCATTGATTTACAGCTATGTTATTTTGTTTCTTTCAGCTAAAAGTACGAGAACACCCAGTGCTGGGTCCTTATGTTGAAGGTTTATCTACATTTGTTGTTAACTCTTTTGAAGATGTGGAGGTAAGTTTAAAAAGGAAATTATGCTTAGTTGTGTTTTCCCTGAGAATAGAGGTATCATTAGGGCTCTAGCATGACATCAGTGGAGCCCAACAGTAATCATGTCTGTCCAGCTTGACATCAGTGGAGCCCATCAGTAATCATGTCTGTCCAGCTTGACATCAGTGGAGCCCATCAGTAATCATGTCTTTACAGCTTTATGTCTTTCCAACATGACATCAGTGGAGCCCAACAGTAATCATGTCTGTCCAGCTTGACATCAGTGGAGCCCAACAGTAATCATGTCTGTCCAGCTTGACATCAGTGGAGCCCATCAGTAATCATGTCTTTACAGCTTTATGTCTTTCCAGCATGACATCAGTGGAGCCCAACAGTAATCATGTCTGTCCAGCTTGACATCAGTGGAGCCCAACAGTAATCATGTCTGTCCAGCTTGACATCAGTGGAGCCCATCAGTAATCATGTCTTTACAGCTTTATGTCTTTCCAGCATGACATCAGTGGAGCCCAACAGTAATCATGTCTGTCCAGCTTGACATCAGTGGAGCCCAACAGTAATCATGTCTGTCCAGCTTGACATCAGTGGAGCCTATCAGTAATCATGTCTTTACAGCTTTATGTCTTTCCAGCATGACATCAGTGGAGCCCAACAGTAATCATGTCTGTCCAGCTTGACATCAGTGGAGCCCATCAGTAATCATGTTATTACAGCTTTATGTCTTTCCAGCATGACATCAGTGGAGCCCAACAGTAATCATGTCTGTCCAGCTTGACATCAGTGGAGCCCATCAGTAATCATGTCTGTCCAGCTTGACATCAGTGGAGCCCATCAGTAATCATGTCTTTACAGCTTTATGTCTTTCCAGCATGACATCAGTGGAGCCCAACAGTAATCATGTCTGTCCAGCTTGACATCAGTGGAGCCCAACAGTAATCATGTCTGTCCAGCTTGACATCAGTGGAGCCTATCAGTAATCATGTCTGTCCAGCTTGACATCAGTGGAGCCCATCAGTAATCATGTCTTTACAGCTTTATGTCTTTCCAGCATGACATCAGTGGAGCCCAACAGTAATCATGTCTGTCCAGCTTGACATCAGTGTAGTCCAACAGTAATCATGTCTATCCAGCTTTATGTCTTTCCAGCATGATGTCAGTGGAGCCCAACAGTAATCATGTCTGTCCAGCTTTCTGTCTGAGCATCAGTTTGTCCATCAGCAAGTTACCTTAACAGGAATTTATTGGATTTTAACAAGATATGGTGTACACCTTCATATTGTTAATAGAGTTTGATTTTCAGCAGTGCATGTGATCATTCAGAAGCGTCATTACCTTTTATTGCAAGAAGCCTCAACTCTATTTCCACAGCTTGATATTACCAAAGCTATTTTGGTATGTGGATTTATTTTTAGGATACCTTGAATGTTTACTGTTTCTAGTGTTCTGTGACATCATTTATAAGATTTATGCCCCCTCATTTACAAGATTTATGCCCCCTGATTGCCTGTCATATTGACTTTACTCTATGTAGCATGACTTGACCAAGAATTGTTGCATTTCAACCAAATTTGGTGCTAGGCTTTATATTGATGAGGTTTTTTAATAGTCCAGTTTCCAGCTTTCTGCATCAGGAGTTATGACTCATGATTGCCAACCCTTGTGGCATTGATTTTCACAACATTAGTTTACCAAGAATTTATGGATTTCAGCCAAATTTGGTATGTGGCTTTGTGCTGAGGAGATCTTGAATTAATTTAGTTTTCATCATGCCATAACATTTACAGGAGTTAAGCCCCCATGATTGCCTGTCCTCCTCAATTTTTTTTTTTTGGTGTGTTTGTGCAGAATAATTCTTGAATTTTATGGCCCACATATCTCTATTCTCATAACTTCATTGTCCATGACAGGTTCCTATCTTTACACCCTGCCAAGCAAATTGTACTTCATTGTCCATGACAGGTTCCTATCTTTACACCCTACCAAGCAAATTGTACTTTGCATGCATCACTAATAGATTTGGGTTGATTTTTTTTAAAGGGGAAGTTTGGTACTTGATATTGTTAAGATTTAAATTGGTGCAGTATTGTAAACTTTCAAATTTTAAATAAAAGCCAATATAGATCACAATACATTAATGCCTGCAGATTGAATTTATCTTAAAGATGTACATACAGGAATATATGAATAATGGTGATAATAATAATCAAGCATGACAACATTGATGATAGTTGTTTCTGTGGGCTTTAACACTGTACATGGTGGATAGTATAGCTGGTGGAAGTAGAACCCGGATACACCCCACTCCCACCCCTGAGACAACCACCAACCCATAGGGTGCTTCTGTCAAGCTTTCTTACATACCCACGTAGGCAATCAGAATAATAAAAATAATAATGATAATAATAATAATATTATTGTTGATGATGATAATAATAATAATAATAATAATAATAATAATAATAATAATAATAATAATAATAATAATCTATTTAGTTAATAAGTGTTACCCAGTAGGTATAAAACTGGATCTTCCTTATGGTCCTCCATATTTCAATTGTCGAGGAACTTACTATTAAGTATGGGGCCCCGAGTGGTCTAAAGCGATGACCGTTACTGATCACTGCCATCTAACCTCTGTCTTTGTGAGTTCGAGTCCAGACTCGGCTAATGTGGGTAAGTGAGAAAGCCTGCCAGTAGCTTCTCATGGGTCGGTGGTTCTTCCCGGGGTTTTCCATGGTTCTTCCTCCACCATTAATACTAGCCGCCATGTATAGCCTATCTTGTGCTGAAAAATGGCATTAAACCATACAACAACTATTAAGTACAGCAAATCTACAGTCGAACCCGGTTATGTCGCCGTCCTAGGGGATTGCCAAAAAGCATTGAGATAACCGATGATCGAGATAAACAAAAACTAATATGGCATCAATATAATAACATGTGTTTGAAATTTCATTATGTACATGATGTGCGTTAGTAAATGAGAATGTACATGCACATATTTTTGGATGTTTTTTTTAAACAACAGTGTTGCCGAAATCTGTTTGATGAAGTGATCAGCATGCTATAAAAAAATATATACATGTTTGTTAACAACAAAAAGCATATGTGCACCAACTAACAGCAGAAATTTACCAGTATACAATACAAACCACTGTCGATTCTCGATACAAACCTTTATTATATTATCCAACATTGCAAACACAAAGATCGCTCAAAAAAAAGTGCAGGATGTAGTTCGTTTTTACAAAAAGCTAACCAGTGTCAAAATTAAATTCAGGAGTCATTTCACTCTGACAGCTCTGAAATGTATCGTAAACAGAATAACTACAGCATGTTATCCTTCAGACAAGATTAACAAGAGTGATTGAACTGTCATTGGAATGAAGGACCATACGGACCATAAACATGTGCTACATGAACTCAGCACATACGAAGTTAACCAAGTATGATCATTTTATTGGCAAGTCATAAGAAAGCATAAATGTAACCAATCGAAAGAAGTACATGTATATTAAAAAATCGAAAGACTATTCTTGCAAAATAGTATCTCCATTCCCACGAATGAAACTTACACAAACTTACACGAGTGAACACCTGGCAATATTGGACTGTATATATTACTGTAGCATAAGTTAACACCCAATATAGGGATTCTTTCACTCCTGTATATTGAGAAAGAAATAATTATTTTTAATTATGCAAAAGTTATTTATTTGTTGTTTACTATTTCTTCTTGCTGAGTTTAAGTGTCTGTAACAACCAACAAACAGAAAGATTAGCCCTTCTATTAATTGTATCTGTTCTATTTTCGTCTTCATTAGTAGGACAGTTGTAGGTATAGTACGGTAGCATAATTGACTGTCAAAACATACAGTACTCGGCCATATGTCAGCATAAGCAGATTATGATGTAACAATGCACTACTAAGATGGGGTTGTCATACAAACAAAGGAATATTTGTGTACTGATTGATTCCAATTCATTACTTAGTTAAGTTTGTAGATTTCTTCCGTTCTCCCTTTTAAGTATCCAGTCAAAAGCCACGATTGTTTGTACAAATTAAATAACCAAAAAGTCTTTCGACAGATGGGACATTTTTGTCACCAATAAGAGGAAAAAATCGCAGGCGATTGGCCATTGGGATCGATATAACCAATGTTAATTTGCAAATTTGGCCCTCTTTTGTGCTCGAGATATTAGTGTTCGGCAACATAAAAGAATCGACATAGCTGATGAGAAAATGCTAAGACAAAGAGAGAATTTGGCGGTTCCACTGTAAAAACGTCAACTTAATAGGGTTGGCGAGGTAACTGAGGTCGAGATAAGTGGGTTTGACTGTACTTACATATGCATGGAATATTTCTACCACTCACACAGACAGCCATTACCAAAAATTTACATACATTTGTATACATGTAGATACAGATGCATGGACTATTTCTCTCACTCACACAGACAGCCATTAACAAACATTAACATTCATTTTCATACATGTAGATACATATGCAGATAACTTTTAAGGACTTTTGATGTCAAAGATGATGATAATGACAACAACATTAATGAAATGCAGTAACAATAGCAGTCGTAACTCCTTTTTAGCATTGCATTGTCTCTTAATCTCTGTACAGTCATTGTCTAATTTTTAATTCAGGGCTGGATTACTTTGGGAAACAAGAACAGAGCCACGGCTGCCACTGGGATGAATGACAAGAGTAGTAGATCACATTCGGTCTTCACCATCGTTCTCGCCCAGACAAAGGTATACATCGATAAAATGACAGACTGATAGTAATCACAGAGACAACAAAAGCAGTTAGTTTAGTCCAGTACTCCATTGGTAATGACCCAGCCCAGACAAAAGTATACAGTGATTGTAATGCAGACAGGCAGTAGTTACTGGGATGAATAACTAGTGTATTAAATCTCACTTGGTCCTCACCATTGTTCTGGCACAGACAAAAGTGTACAGTCTAGATTTGAAATTTAAATAGAGGACAATGATTTACAATTGACTAGTTTTGTTTATGTGGAAAATCTTTTTAAGCAGTACTGTAATCACTGATTTACAAGGTTTCTAACCTCATTTATATTAAAGATGTTGCTGGAGACCATACAAAATTGTAAATTGTAAGTGGGAAATAAAAAATTCTTTCAACATCAATTCTATCAACCATTTTGGCAGAAATGCTGAAAACATAACAAAAAAGAAATGTTTTAAGCTCATGTTGAGAATTTTTAATATACATGGCACTCATTTAGGAGTTTTTAATGTACATTGTACTCATTTTTTAAGAGTTTTTAATATACATGTATTCAGCACTCATTTGAGCTTCTAATATACATGGCATTCGTTTAAGAGTTTTTAATATACATGGCACTCATTTAGGAGTTAATTTATATTCATGGCACTGAGTTGAAAGTTTTTAATATACATGGTACTCATTTAAGTCTTTTTAATATACATGGCACTCATTTAGGATTTTTAAATATACATGACTCTCAGGAGTTTTTAATATACCTGGTACTCATTTAAGAGTTTTTAATATACGTGGCACTCAATTAGGAGTTTTTGATATACATTATACTCATGTAGAAGTTTTTAATATACCTAGTACTCATTTAGGAGTTTTTAATAACCTAGTACTCATTTAAGAGTTTTTAATATACATGGCACTCATTTAGGAGTTTTAATATACATAGTACTCATTTAGGAATTTTATAATATACATAGAATTCATTTAGGAATTTGATACATGCCACTCATTTTGGAGTTTTTAATATACATGGCACTCAGTTAGGAATTTTATACATGGCACTCATTCGTTTCGCTATTACCAGTCATACTAAGAACAGATGTTATTTGCCGTTTATTTGCAGACCGAGATGTGGGAAGGTCATGAGCACGATCACTCGATAACGAGTAAAATAAATCTCGTGGATCTGGCAGGCAGTGAGCGGCAGTCTCAAGCTATGACAAGTGGTGAGAGGCTTCGGGTAAGTTGTTTTGAGAATTGTACAATCTAGTCTTGTTGGTAACAGTATTACTTTTTTTTTTGTCAAACATATTTGAGATCTTAAGCATGGCTTAGATTGTTGCGTTCATAGTTTCATTAATTTGTAGTCAGTTTTCATGAATTTTGTGAGCAATACATACCAAAAATTAAAACCAATAAGCGTTTCCTTAGAAATAAATGAATAATCAAGCTTATACAAAATTTATGTATACAGCAAAGTCTTATTATGATGATTGGCTATCTTGTTGAAGTAATAAATTGGTTGTAAAGCTGATGCCTTCAGCTTAGAGGGGTTATTTCCCTTGTCTTATTGAGGTCAAAATGGCATGTGTAAAGGAGAAGAAATAAAAATTTGTAATTAATATCTAATTTAATTATTATAAAATCCTAACATATTTTCTCACATGTAAAATTGCATGGTTAAAGAAAGAAAGATATTTACATCCTGCGAGTAGACATTCCAGGTGAAAGTAAAATCCTAAAGAATGACAGTGTCATTGTAAAGAACAAAGGAAATATGCATATTTGTTAGCGGGAAATTGCTATTGGGTTCCAAATTTGAATATCTATTCTAAATGTCTAATTTACTGTTGAACACATTTGTCTGTTTTATGTTGGAATATTGTTGCACTGCATTATAATGAGAGCGACTCTATTACAGATATTAGATGAGCATAGAGCTGGTTTGACTAAACAGAAAAATTTGGATGATTGTGAATTTGGAGAACCAAGTCTGCTGGTTTGCTTAAAATCTGAATTGTTATATACTTTTAGTCTGGTTCCTGGTTCTCTTTACTGCATGGGTATAAATGGTTGTAGAGGTTATTTGGAGAACCAAGTCTGAAAAGTATTAAGCTTCAGTCTGATACATGGTTGTTTCTGTGGCATTGGTTGTAATGTTTGTTGACAGGTGCAATCTGATTAAAATCATATCTTCACTGACCTTCAAGAAGATCTGAGAGTGACTGCTTAGGGGTCTTATTCTGATGACCTGTGTTATTACTATATTTGCTACTTTTATCAGCCAATCAGATGAAGTCTTATATCTTGGAGTGTGGGAGTATGTTCAAAAAGAGTTGATGCATGCTGAATGATTTGTTTCAGTGTTTAATTTCTGAAAGCTGCATTTCCAATGGCTATTTCAAAGGTCACCAAAACATGACCCCAAAGCAGTTGCTGTCAGATCTTCATGTTGGACAGCAGAGATCTGATTTTAATCAGATTGTAGACAGTTGAGGACTGGTGTAGACTTGAATATGCAATCATTGTGGCAATCAGAGAGAATTTCCTTACAGACTGGTCAGTTTGTAATATTTTACTCTACATACCTAGTCAGAAGAACCTTCATAGACTGGTATTTCACCAGTAAAAGTGAATTCACTGTGATCTTGAATGTGTGACAATGTAATTGGTACTTTGCCAGTATAAATGAATTTACAGTGATCTTGAGGATGAGACTCTTATTGGTACTTCACCAGCAAAAGTGAATCTGGTCTGGTCTTGATGGTGAGACTCAATTATTGGTATTCCACCAGTAAAAGTGAATTCACTGTGTCTGGTCTTGATGGTTATACTGTTATTGGTACTCCACCAGTAAAAGTGACTCAGTCGAGACAGTCTTGAGGTTGAGACTCTAATAGGTATTCTACCATTAAAAGTGAATTCAGTCTAGTCTTGATAATAAGACTGTAATTTGTATTCTACCATTAAAAGTGAATTCAGTCTGGTCTTGAGGTGAGACTCTCTAATTGGTATTCCACCTGTAAAATTGATTCAGTCTGTTCTTGTAGGTGAGACTGTTATTGTTAGTCCACCAGTAAAAGTGGATTCACCGTGATCTTGAGGCTCTCTTAGTGGTACTCCAGCAAAAGTGTATTCACTGTGATCTTGAGGGTGAGACTCCCTTGTTATTATTGTTATACAATGGCTTCAGAGATGCAGCAAAAATAAATAAATTCCTTTGAATGAGGGCCTCAAGGTAGATTAGTTCTTAGCTAATTGAATTACCCTCTTTAAATAAAGTCATAATAATAAATAATAATAATAATTCCACCAGTAAAAGATATCAGTTAGCGGTGTAAATCTTCAAATAAAACATACTGTTTTCCAGGTGGTCTTGAAGGTTGTCATATTGATTACATTAGAATAATTATTAAAATAATGAATTGGTATGGGGAATTAAATTACATAATTAGTGGAAAGACTCTAGACCAGTGGTACTTTTTCAGGTCACTTCCTCCTTGGTTATCCTTAGCACACCCCCACCCCCCTTACTCCATAACAAGCGTTGTTCAGCATTGTTGCCCCCCTCAGAAATCCCACCACCCACAAGAGGGCGTTATTGCCCACTTTGGGAACCAGTGCTCTAGACAGTCAAGAAAATCATCTGTCAAATTTCAGGGCCAAGTTTTACTTTACTTTATTCTGTATCATTTAGACCAAAAGTTTTCAAAATGTGGTCCGCAGACCCCTTGGGGTTCGTCACATGTTGCCAAGGGGTCCGCAAGCAGATCCAAAAAAAATAATAAAAATAGTACATTTGCAAAGTTTGTATAATCATCAGCAAATATAAAAACAACTGAGTACTGAGCCGTCTATTCAGTATTGACTCTATTCAATTCTATGGTTAGTACTTATTGATGTCTATTAACAATGCTTCCTTCTGGTGCTATTTTTAGTAACTAAAAATAGCACTGGAAGTAACTATATACTGAAGATAATAATGTTTATCGGCCAAATTTATTGGATAAGCTGAGAGGGGGACACCAACTGACCACAACATGCTATGTGCTCCACTGCTTCAAAAAGTTTGATAACCACTGATTTAGAACCATGATAACCTAGGTTGTCATTCATTCATATTTCTTTGAAACTGAAATATGTTTTTAACATGTAATGCTTAATTTTTTTGCTAGATGAATTTATCTGCATCTGTGTTTGTTTCTAAAATACTGATTTATTTATTCGTGACTATTTTTTTTATAGGAGGGAGCTAACATCAATAAATCCTTGCTGACACTGGGAAAAGTTATCTCCCTTCTGTCAGAACAGTCTGCACAGAACGGAAAAAAGAAGAAAACTTATATCCCTTACAGGGACTCTGTATTGACATGGTATGTATGGTGATTACCATCATCTATTTCTTTATATGATGCTTGTACCAAAATGGCATATGTGATGCATTTATATGCTGTACACATTTCTACAAAAGATACTTTTATATGATGCTTGTACCAAAATGGCATACGTGTGCATTTATATGCTGTACACCTGCCTACAAAAGATATTTTTTGGTATATCTGTCCTAAAATTGATATCGAACTGTCTTTCATCAACTGTTCACATCCTTTCATTCAGGCATTTAGAAACCAAGTTATATTACTCCTGTGCAATTTAAATTTTGAAAAGCTAAGATTTGCAAACTTGACTGATTTACAGCTTTTTAGTTTTTACAAGCATTCTCGACACCTTGATTTATTATTTTATTGAAGAAAAAAGGAAAGAGTAAATTGTATTTTTGTGTTCCATTACAAAACGTAGTAGGACATATTTTCATCTGTGTAACAGAAGTCTAGCTGATTTGCAAACGTTGCTTTTCTTTTTGGCCTGGTTGCCTCAGCTGGGTTGTTTCCAATCATGTCCATCTGCTAGTTGTTGTACCTGTAAGAACTACTTTATCAAACATTAAAAATTTCATCATTATAAACTACGAAGTAAAAATATTTGTTACTTTCAGATGACATCTATAGATTCAATGTGATAATTTTGCATTGCTATTAAAATATTTTTTGATATTTTCTCATGCATAGGTGTTTGTTGGTCATGCCACTGCCTTTCTTTCATTCATATTAATGCACTGTTTAACAAACAGTAGCATCTGACCTCTAGAGGGGGTATAAATGGTAGTTATATCCTTAACAAACAGTAGCATCTGACCTATAGAGGGGTATAAATGGTAGTTATATCATTAACAAACAGTAGCATCTGACCTATAGACCGGGTATAAATGGTAGTTATATCCTTAACAAACAGTAGCATCTGACCTATAGAGAAATGTCAGGGGGTATAAATGGTAGTTATATCCTTAACAAACAGTAGCATCTGACCTATAGAGAAACGTCAGGGGGTATAAATGGTAGTTAGATCCTACTGAGATGATCATTTAGATTTGGATTTTAAAAAATCAATGATTGACCTACAGAAAAATAATAGCAACTGATGAATACTGTGTAGGGTGCTAAACTATAAAAATGAAAAGTTCTCTTTTTTTGAAGGCAAAAATTATGTGAGAAAAAAATATATGTAGAGTTTTACATGGGTACCAAGAAATTCCAGTCATAGGGTTACATTATCTTGCTTGGCAGAGCCTTGCTGAATGCAAATAATATAACTTCTCAACTGGGGTTTCCTTGTCTTGTCTGGTTTCTTCTCCAACATAGATTCTGTTATTGTTATCTTTCTTTTGTTTTTATCCATATTTCTGGTTAAGTTATGTATTGAGGTAAGTTATCATGCACTGTGGTGTGATATCTGTGTTCAGTGAATACAATTTGTGGTTCTTTTAGAAAATTGAAAGTATGTTGATTTTTTAAATGAATTACAGGTCATTGAAAGAGTTTAGGAGTTTTAATATTTTAAATGAACTACAGGTTGTTGAAAGAGAGTTTAGGAGTTTTAATATTTTAAATGAATTACAGGTTGTTGAAAGAGAGTTTAGGAGTTTTAATATTTTAAATGAATTACAGGTTGTTGAAAGAGAGTTTAGGAGTTTTATTATTTTAAATGAATTATAGGTTGTTGAAAGAGAGTTTAGGAGTTTTAATATTTTAAATGAGTTACAGGTTGTTGAAAGAGAGTTTAAGAGTTTTAATATTTGAAATGAATTACAGGTTGTTGAAAGAGAGTTTAAGAGTTTTAATATTTTAAATGAATTACAGGTTGTTGAAAGAGGGTTTAGGTGTTTTAATATTTTAAATGAATTACAGGTTGTTGAAAGAGAGTTTAGGAGTTATAATATTTTAAATGAATTACAGGTTGTTGAAAGAGAGTTTAGGAGTTATGATATTTTAAATGAATTACAGGTTGTTGAAAGATAGTTTAGGAGTTTCAATATTTTAAATGAATTACAGGTTGTTGAAAGAGAGTTTAGGAGTTTTAATATTTGAAATGAATTACAGTTTGTTGAAATTGAGTTTAGGAGTTTTAATATTTGAAATGAATTACAGGTTGTTGAAAGAGAGTTTAGGAGGCAATTCCAAAACAACAATGATTGCCACAATCAGTCCAGCCAACTCACACATAGAGGAAACTCTTAGTACACTGCGATATCCTTTTTAATTGCTGTGATAAATTATAACAATTTTCTTTATTGTTCTCTCAGGTATGTATTATAGTGGAATATAGCTATGTTCATGTACACGTGTTTGCAAACATTTTCACGCACAGAGCCTAACTTGCCAACTTTTAAAGCGATTTCAACTAAAACATGTCAAGCAAATTGCTCCTTCTTGATATTTACAATTTTCCATATTCATTTTCTCAATGCTGCCATTGAAACAATGTTGCATAAATAGTATAAAAACTGGTGGTGAGTGACCATAGGGTATTGTTATAAATAGTGGTATATCAAGGGTGTTGTACAATAGGGCACTCGTGTAAGTAGTGGTATATCAAGGGTGTTGTACAATAGGTTACTGGTATAACTAATGGTATATCAAGGGTGTTGTACAATAGGGTATTGGTATAAATAGTGGTATATTAGCTGAGGGTGATCAACCGTAGGGTACTGGTATATATAATTGGTATATCAAGAGTGTTATACAATAGATTACTGGTATAACTAGTGATATATCAAGGGTGTTGTACAATAGGTTACTGGTATAACTAGTGGTATATTAGCTGAGGGGGATCAACCATATTTTACTGGCAAAAATAGTAGAATATAAACTGAGTATATATACTGAGTGTTATGCCATAGGGTACTGGTATATTGTTACATAAATTGAGGCTGATCAACCATAGTGTACTGGTATAAATAGTAGACTGTTAGCTGAGGGTGATCAACCATAGTGAACTGGTATAAATAGTAGACTGTTAACTGAGGGTGATCAACCATAGTATACTGGTATAAATAGTGTTATATTAATTGAGGGTGATCAACCATAGGGTACTGGGATAAATAGTTGAATGTAAATTGAGTGTGTGAATGTGTTTGTATGTGTGGGGGGAGATTGATAGAGAAATAGCTGCAGAACAAAAGAAATGAATCAGTAATTGAGATTTTAACATATTTCACAAATATTTTCTTAACCATGTAAACATATGCAAAACAGGCACGATCAATTGTTAATGTGGCAAGGGTTAATGAAGATCCAAAGGCCAAGCTTATACGAGGTAAGGAAATCATTTTTTCAACTGGTAGAACCAGTTAATGATTTGCAGTGGCAGAATGTATTAATACTTTTTAAGTGTCAGAACCTATTACTACTTTGCACCATTTCAAACTACACGTTGTACATACATCAGAATTGCCACATTAGTGAAAACATCTTCCATACTGTTCGCTAGTCTTTTGGCAAGTTCCGTAAAGGTGGTACAAGAGATTTCCAATAAATATATAAATAAAGTGTTTGCAGGAAAGGAGACCTAAGAAAGTTGATTTGGTGTTAATGTAATATAAATTCTTATATAGAAACCAGGAAATTAGAATACTTAAAATTGAACCAGAAAATTAAACACTTAAATGTAAAAGCAAGAAATTATAATACTTTAATGTAAAGCAGGAAATGTTATACTTAAATGTAAAGCAGGAAATTATTACACTTAAATGTAAAGCAGGAAATTGTTATATTTAAATGTAAAGCAGGAAATGATTACACTTAAATGTAAAGCAGGAAATTATTATACTTAAATATAAAGCAGGAAATTGTTATATTTAAATGTAAAGCAGGAAATCGTTATACTAAAATGTCAACCAGAAAATGATTATACTTAAATGTAACAAAGATTCTAATATAGACAATGGTTTTAATTTTTTTAAAGATTGTTTATAGTTTATGCGTGCAGTTCATCTCCAAATTTTGAAACTTAAAAGCTAAAGAAGTAAAACCCCATCTATAAGAGATCTTTATTTTTGTAGAATTGAGAGCAGAAATAGAGCATCTGAGGCTCCAAACAGGGAACATAAACTCGGAAGAGGCTCAGACAGGGACTCTTGCAGAGATAGTTTGTCTGCGTGATCAGCTGAAGGCCAGAGAGAAAGAAATGGAAGAAATGACAAGGTGATAGCAACTGGATAAACATGTAGCAATTTTCTGTGTAACCTTCTTTCATGTATTTTTTTCACACAGTATTAAGATTTAGTTTTTTTTTTTCTCTAATTAAATGCTTTTCGTGATTGCTTGCTGCCTGCATAGAACAGTCTAAAACCAAGAAGAACAAATAATTATGGAATGAAAATTTCAAATTAATTCATATGTAGAGCACTTCTTCTACAAGTTATCATTTTTCTGGCAATTTATAAAGACAAACCCTCTTTTATAGATCATGGCAGGAACGACTGAAACAATCAGAAGAGAGGAAGTTAGAAGAGTCCAAGTTACTGGAGGTCAGTTAGTAAGAAGTTCGTGGTTCATTTACCTCAGTTAGGTTCTGGAATTCAAGTCTTTATGTCACACTCTAAGAACATTGGTGAGATCTTGGCTTGTCCCTGTCCATCCCTAAATATATCTGTCATGTGAACATGAGTCTAAAAATCACTCTATTTGGTCAAATTTGCTTGGAATGTCTCTATCAATAGGTAGATGATCCAGATAGATTTTTATATGTGAAATTTAAAAGTTTAACTTTCTTTCCCTCCTAAGTGGATAGATTAGAACAATTTTGGCCTGCCTATTTTTCTCACAGCAAGGTCCTGGATTAAAACAGTTATTGCTATCCTAGCCTTCTCTGAGCAAGGTATGGGATTAAAGTAATTCCGACTATCCTAGTTTTCTGACAGCCTTTCCCTTTTCAGTGGTTGTTTGTAATGTCATTATCTTTTGTTATGAGGAAGATTAGACCATAAGATGGGATTATTATAGAAGTATGCATCAGCTTGTTTATACTAAATTACTGTTTAGCAGTGAAGAATTTTTTTTATTGAAAAATGGAAATTAATATCTCAGTAATAAATTAGTTAAGTAAGGTGCTTCCAAAAGAGATGCAGTGTGGGTATGTAAGAAAGTTTGCCAGTAGATTCCCATGGGTTAGTGGTTCTTTTTAGCATTGTATTGAGGTCTTCCTCCACCAGATATCCTGGCTACTGTGAAAAGACTTATCATGTGAAAGAGACATTCCTGTATATTCTATTCTCATTATTTTTGACAAGTGTTGGCTTCCATTACTCTTGCTGTTCATTAGTCAGTTTGTATTAACTTTACCAACATGTTAAAATTACCGTATCCAAACATTTTTATATATATATATATATATTTATTTTTAAATAGAAATGAAAATTACTTTTATTGGAAAGAAAAACCAACTATTTTTTTCCATGCATGGTAATGATTCCTGATGGATCATCTATTATTAATTACATGATTTATTTATTGCAGTACATTGAAAGAAAATGTTCTTTAAATACAATACTTTTTTCAGCTTGTACCTGTTTTTTTTAAATTCACTGTCATTTTATTGGTTTTTCAAATGCACTGGCCCATTTTCAAATTCGGTTTAAAATGTGCAATATTTACAACAATTTGAATGTTGTCATATGTTGGTATTGGAAAATAATCATGGGATTGATCCATTCGTTTTGGAGGACCAAGTCTTTAAACAATTTTTGTATTTTGTTCTTTTGAACTTCAATCGTATATAATATCAGTAGAACAGATCTACAAAATCAGATTAACACTGAAATCAAATGAAATGTTTATATGCATCTATACAGGTGACCTAAATAAATGTGTTCACCATTGAAGGCGATTTTTGCTTCTTAGGGGTGGGGGCATTTACTAGATTACATGTTTTTTGTTGAAAATTTTGTGTGCATATGCCAGTTGGGTTTTTTCAGCACAATGAATCTAATGCACTCTTCTTGCCTTTATTTTCAGAAAGCAGGAATAACTTTTAAAGTGGACAACAAACTTCCCAACTTGGTGAATCTAAATGAAGACCCACAGCTGTCTGAGATGCTTCTTTATGTTTTGAAAGAAGGAATTACACGAGTTGGAAGGATGGGACTGAATTCAAAGCATGACATACAGCTTAATGGTGCCTTAATTGCAGAGAATCACTGGTAGGGTTTTATTACACGTTAAACATATCTTGATTGCAGAAAATCACTGGCAGGGTTTTATTACATGTTAAATATGTCTTGATTGCAGAGAATGAAGCATTCATGGACTGCATTGCAGTTCATAGCTAAAATAAGTATGCATGGACCCTCTTGTATTTTATGGAAAAATAAGTACACATCGACCCTCTCATGTTTTAATGCAAAAAAAGCACATTTTTGTTCACAAGCTTCTAGGCTTATATTTTGCTCCACTAATGGTGTAATATATTAAATTAAATTTTATTGCTAACCATAACTATCACACGTTATGAAATATTTTAAGATTAATTTTGCTAATGATGAACACATGAATAGTAAGTGTATATGATCTTAACTAATTTCAAAATAAGTATATGCATGGTATCCAGAATTACCATTATACTAGTATGTGTGCAAAGTTTTTTTTAAAAAAAATAAAAGAGTGAAGTTTTTTTTGATGTTCAAGATTGTACAGTACACTTGGAATGTGGAATCTTGTTATTAAAAATGTTCTGACGTAATGATGTTAATTTAGTGGAAAAAGGATAGTGGTAATATGTATGCCATACTAATCGTTATGAGATGACCTTGTGCCATATTATTTAATATGGGATGAATCCGATTTTTCCTTGTGCTGTATTGATGCAGGATGAGTCCAATTTTTTCCTTGTGCCATATTAATTAATACATGATGTAGGCAGTTAAATAATCAAAATTTGGAGCTTTCCACACGTTTTAATAAAACGTTTATTTTTCACTATATTTTGTCAGCATCATTAACAATGTGGACTTAGTTGTCAACATCACCCCGATTGGAGATGCCCCAATCTACATCAATGGAAATCTCATATTGGAACCAACCATATTGCATCACGTAAGTACTCCATTTATTTACATTTATTGTACACATTCTCATTACATATTTATGTATGTGGTTTTAGCACTGAGAAATTACTTGCTGGCATTAACTTCATATACGGAACAGTATAATTATCTCTTTTGGAACCAGTCAAAATTTACTATCAACATCTGATATTGGAATGTTTTATTTTAAAATTTAAATTTGCTTAATTGTGAATAGTGTACATTGTAATAGTTAAGCATCTGGACTTGATGTATACACCACATTCTCACCATGAAAATGTCTAGGCATGTAGTTGTTTTAATGTCAAGACAATTTACTCTATATTTTTTTTTTTTAATTTTGCAAATAATTTGTAATTTATAGTACACCATGAAAAGTACATGAATATTGTAGCATTTCAGTATTTTTGCTTTCATCTAATTTATTTTAAATAAATTTCAGGCAGTTTTTTATTTATTTTTATTTTGCAATTTTATACAGGGTGATCGTGTCATATTGGGTGGTGACCATTACTTCAGGTAAGAGATTTGGATGAAGTAAAGATTAATTGAATCTGTATTAGGGAAAGGTAATCCATGTCAAATGGTAACATTATTAATATATAATTTGGTACAAGGGAAAGGTAATCCATGTCAAAGGGTTACATTATTAATATAATCTGGTGCAAGGGGAAGGAATTACAATTCAAAGGGTTACATTATTAATATAATTTGGTACAAGGGAAAGGTAATCCATGTCAAAGGGTTCCATTATTAATATAATTTGGACTCCATATCAGAGGGTTACATTATTTGTCAACTTAAGTGTATGTGACATACATGCCAACCATTGTACTTTTGGCATAATCATTAGTAGCAGAAAAAAAAACCCATCTTTTTTATATGTGTTGTAATTCTGGCATATAATATATAGATTGCATATTTTATGCCCAAATTGCCTTTCTTTTTTGCTGCTTACATTAGTAATAATTATTATGTCTCACAGTGGGGTTGGGTTGCCATGTGTGATCTGACTTTTTTAAGATGTCTTCTTACTTTTACGTGGCAACTGACCCCCCAATAAATAGCCTAAGAACACCAGAGCAAGACAAATCAAATAAAGATCATAAATCTGGTATGATATCTGTGTTCTAATAATACATTCCAAATGCCAACTTATCTGATATATTATTCTCTTATGGTCTGTTGTGAATTTCAGGCTAGTGTTGTTTTGTTTTTTTAAAAGAAGGTCATGTGATAATTCATTATTTGTTTTCAGGTTTAATCATCCCATAGAAGTTCAGAAGAACAAGACTGAAAGTCATGCAGGTCCACAGGAGATCAGAGATTTTGAATTTGCCAAACAGGAGCTTCTTCGGGTTCAGGAATCCAGGTTGGCTTGAGTTCTCTGTCCAATATATATATATATATATATATATATATATATATATATATATATATATATATATATTCAGTAATAATGTAAAGCTCTATTTTGTCATGGAACAGTTTGTGCCTATTGTTGCAAAAATGAGCAGGTTAATATTAAAATCATTCAAATCAAAATGGTTTTAGAAATTTTCAGCTAAAATAATAGTTTAGTGCTGCTATTAATTTCAGGTAGACCTTTTTAGTATTGAAAATCTTTTTAGCATATAGTCCTCGACTCTTGGTTTAGGTGTGTCTGTATTGAATATCTAGATTTGTCAAAATATCATTGTTTTATGTTTCCTATAAAACAAAGACAGTCCCAATCTGTCTGACCCAGGGCCCTATCAAGACTTGAATATCAAATTATTGCTTCCAGGAAGAAGACTTCTTTAACCACTGCATGGTATTATATAAATTCTTGTTTTTGCATGTAGTAGTAAAACAGGATATGCAGAATGCACTTTTAGATTACAGACATCTGTGATTGACATTAATGATATATTTAACAGTGTTAAAACTGCCATATTTTAGTGTGTAACACTGTCATAAACAACAATGTTAAGACTACCATATTTTGGTGTGTATAACAATGTTAAGACTACCACATGTTGGTGTGTAAAACAATGTTAAGACTACCACATGTTGGTGTGTATAACAATGTTAAGACTACCACAGTTTGGTGTGTATAACAATGCTAAGACTACCATATTTTATTGTGTATAACAATGTTAAGACTACCACATGTTGGTGTGTATTACAATGTTAAGACTATGACATGTTGGTGTGTATAACAATGTTAAGACTACCACAGTTTGGTGTGTATAACAATGTTAAGACTACCATAGTTTGGTGGGTATAACAATGTTAAGACTACCACATGTTAGTGTGTATAACAATGTCAAGACTACCATAGTTTGGTGTGTATAACAATGTTAAGACTACCATAGTTTGGTGTGTATAACAATGTTAAGACTATCACATGTTGGTGTGTATAACAATGTTAAGACTACCACATGTTGGTGTGTATAACAATGTTAAGACTACCATAGTTTGGTGTGTATATCAGTGTTAAGACTACCACATGTTGGTGTGTATAACAATGTCAAGACCACCATAGTTTGTTGTGTATAACAATGTTAAGACTAACACATGTTGGTGTGTTAAGACTACCACATGTTGGTGTGTATAACAATGTCAAGACTACCATAGTTTGGTGTGTATAACAATGTTAAGACTACTACATGTTGGTGTGTATAACAATGTTAAGACTACCACATGTTGGTGTGTATAACAATGTTAAGACTACCACAGTTTGGTGTGTATAACAATGTTAAGACTACTACATGTTGGTTTGCATAACAATGTTAAGACTACCACATGTTGGTGTGTATAACAATGTTAAGACTACCAGATTTTGGTGTGTATGTCAATGTTAAGACTATCATATTTTGGTATGTATAACAGTGTTAGGACTACATATTTTTTGGTGTGTATAACAATGTTAAGATTGTGATATTGTGGTGAGTATAACATTGTCAATAAAAATGTTAAGACTGTGTACTACATTTCTGGGTTTAGTTGATAAAAGCCATGTATCTTAGAACAGTTAGCTGGCATGACAGTCTTCTGTTGGATTCTTTTTCTGCTGTACACATATAATGGTAACAGGCAAGACAGTCTTCTGTTGGATTCTTTCTCTGCTGTACACATAGAACGGTTAGCAAGCATGACAATCTTCTGTTGGATTCTTTCTCTGCTGTACACAGAACGGTTAGCAGGCATGACAGTCTTCTGTTGGATTCTTTCTCTGCTGTACACATAGAACGGTTAGCAAGCATGACAGACTTCTTTTGGATTCTTTCTCTGCTGTACACATAGAACGGTTAGCAAGCATGACTGTCTTCTGTTGGATTCTTGTTGTTTTTTCTGCTGTACAGTTTGTTTTTTTTGTCCAGACTTCAGAAGGAGTTGGAAGAAGCCCGGCGTAAGGCCCAAGAAGAATTGCAGCAGGAATTGGAACGCACGAGGAAAATGGCAGAAGTGGAACTACTATCACAGAAATCGGATTATGACCATAAACTGTCCGAATTGGAAAAAGTCTTGGTAAGTTTGAAAGTTCTGACTACAGTCTCATTCTTCTTCAAAGGGAACATTGCATATTGGTATATCAGTATGACAGCTGTATGGTTTGTCAGTGTCATACAACATCTCTTTGGTATATCGGTATAATATCTGTATGGTTTGTCAGTGTACTATAACATTACTGGTATATTAGTATGACATCTGTATGGTTTGTTAGTGTAATACAACATCTCTGGTATATTAGTTTGATAACCATTGTAATTTGTCAGTATAATATAACATCTGGTATATTAGTATGACATCTGTATGGTTTGTAAGTGTAATATAACATCTCTTTGGTGTATTAAGATGACATCTGTATGGTTTGTCTGTGTGATCTGACATCTTTATGGTATATCATTTTGATGTCTATGGTTTGCATGTATCATATAACATCAGCATTATATATCAGTATAACATTTATATGGTTTGCCTAGGTGGTATATAATGTAGTATTATATCAATATGGCAGATTATTATGACTTCTGTATGGTTTGTGAATGTGATTTGACATCTTCACATAATCATCTTAATGCAGCACATTAAAGAGTTTTAATTATGTCTGTCAGGAACTGTAGGTTTGATGGATTCCATTTCGATTTAGATGAAATTGAGTTTGATAAAGCTGATACTGGCATAATTGTAGTTGTATTAGTTAAGTATCAGAGGAGTGTAAAGATGGTAAAATTTCAGTTGCATCATGGGTAGCACTGAATTTACGATTATGAACAAAGTCCTTACATGTAAATTTCTCTGATCTTTTGAATGTAGCAAATAAAATGAAGAGAGTTTGGTATATGATCATTGAAAAATGGATGAGTCTGTCATAACAGAAAGGATGGTATGCATAAAGAATGTTGACCTAGCAGCAGGCAATTTGTTACTATTGGCATAGAAACAGCAATGTCTCCTACTTAGAGAATCAGTGATACTTGAAATATCCACACATTTACTTGGTGGGTTTTTTTTGTCTTAAAAACTCATTGTTACACTCAATTTTGGTATGGCAGATTATGGACAGGTGGCTAACTTTTTGGATTCGACTTTAGGAAAATATTTAAAGATATCTTTTGGGATTGTTGTAAGGCTTAACACCATTTTTCTGCACACGATAGGCTATACATGGCAGCCAGTATTAATGGTAGAGGAAGAACCTGGGCAAACCCCAGAAGAAAACTACCAACCCACAAGAAGCTGCTTGTAAGCTTTCTCACCTAGCCACATTGGCCAAATCCAAGACTCAAACCCATGCAGACAGGTGAGATGGCCGTGATCTTATTGGAAAGTGCTTTGGACCACTTGGCCGCTCAGTGCCTCTCTTTTGGGTTAAACAAGTCTCATAGTATTGAATATTAATTTTAATTTGTTATTGGGTCTGAATAACATGTTACCTTTCATTTACATTTCCAAACTGCTAGGCATTCTTCGTGGGTTTTTTCTCTCCAAATATTCGTTAAAAAAATATTATGTCCAAAGTCTGTCAACACACATTTTTTTTGTTTTGTGTATTTTTAAAATATGTTTTAGAAAGAACAGGCAGAGGAAAAGGAACAAGCTGAACAGAGCCGACAAGAGGCCCAGGGCTTGGTAGAAAAACTTCGCAAACAAAAAATGGTACGTTCTTTCAATTAAAGGATTATTCAGATATAAATAGAGATAATAAAATCAAAGAAGACAAGATGAAATTTAGACAAAGTTCATTTATATTCAGAAACATGGCATCGAAGAAATCCTATTACTTTACCAACCAGAATCTTGATGGAATATATTGTGACTCCATTGTTAAGTACTCTTGTGTCCAGAAGTCTAATGGAATACTCATGTCTAGAAGTACATTATTATGGGATACTCATGTCTAGAAGTATTTTATTATGGGATACTCATGTCTAGAATTACTTTATTATGGGATACTCATATCTAGAAGTATTTTATTATGGGATACTCATGTCTAGAAGTACTTTATTATGGGATACTTGTGTCTAGAAGTACTTTATTATGGGATACTTATGTCTAGAAGTACTTTATTATGGGATACTTGTGTCTAGAAGTACTTTATTATGGGATACTCATGTCTAGAAGTACTTTATTATGGGATACTCATGTCTAGAAGTACTTTATTATGGGATACTTATGTCTAGAACTACTTTATTATGGGATACTTGTGTCTAGAAGTACTTTATTATAGGATAATTGGGTCTAAAAGTACTTTATCATTGAATGCTTATGTCTAGACATACTTTATTATGGGACACTTGGGTCTAGAGGTACTTTATCATTGGATACTTGATTCTAGAAGTACTTCATCATTGGATGCTTGTGTATAGAAGTATTTTATCATGGGAATGCTTCTTTTTTTTTTTGGTTTCTTTTTTTTATTGTTTGCCTTTACCAGACTTTTAACATTGACTATATCAGGAAAATGAGAGCCAAGTAATTTTCCCAGGGACATATCAGGCAGCAACCCAGGCTGGTCTGAGCAGGTATCAAACCCACAACACTTGCATTATGAGTCTAATGCTCTACCAGCTGAGGAGCAGTTCCTCAGTGGGAAACAGAATAGCATAAAGTGATTCAGTATAAGTAGACTATGTGTAAATGTATACAGGGCTTTTAAAAACTGAATCAACAGCCAAAGTCAGAAGTAAGTAGCAGAAGTGATGTCAATTATTATGTTTGCATTGTGCAACATTATTTTGAAAGTGAGGAGTACATGAGAGCAGATGATGAAATGAGTTCTACCATCTGAATAAAAGTTGTATACAATTAAGGAACACATGAAACTTCCCCATTTTTCAGATGCTAGAACAAGAGGTCCTTGCTGGTAGAAAGCGGCAGCAGCTGGAAGCAGAGGCTGCTCAGAAGGTAGGCTGCTGGTGATTGCATATCATCCATTCAAACTTCATTATTGGATTCAGACGGTAGGCTGCTGGTGATTGCATATCATCCATTGAAACTTCATTATTGGATTCAGAAGGTAGGCTGCTGGTGATTGCATATCCTCCATTCAAACTTCATTATTGGATTCAGAAGGTAGGCTGCTGGTGATTGCATATCATCCATTCAAACTTCATTATTGGATTCAGAAGGTAGGCTGCTGGTGATTGCATATCATCCATTCAAACTTCATTATTGGATTCAGAAGTTAGGCTGCTGGTGATTGCATATCATCAATTCAAACTTCATTATTGGATTCAGAAAATGCATTAAATCTGAACAATTCAGCAGTAAAGTCAAAGTCTTTCTGATGACTCCTATAATAAGACCACTGCTAAATTATTAGTCCTATTTCTTATGTAAATGAGTGCTCTGCAAGACCAGATGTCTTAACTGTGTCCGTACAGTGAAGTATATCTCAGATATCTAACTAGCCTTTGCAGGAGAGTTACGAACCCAATATACCACCAAATGTATTACCAGATCTGGCAACACTTAAAATTTGCTGTAATACAAAAATGAGCCTTAAAATAGGGAGTTAGGGATTAAAAGCAAAAAGTATGGAAATATGATTTTTGCAGTTAAATCTGGTTAATTGACTCATACATGTTTGATTTGAATCTGGGTTTCATATTAGCTTTAGTGCAGTTAGTCTGGAACAAGACTAACTTTACAGTAGTATCTCAGATGCTTTAAACTGCACTTATTTATTCATGCAAAGCACCTGCATGATGAAACTGTTTATTTTAGAATTTTTTTTAAAATGGCATCATGTTAAAGACATGGGAAAATAAACTCCTTAAAAAGTGTTAATCTCAGTACAGAAGAAAAAGAAATATTCAGGTTCTTTTGAATAAAAGCAGGAAGAACACAATTACAAATATTGGACATCACATGTTGATTTGAAAATGTCTCATGTTGGGAGATACGATTGACATTGTAATGTGAAAAGACTTGCGTCAAGTTGAGAGATAGCAACAAGCCACTGAACTGCATACGGTTTTGAACTGAAGTTTGTGTAATTGTGCTAGAGGTAAATTATGTCTATGTGAACTTTACAAATGTTTGAGTTGAACATAATGTCTACATCATTTTGAAATGCCAAACCTTTTAAGTATATTTTCCATCTTTACAATAGCAGTACATAATATTGTGTTACACCTTACTGAAAACTGGTCAAACATGATGAAAAAATTCAGCTGCCTTATTTTGATGGTCTTGCTAGAGTTGGCAGGTCTGTATTACCAGTGTCTGTTCAGTGGAATACACCTCCAAGTATATTACCAGTATCTGTGCAGTGGGGTATACCCCCTGAGTATATTACCAGTATCTGTGCAGTGGAATATACCCCTTAAGTATATTACCAGTATCTGTGCAGTGGAATATACCCCCTAAGTATATTACCAGTATCTAAGCAGTGGACTATACCCCCAAGTATATTACCAGTATCTGTGCAGTGGAATATACCCCCTGAATATATTACCAGTATCTGTGCAGTGGAATATACCCCCTGAATATATTACCAGTATCTGTGCAGTGGAAGTTACCCTCTGAGTATATTACTATTATCTGTTCAGTGGACTATACCCCCCTGAGTATATTACCAGTATCTCTGCAGTGGAATATACCCTCTGAGTATATTACCAGTATTAGTGCAGTGGACTATACCCCCCTGAGTATATTACCAGTATCTGTTCAGTGGACTATACCCCCCTGAGTATATTACCAGTATCTGTGCAGTGGAATATACCCCTAAGTATATTACCAGTATCTGTGCAGTGGAGTATACCCCCTGAGTATATTACCATTATTTGTGCAGTGGAAGTTACCCTCTGAGTATATTACAAGTATCTGTGCAGTGGAATATACCCTCTGAGTATATTACCAGTATCTGTGCAGTGGAATATACCCCCTCTGAGTATATTACCAGTATCTGTTCAGTGGACTATACCCCCCTGAGTATATTACCATTATCTGTGCAGTGGAAGTTACCCCCTGAGTATATTACCAGTATCTGTGCAGTGGAATATACCCCCTGAATATATTACCAGTATCTGTGCAGTGGAAGTTACCCTCTGAGTATATTACCAGTATCTGTTCAGTGGAATACACCCCCAAGTATTTTACCAGTATCTGTGCAGTGGAGTATACCCCCTGAGTATATTACCAGTATCTGTGAAGTGGAGTATACCCCCTGAGTATATTACCAGTATCTGTTCAGTGGAATACACCCCCAAGTATATTACCAGTATCTGTGCAGTGGAGTATACCCCTTGAGTATATTACTAGCATCCTTGCATTGGATTATACCCCCTATATCTGACTTGAAAAAAAAACCCAGAACTTATGTTGATGTTGTTGAAAAATGGCAACCTGTCTCCCCAGATTGATGCAGGTGATACATTCCATTGTATTTACTGTATATATTGGGACACAATAAAATGATAATTTTTTTTTCCTGTCCCAGAACTTTTTTTTAAAACTTTTTTTTTCACCTAGGCCATGTGTCCCAAGACTTAAGAAATGAAATAAATCTGTATTGCATTTGTGCTCTCCCCCCCATGCACGTAGCAATACAGTAGATAAACAAAATGCTTATTTGATAATAAAAAGAATAAAACTAAGCTTGTATTGTTTTCATTTATTCCTTTTTTTTCAGCATGAGCATCAAAGTATAAAATATATCCATGAAGCATGTATCGCTTATGTCTGATAACGCAAACCATGTTGTTCATTAACATGAACATTGAGAAACAAAGTGTGTTTGGATGTGCTCAGTGGTTTGAATATGTTATCCTAATGAAAACTGAATCCAATAAAATCACAAACAAGAGGTAAATGATCAACAAATATCTTGAAGACAACTGTCACTTATGTATGACACTGTGTTAGGTGCAAAATAATCAAGATTGAATTATATCTAGGTCTGCTGTATGACAGTATCTTGTAAATAAAAATCATTATTTGAATACACATTCAGTTGAGTGTAAGTGACAATCTTTTTGGTACCACGGGTTACAAAAGGATCATTACTGTTGACCCATAGACATCAATGCTCCTTTGTATTAATTATAACTGCCAGGCACATAGAAACCCATGTGGTGAATAATCACAACTGGCAGTGAGCAGTAAACGTCTTTGAACTTATGTACATGACATCAAGACAAAGGTTATTTTTGTTACAAAGCATGCTGACCTCGGAAGCTGACGTTGGATCCACTGAAGCTGTTTTTTAAAAAAGGGATTTAAATCCTAAGGTTTTTTTATTGCAAAGCAAGCTGACCTTGGAAGCAGACTATGGATTTTTTTTAAGTGTGGCAATTTTTTTGTTTTGAAAAACAGTCAAGATATGGAAGCTAACTTTGCTTCCTTTTCACCAGGAATTTTGAAAATAAATTGAAATAATGGAACAATTTTTAAAGTGACATAATATAGTGCTTTGAGCACAGACATTGATGACCCAGCATCGCCCAAAAGATTTGGAGAAGAAAAAAAATGTAATGAATTCGTCGAAGCCAGATGATATCACTGGCAATGTAATCATTAACATGGATGAAATTCTAGTGTACTTTGATCGCATTCCTGGATGGACTGACAATAAGATGGGGGTCTAAAGTGTGAGGAGTAGTCTAGTGCAGATTTGAAAAAATCTGACTTTAGTCCTTGCAGTTTCCACTTTTGGTGATGTGCTGTCTCTTAACAATTTTTCACGATATGAGAAAACTGAAAAAAATATTTATGTTGTTGTAGGGTTTAACGCCATTTTTCAGCACAAGATAGGCTATACATGGCGGCCAGTATTAATGGTGGAGGAAGAACCCTGGAAAACCCAGGGAAGAACCACCGACCCATGAGAAGCTACTGGCAGGCTTTCTCACTTACCCACGTCAGCTGAGTCTGGACTCGAACTCATGCAGACAGAGGTGAGATGGCAATGATCTGTAATGGTCAGTGCTTTAGGCCACTCGGGACCCCCCCAAAAAAAATTTTATGCTCTGAAAGCAGATGATACATATGCAGAAGAATGATAGTGTGAATAAGATGCTGCTTCAGTGGATTTAAGAGATTCATTTTAAGTACAGTTTTATATTTTTTAAAATGAAATTTCAGTTGGAGTGCATTTTCTGATATGTAATTTTTGAATGATTTATAAGGTGTCCCATAACTTATGACTCGAAAGAAACGATGTGTCCCAGAGCATACAGTGCATAGAATAATTACTTTTAAATTAATTTATGGTGTTCCAACATCTACAGTAAATACAGTATTCTAATCAGAATTAGGCTTTCATTCTGGGGGATCGGTTTGGTTATGTGCATAGAAATATTTTTTTGCCATAAAATGTTCTTGTATTATGTGAAGATTGACCTTATGTGTAGAAATCTAACTGTAAAGTATGGCCAACTTAATTGTTAGATTCTTTTCAAAGTGTATGTCATAAAAAATGTAAGTTTTTTATTTAATTAAGAAATGATTTCAGTAGTGTGCCTGTGACACAGTCTGAACTTTGTCTGGTTTATAAATGCTGAAATTCATACATGAAAAACAAATTGCTTCCAAGTTTGAATTTGAAAATTTATATCATAAATTTTGTAAAGTTATAAAATTTCCAATATTTAATGTTTGTATAAAGGAGATGTAGTGTTACCATTGTTTGTCGGTCTGTCACACCACCAAATTTTGTACATTAGTCACTGCAGAGGAGCATATGTATTTCATAAATACGTATCTAGTTCTGTCATGTCAGCTTGTTGCAGTTTCTTTAACTCTGATTATATCTTTTTTATTGATGGATTTAACATAATTTTTTCATACATTTAAAAATGTGTGTTTAAGATTTATGTGATTCATGTTTTGCATTTATCAGCATATCTGTTTTTTCTTGTAGTGTGCAGAAATTACAATTCTGTTCATAGTTACATTTGTAATTATATCTGAAGATGGGTGGGAAAGGGGCAGGGAGAAAATAAATTTTGGCCGGTGAAATAAATATACATGTCTTCATCAACCATAGGTAGCCCTTCAAACAGCAGTGGAGAGGTCAAGAATTCTAGAACTTCTGGAAGCAGAGAGACAAAATGCTGAACTGAAGCTGGAGGAATTACGTCAAAGACGCAATGAGCTTATGTCTTCTGCAACACGTCAGCCCATGGTGGCTGAGATTCCAGTTGGGAAAAAGGATCTATACAAGATCGCTCTTCAGCTTCGAGAGGCCAACAAGATCAGCCAGTACCTCAAAAAACATACAGTGAGTCATGTGACTGGTCTGGAGTTAATTTGGGGGAGGGGGGTGTCTGTGTTTCTTCCTCAACTGCAATAACCAGAGTTGTAAGTTTTCTACATTTCTAATATTGCCAGCTGAGTTTCCAAATTTGTCAGATTGCTTATTTGAAACTCATGATTTGCTCATAAATATTAGAGATTGTTTCAACACTCAGCAGTTAAAAAGAGGAAATGGTTTTGAATTTCAGGACAGTTTTCAATTGTAGAGCATCTGTCCCTTTGAGGGACTTTTGTTGTTCATTGGTTTAAGTGAAGATTTATAATTATTATAGATTATCCTGATTTAAATTAAGTCAAGGTTTACCGGACCTAAAATCAATCATTATGGTCATTTGTTCTTGTGTCTTTGCCAGATATTCAGTCGTGAAGATTTTCTGGAAGGTGACCAGGTGAGAACAACCATCAAAGTGACCAACACAAAGTTGAATGTGACCACCCACTGGACATTGGTAAAGTTTGAGGAGAAACTGGTACAAATGAGAGACCTCTTCCAGGTAAAATTATTTTTTAGAGATTATGATTTCACACAAGTGCTTAGACCCATTGATTTTCTGAGGCTGTGTGGCTAAACATGTTGATTTTGTGAGGTTGTATGGCAAGAAACATTGATTCTCTGAGACTGTGTGGCTAAACATGTTGATTTTGTAAGGTTGTATGGCAAGACACATTGATTCTCTAAGGTTATATGGCAAGACACAATTAATTTTATTCTGTAAGTTTGTTTTGTTAGACACATTGATTCTATAAGTTTGTATTTGCTAGGCACGATGATTTTGTAAGATTGTATGGCCAGGCACATTGATTCTTTAAAGTTGTATGGCGAAACACATCAATTCTGTAAGTTTATATGGCTCGACACATCGATTTTGTTAGTTGTCATGTCTATTAAGTGATTTTGTATTTCTGTATGGCCAGACACATTGATTTTGTAAGGTTGCATGGCCAGACATATTGATTTTATAAGGTTGCATGGCCAGACACATTGATTTGAGAAGGTTGCATGGCCAGACACATTGATTTTAGAAGGTTGCATGGCCAGACACATTGATTTGGTAAGGTTGCATGACCAGACATATTGATTTTGTAAGGTTGCATGGCCAGACACATTGATTTTGTAAGGTTGAATGGCCAGACACATTGATTTTAGAAGGTTGCATGGCCAGACACATTGATTTGAGAAGGTTGCATGGCCAGACACATTGATTTTAGAAGGTTGCATGGCCAGACACATTGATTTTGTAAGGTTGCATGGCCAGACATATTGATTTTGTAAGGTTGCATGGCCAGACACATTGATTTTGTAAGGTTGCATGGCCAGACACATTGATTTTATAAGGTTGCATGGCCAGACACATTGATTTTGTAAGGTTGCATGGCCAGACATATTGATTTTGTAAGGTTGCATGGCCAGACACATTGATTTTGTATGGTTGCATGGCCAGTCACATTGATTTGAGAAGGTTGCATGGCCAGACACATTGATTTTTGAAGGTTGCATGGCCAGACACATTGATTTTGTAAGGTTGCATGGCCAAACACATTGATTTTAGAAGGTTGCATGGCCAGACACATTGATTTTGTAAGGTTGCATGGCCAGACATATTGATTTTGTATGGTTGCATGGCCAGACACATTGATTTGAGACGGTTGCATGGCCAGACACATTGATTTGAGAAGGTTGCATGGCCAGACACATTGATTTCAGAAGGTTGCATGGCCAGACACATTGATTTGAGAAGTTTGCATGGCCAGACACATTGATTTTGTAAGGTTGCATGGCCAGACACATTGATTTGGTAAGGTTGCATGGCCAGACACATTGATTTGGTAAGGTTGCATGGCCAGACATATTGATTTTGTAAGGTTGCATGGCCAGACACATTGATTTGGTAAGGTTGCATGGCCAGACTCATTGATTTTGTAAGGTTGAATGGCCAGACACATTGATTTGAGAAGGTTGCATGGCCAGACACATTGATTTGAGAAGATTGCATGGCCAGACACATTGATTTTAGAAGGTTGCATGGCCAGACACATTGATTTTGTAAGGTTGCATGGCCAGACATATTGATTTTGTAAGGTTGCATGGCCAGACACATTGATTTTAGAAGGTTGCATGGCCAGACATATTGATTTTGTAAGGTTGCATGGCCAGACACATTGATTTTGTAAGGTTACATGGCCAGACACTTTGATTTTGTAAGGTTGCATGGCCAGACACATTGATTTGAGAAGGTTGCATGGCCAGACATATTGATTTTGTAAGGTTGCATGGCCAGACACATTGATTTTGTAAGGTTACATGGCCAGACACTTTGATTTTGTAAGGTTGCATGGCCAGACACATTGATTTGAGAAGGTTGCATGGCCAGACACATTGATTTGAGAAGGTTGCATGGCCAGACACATTGATTTTAGAAGGTTGCATGGCCAGACACATTGATTTGAGAAGGTTGCATGGCCAGACACATTGATTAGAGAAGGTTGCATGGCCAGACACATTGATTTGAGAAGTTTGCATGGCCAGACACATTGATTTTGTAAGGTTGCATGGCCAGACACATTGATTTGAGAAGGTTGCATGGCCAGACACATTGATTTGGTAAGGTTGCATGGCCAGACATATTGATTTTGCAAGGTTGCATGGCCAGACTCATTGATTTGGTACGGTTGCATGGCCAGACTCATTGATTTTGTAAGGTTGAATGGCCAGACACATTGATTTGAGAAGGTTGCATGGCCAGACACATTGATTTGAGAAGATTGCATGGCCAGACACATTGATTTTAGAAGGTTGCATGGCCAGACACATTGATTTTGTAAGGTTGCATGGCCAGACATATTGATTTTGTAAGGTTGCATGGCCAGACACATTGATTTTAGAAGGTTGCATGGCCAGACATATTGATTTTGTAAGGTTGCATGGCCAGACACATTGATTTTGTAAGGTTACATGGCCAGACACTTTGATTTTGTAAGGTTGCATGGCCAGACACATTGATTTGAGAAGGTTGCATGGCCAGACACATTGATTTGAGAAGGTTGCATGGCCAGACACATTGATTTGAGAAGGTTGCATGGCCAGACACATTGATTTGAGAAGGTTGCATGGCCAGACACATTGATTTGAGAAGGTTGCATGGCCAGACACATTGATTTGAGAAGTTTGCATGGCCAGACACATTGATTTTGTAAGGTTGCATGGCCAGACACATTGATTTGAGAAGGTTGCATGGCCAGACACATTGATTTGGTAAGGTTGCATGGCCAGACATATTGATTTTGCAAGGTTGCATGGCCAGACTCATTGATTTGGTACGGCTGCATGGCCAGACTCATTGATTTTGTAAGGTTGAATGGCCAGACACATTGATTTGAGAAGGTTGCATGGCCAGACACATTGATTTGAGAAGATTGCATGGCCAGACACATTGATTTTAGAAGGTTGCATGGCCAGACACATTGATTTTGTAAGGTTGCATGGCCAGACATATTGATTTTGTAAGGTTGCATGGCCAGACACATTGATTTTAGAAGGTTGCATTGCCAGACATATTGATTTTGTAAGGTTGCATGGCCAGACACATTGATTTTGTAAGGTTACATGGCCAGACACTTTGATTTTGTATGGTTGCATGGCCAGACACATTGACTTTAGAAGGTTGCATGACCAGACATTGATTTTGTAAGTTTGCATGGCCAGACATATTGATTTTAGAAGGTTGCATGGCCAGACACATTGATTTTGTAAGTTTGCATGGCCAGACACATTGATTTTGTAAGGTTGCATGGCCAGACACATTGATTTTGTATGGTTGCATGGCCAGACATATTGATTTTGTAAGGTTGCATGGCCAGACACATTGATTTTAGAAGGCTGCATGGCCAGACACATTGATTTTGTATGGTTGCATGGCCAGACATATTGATTTTTTAAGGTTGCATGGCCAGACACATTGATTTTAGAAGGCTGCATGGCCAGACACATTGATTTTGTATGGTTGCATGGCCAGACATATTGATTTTAGAAGGTTGCATGGCCAGACACATTGATTTTGTAAGGTTGCATGGCCAGACACATTGATTTTGTATGGTTGCATGGCCAGACATATTGATTTTGTAAGGTTGCATGGCCAGACACATTGATTTTAGAAGGCTGCATGGCCAGACACATTGATTTTGTATGGTTGCATGGCCAGACATATTGATTTTGTAAGGTTGCATGGCCAGACACATTGATTTTAGAAGGCTGCATGGCCAGACACATTGATTTTGTATGGTTGCATGGCCAGACATATTGATTTTAGAAGGTTGCATGGCCAGACACATTGATTTTGTAAGGTTGCATGGCCAGACATTGATTTTGTAAGGTTGCATTGCCAGACACATTGATTTTAGAAGGTTGCATGGCCAGACACATTGATTTTAGAAGGTTGCATGACCAGACATATTGATTTTGTTAGGTTGCATGGCTAGACACATTGATTTTGTAAGTTTGTATGGCCAGACACATTGATTTTAGAAGGTTGCCTGGCTGGACATTGATTTTGTGAGTTTGTATGGTAAGACACATTGAAAATGATTTTATTTCATGAAAAGATCTTCATAATTTTGGTTTAATTTGTTTACCAATCTTCATTTTAAAAAAAATAAATTGCCATATATATATCATTTCATCTAGTAAATGTAATTGACAGCTATTTAAAAAAAATTTCTTGTAACCATGGATTTATGTTGTCATTTCTACATGGCTTGCATGTTATGTTTCTGATATAGAATGAAGGCGAAAATTCTTCAGATGATGAGGTGTTCACTGATCCCAAAGATGACTGGAAAAATAACAGCATGTCATCTCCAGGAACATCACCAAATTTGTAAGTATTTACTGGCTATCTCCATATCTGTATATTTTAATCAATAGTTTTCTACCCACCTTGTTTTTTGTGGTGTTATTAACTTTTTTACATTTTATAAACATTGCATTTTACTCATAAGATTCTGTCAGGATTGTATTAATAAACAGACATTATTTTGTAGATTCTAGTTTGGGCTGTATGTAAACATGAAGATTGAAGCAGACCAATATTAGAACAACTGCCCAACTGTTGTATTTTTCATTCATGATTTCTGTTACACATTCCTGTATCTGTACAACACAAATAATTTATGCACATTCTCAAGCCTATTACCAGATACAGCTTCCATCTTTACCACAGAAGTTGCACTGATCTCATTTAGCTGGATTGAAATCCCTTTAAAACTTATTTAGTGTCACTTTCCACTGAAAGTCTTACAAACTCTTAAAATTGATGTTTTAATATTTCAAGTTTTAAAAAGCAAGATCTATTTTTGTAGTGTGGAAAAAGCAAACTGTACTGTTGGTATTGAGGGTAGTGATATGGAAGGGAAAACATCACCCATTTCAGAATGGAAGATTCCATATAGTGACTTTAAATACTATATTTATTGTTTTATATACGAATTGAAAACTTCTTACACAAGTTTCTGAACTCAATTCTGTCAGTAAAGAGGGAAATACTATATATTAAACAAATTGTTGAGATGAGACATTGTTGTGTCATTTGAGTATAGGACAAACATACCTGACCTATGCAAACCTCCTGAGGGAGTGAACCTCAAGCCCGCTATATACCATGACAGCAGAGACATTATTGTAGAGTTTGTTGACTTCCATACAGAGACAGATTTTTGTTCCAAATGATGGAAGCAGCATTTAGAATATGCTCTACCAGAGAAAATCTTACACTTCCTATGTAGGTATGCGAGAAAATCTTGCCAGTAGCTTCCCATTGGCTAGTGATTCTTACCAGGATATTTTCAGGTTCATCCTCGACCAGTTATGCTGGCCTTCATGTATCCCTGTGCTGAAAAGTTGTTTTAATCCCCCAGTAACAACTACATAGACTGGACTGTGCTAATGTACCATTAACTAAATACTTTTATTGATCATAATGTTTTTGATCAAAATGAAAATCTTGTTTCCTTTCTATCAATGATAATTTGCCGCTGTTTTAACTGGTTCTGATTTGAAAATGTTTGTTGTAATTGCATTATTGATTGCATGGAGTGGTTTCCACAAGGCAGTTTTGTACATTATTATCTTCATGGAGGTACACCAGAGTTCCATGTTTCCATAAACAACACTAGGCAGTTTTTGTACAGTATTATCATAGAGTACCTACAGGATTAATTGGATACATGAGTGACACTAGGCAGTGTTTGTACATTATCATCACCAGAGTACCGACAGGATTTATTGGACACATGAGCAACACTAGGCAGTGTTTGTACAGTATTATCATCACTGGAGTACCAACAGGATTAATTGGATCAACACTATTTGAGGTCACAACTAAAACCGAGAACAGTTTAATACAAAGTTTCAGTACACTTCTATGAATACTCTTCATTTCATATAACATTGTACAGAAACTATTACAGTATTTAAGAAAGTATGTCCATGTAACTAGTAGAATTTTAATGTCTTAGACATTGAAATCTGAATAGTAAATAACTGTTAACTTATGTATGCTGTAGTCTTTTAATTTCTTCTTAAGAAAGCAAAGGAGAGTAGTCTTCAACTAAATGAGCCACCATTTATAAAAAATTATTATTATTATTATTATTATTATTATTATTATTATTATTATTATTATTATTATTATTATTATAACCATATCCACATTGATTAATTTATACATACTTAAAACAAAAATACTAATTTCCATGCTCCTTCCATGAAAAACTAAAACTTTGTAATCTCTTGTATTTTAGCTACATTTTTAACATAGCAGTACTTGTTTGCTTTTAATTTAGATAACTGGATTATTTACATTGAATAATACCTCAATTTTAAAACATGAATTTTATTTTGCAGAAGAAATGGTCATCGGTACTCCTCTCCAGGATTACAGCTATCTTTATTGTCTAGCTTATCTAGTTCAGGAAACAGCCCTCAGAAGTCAAGTAAGAATTCTACAAGTTATGATGTTAGACCTATAATCTAGTGTCCCCATCAGCAAAACTCATATTGTTTTGTGCTTTGAATTAATTTTCATGTTATGACAGGTGTAATTCATGATGTTTTGCAGAATATTTGCTTTCCATCTGTACTGTTTCTTAACATTGTGGATCTTAATTGTTGGATGATCTAATTGTGGATCTTAATTGTTGGATGATCTAATTGTGGATCTTAATTGATGGATGATCTAATTGTGGATCTTAATTGATGGATGATCTAATTGTGGATCTTAACTGATGGATGATCTAATTGTGGATCTTAACTGATGAATGATCTAATTGTGGATCTTAATTGATGGATGATCTAATTGTGGATCTTAATTGATGGATGATCTAATTGTGGATCTTAATTGTTGGATGATCTAATTGTGGATCTTAATTGTTGGATGATCTAATTGTGGATCTTAATTGTTGGATGATCTAATTGTGGATCTTAATTGAAGGATGATCTAATTGTGGATCTTAATTGATGGATGATCTAATTGTGGATCTTAATTGTTGGATGATCTAATTGTGGATCTTAATTGATGGATGATCTAATTGTGGATCTTAATTGTTGGATGCTCTAATTGTGGATCTTAATTGATGGATGATCTAATTGTGGATCTTAATTGATGGATGATCTTATTGTAGATCTTAATTGATGGATGATCTATGAGATCATCTTTTAATCTTGTTATTATAGTAACATAAAATTCCATGAACGTTATTTGGCCTGTGAATAATATGAATTCAAATTATCAGCTGTTTGGTAGGTAATGTAGCATATTTTTTCAGGCAAATTTTGTTGGCAGTGTTGTACTTTTTCTTAAAATACTCTTATTTCGTTATAAAACCTGTCTATTAGCGACACGAGTGAAATGAAGTCAACAATCTTTGTAAATTTTCTCATTTTGGAGCAGGTTATTTTTTAAATGCAGGTGTTAGTTAATGCATTTTTTCCCCACCAATCTCAGTTTCAGAAGCACCAACCACCACTTGTAGCAGTTGCTCAGGAACAGGTATTATTCCCCTTTGCAAGGAAATGGTTAGCAGTCTACTGCAAGAGTTTCAGAGTAAGTTTGATCAGTTTGAATTTTGTTTTCTTAAGTAAGTGGGGAACTTAAAAAATGTTTGAGAAGTACTGTTTTCATCTAGTTTGCATGGATGATGAGAATTTTCCATGAATTTGCTGATTTTCAGGGTCATCTAGGTAATTTCTGAGATCAGTATAAATTTGTTGAGGGGGAGGTAGTGTCTCAATTGATTAAGTTCTGATCTACTGAACAGTTCCATGCCTGATCATAGTTTTAGACATATTAGTTGTGCCTTTCCCACCAATGAATTTCTGAAACTAGTTTAATATAATTGGAATCCTTTTGGGTTTTTTTGATGATTTAGACATTAGTTGCTTGGATGGCTTGATACTTTTAATAATTTTTGTGTTGTTTCCTGATAAAAACATTTAATATCAATCTAAAATGATTCAAATCACTTTGTTTTCTCAGTTTTAATATCAATTATTTATAATGTGTCTGTCCAAAAAAAAATGTATAGTTGTAAATTCATAGCAAACATTTATGTTGATTCTTTCTTCTTCCAGCTAATGGTCTTGCAGAGAGTATAGCCGACAAAGTGCTCATTGCAACTGAAACATTATGGAAAGCAGTTCTTTATCTGAAAGAAAAGATGGGCACCACAGAAGACAACAACAATATGAAAGACAAACTTGGTATAATATTTTTTTTAAAATAAACTTTCTGTTCTTTACTTAAAACTGAGAAGAAAAAAAAATAAGTCTTACAGTTCATTTGAACTCTTTGCTTCATAGAATATGTTGCTGAGTAGACAGTTTCTATACATGTACCCAAGCCATATGGTGCATTACACTATAAATAGAACACCTGTTACCTAGGTGATGTGATATGCATAGGTTTGCCTGTTAAATTTATAGCAGTTTTAGTGTATGTTAAGTTCAGCATCAATTTTAACCATTTTACCTTGTTCGTACATGTCTATTATTCTAAGTTTAAGAGTAAAATCAGGTCATTGTAGTTGTATAAGTATTTTTTATGGAAGAATTTTTTTATATGCTTTAACATCTTCAGAGAACTTGTTCAGTTTCAAGTCGATTAAGTAGTGTAACAAACCATTATTGACATTTTCATCATCAAAATGTGAGTTCACTGTTTACATCTATATTGCTAAATTTAATACATTATTAAAAATTATGTTGCTTAAATCAACATTGGAGCCGATATCTGATTTAATGAAATATTCATAGTAGTAATGCCAATAATTCAGACTCAAGAAAATTCTGAAAAAATTCCGCGGTCACTATTTGGACAGGGACGAATCAACCCAATTAATTTCAGTAGTAGATTATGTCTATATCTTAAAAACCAACCATATAAGTGGATGTAATGGAGTCAATTATCTCACTGTCTGTAGCATCTAATGGGATTTTTCCCTGAAGGTGGCACAATGAAAACCCAGCTCAAAATGGCTAATGTTAGGTGCCCAACACACTTCCCTGCAGATGGTGCTTGTGTGCAAATTGTGTAGAAGTGTCCTAAAGTTCTTGCATGAGGTAAAGAGTTAATCTGTGCCCTTGAATGAATGACTTTTATTTTTTTATCTTTGGTAGAAGGAAGTTTCCTCTCCGGCACCTATGAAGTGCATAAAATAGACACAGTTGTTGCATTTGATTTTAAGCTGACTTACTGACTTTGTTTAATTAGCTGGGGTACCATTCAAGAGTTCATTGTTGACAATTATTAATGGAAATGTTAAAAGAGAAGATAAAATTTAAAGCAAAAATGTTGCTGTATTTAATTCAAAAGTACCATTTGGTGAAGAAAAAAAATGTAGACAGCAATAAATTCATGTTGGGAATGGTTACTTTAGCATGTGGAATTGAAATCCTAGTATGAAAGTTTAATGAACCAGAATCCATTAGCACCACTGAGTTTGTGTTCAAATGTAACCCTCATATAAGGCCACACCATTAACGTGATTAGTGGCCAGCATATTGGTACAAAAATATAAAATTTCCCTTCACAAGCAGCTGCATTTTATTTTTTACTATGTATCCAGAACCAGTATTTTATTCTATCATGTGATATGACTAAAATATTGTTAAAGCTAAGTTAAAAATCATAATCACACACACATTCTATAATGTGTGTTAAATAATCCGATTTCTGTTTCCCAATGTCAGGTTTTTGTTACTGAAAGAAATGTTTACTAAAGTACATGTACCACTAAGCTTAATATATCATTTATGCCTCACAAAAACCCACATTTATTCCATAAAGCTTAGAAAGAGTCAAATTTTGATCTCTACAAAAAGGTAAGTACATGTAATCCAATTAGCCTTACTGCTGTGTTATGTGTTATCATGAGATGTTAGGATTAGGACTACAATTATTGAACAGCTGATAAGTGGCAGTATTGATGTACAATATGCAAGTCAGTAGGAAAATTGTTTGATAGCCTTTATGGCTTCCCTTAGTGACATGTTGAGCTTGTTCACTTTCATAATTGGTGGCTATTACTGCTGACAATAATTGTCAAGTTTACACACCATGAGGTGCTATTGTTCAGGTCATATCTACGTACATATCGAAGCCATCTTGGCTTCTCTCACTTAAGTGTCAAGAAATGTAAAAACAATAGGGTACCAGACTGCGACTAATGAATTGTGTGACAAAATCGCTGCCTTTAAAACATGTATTTTGTTTAAATGCAGAAAAATTATATTGTCAGTGTTGATAACATTGATGATTATAACCGGACGTAATTGTCAAGATCATAACGGTCATCATAGGCTAGAATAAATTTTGTGCAGAGAAATTAACCTTGAACTAAACAGGATATCAGATAAAGACAAAAATCATGTGACAACACATTTATCACTTCCTTTATGAAGATAGGCACATGCTGTGGAAAATAATAGTTTTCATGTAGATTACTGCTTATCAGTACAAAACTCTCATAAGACAGTAAATTTAAATACAGTTTGCAAAATATGCATCTTTGTAAAATGACAGTCTAAAGATCAGTTACTGTGTTTTGTCAAGCAATGTACAGCTTGATTTTTACTTTGTTGCGGTTTTTTACATTGAGGGGCATGCCTGTCTCTCACTCAAGACCTTATACAGGTATGATAAAGAGTACAGGTATGATAAGCAGTAATGCCTACCAGTTGCTCACTCAAGACATTGTACAGGTATGATATACAGTAAGACATACCTGTCTGTCACTTATTTCTTTTATAGGTATGATAAACAGCATGCCTGTTTCTCACTCAAGACCTCATTTAGGTATACAAACAGTAAGCATATCTGAATCTTACTCAAGACCTTGTACAGGTATGTTAGTATGGTATGCCTTCTCAATCAAGGCCTTGTATAGATATGAAAAACAGTAAGGCATGCCTGTCTCTTACTCAAGACCTTGTACAGGTATGATACACAGTAAGGACTCATGACCTTGTATAGGTATGACAATGATTAAGGCATGCCTGTCTCTCACTCATGACATGTATATGTATGATAACAGTAAGGCTTGTGTTATATTGAGGTCGCTAATTACTATGTGGTCTGATTACACTCTTCATATGCTATAACAGGTAAATACCTATCCTCCATTTTAGACCCTGTTAAGTACAGTACCGTGCAAATGTACAGTGTACAGATGATCACCTGTCTGAATTGTCTAGCCAATCACAGTGTAGCCTGGTCTGCCATGTACAGGAGCCTCAATTCCACACTGATCCGAGACTTGATCCACAGAATGACTGAGCAGATCCGATCCATGGGAGGTCAGCTAGTCCATTTTTTACAGGTAGGCACATAATCCAGTAAATCAGACCTGTATCGATACTGTTGTACAGTTTAAGTCTGATATTGTTGTACAGTTTGTGTACTGATACAGTTTGAAGTTTGAAACTGTTGAACAGTTTGAAGCTTGATCTGATGTCTTCATAGCATTACGATGAAGACAAATCTGCCAGCAACATCAGTGACATTGATATTTTTGCATATGTACAAAATATTTCTAGATCAAATCCTATGTTTGACAAATTCAAAATACACGTGGAATAACACAGCCCTAGTCACCATTTCAGATTCCATGATTATCGAGCAGTTCCATTGGATCCAGGTATCGGTCAAATAGGCTTTTTTGCAAGATTTTATTGATTTGGTCATGTGACTCAACTGAGATATTTTCTGCTATTAGTTGGGTGTTTTTGTCCTAATCATGCCTTAAATGAACCGAATGAGAAATTCACTATAATGGGTAATTTTACATATTTTTACCTGTTCTGTTTAGATAGTTACTTTCTAAATGCATGAGACAGCTACATGACAAATTTTTAGATGCCTGAGTCAAGTCACTTTGCTAAAGCAACCAAAACTTTCACACGAGCTGCATCTGACTGGTTGCTGATGGGACAGGCATGAAGCCATGACATTCAAAATGTGATAGGATGTAGATATACAAATTGTCAAATGTAGGATTTTATCATGAAATGTTCTGTACATATCACCATAAAACTCCTTCAAGTGGCGCTCACCAGTTATTATCTACTTTTGAGAGTGTTATGTATGTAAGGTGAAGTTGTTTGATTAAGGGGGTGCTCACCACTTATTATGTACTTTTGAGAGAGTGATGTATGTAAGGTGAAGTTTGCATTTAAAACATGGACATTGGAGAGAATGTTGGCATACCTATATGCTACTTTCATGTGATGTGGCTGAAATTTCTTTGGATATTGTACTTTTGGAAATTTTAAATGATCTTAGGACACTGCTAACTAAAATGACTGCTCCATTGTGCTCCAAAACTCAATCTGAATTTGTCTAAAGTACACTATCATTGGCAGCTATTAAAATAGGGAAAATGAATTTTGCCACACTAGACAATACCAGCATCTGAAAGTGCAATGAATGAATTTCCAAATACATAAAATGTAAAAAAAGTTATCGGCTCTTCTGTTTTACAATTTACCTCTGAAGTTTTGGAAGTGAAAATGAACAAGTGGAGCTAGCACTTTTTTGAAAGGTGCACATCTGGAGTAACTAGGATATAAAAAGTATTTTTTAAATAGTATAACTAGTGAGGAAACCCATGGAAATTTCTTTTTCATTTAAATTCTAACCCTATGCTAAATACAAAACTGTAGAGCGCCATCTCAACTGACTACAGCTTGGTAGTAACTAGTGAGGAAACCCGTGGAAATTTCTTTTTCATTAAAATTCTAACCCTATGCTAAATATGAAACTGTAGAGCCCCACCTCAACTGACTACAACTTGGTAGCCATGAGAAGTAAAATGTATTTTAATTTATTAGCTACATCAAGTGCATGGTTTTATAAAGAGTCAAGATTAGCTCTATTAGTATCAGTTCTCATACTCGTATGTACAGTTTGCAATCACTATGGTTTGGCCCGCCTTGTACATGATGAACCTTCATTTTAATATTTTTTAGTCTCCTTTTTATCTGCCTGTTCACAATGGCAAGAAACATTTTATCGCACACAATGATTGGTTAAGTAAGTTTGTGCATAGTCTTGAGAAACAAGGACAGGCAGCCACAGGTGACAAAGGAGCTTGGTGTAATATCACCTGTAGATTGCAGTGTCAACCAAGTACCCAAACCTTGATTTAACACTGATTCTAGACCTGGTCCAACAGCAAATCAGGTCCAAGGAGAGTAAATTGGTTCATTTTCTTGATATAAGTACAATTTTAAAAATTTCAGAGTTGCAATCTGATGTGAAAATAAAAATAATTTTAAAAACGGATAAAAGATTTAGTTTCGAAAATCATTCCATGAAATGTTATAACATATTTTGCTTTTTTAATCATTTCCAGGCATGTGAAAATAGTATAGACAGTCTACTTGATGAATCTAGCTACAAAATATGGGACTGTCTGCAGATAATGTGTAAACTGACAGGAGAGCTGGCCCTAGCCACTGATACACAAATGTGGTGTTTTGAGGATATGGGTAACCAGGAAGGTACCAAAGAGGGGGACAACAACTTCGGGGTAAGCCTGATAGTTATATCTTTATTACCAAAGAAACTTGTAATTTCTCACTCATGTAGTAATTTGACATCTCCATTGTTTAAGTCAAAACAATGCTTTTTAGTCGAAGCTTCTAAAAAACTGATTTTATTCAAACATAAAAATTCTGTTTTATCCATTATTTACGTTAAACATTTTACAACAAGCATTGATATATTGTTTACTGACTTTTTTCTATAATTAGCTCATAATTAGTCCTACAGGCATAGGCATGATGTTGTTATCTAACATTTATATTTTTGTTTTACAGCTTTTAAAATTTGTCTACTGGAAAAATGTTGGGATGGAAGCTTTCACATTATTCTTGAGAGTAGTGTGCTTAAATATGGCAGTCCATGGCTTGGTTAATAAAATAAACACAAACAAAAAAATATTAAATGTGATTGAAGTAAATGGTTAGTTTGTAAAGTAGTTTTTCAGCCACCTGCCTAATGCTAATTAGAACATGAGATACCGGGGAATATTTGTTAAGAATATATTTATTTGAGGTATTATATACTTGAGGATAGAAATGTCTTTTTTTCACTAGAGGACAGGTGTATTAGAGATCATTTCTACTTGAGGTATTATATACTTGAGGACAGGTGTATTAGAGATCATTTCTACTTGAGGTATTATATACTTAAGGATAGATATTTGTTAGAGAATATTTATTTCTACTTGAGGTATTATATTCTTGAGGAGAGGTGTATTAGAGATCATTTTTACTTGAGGTATTATATACTTGAGGACAGGTGTATTAGAGATCATTTCTACTTGAGGTATTATATAATTGAGGACAGGTGTATTAGAGATCATTTCTACTTGAGGTATTATATACTTGAGGATAGAAATGTCTTTTTTCACTAGAGGACAGGTGTATTAGAGATCATTTCTACTTGAGGTATTATATACTTGAGGATAGAAATGTTTTTTTTTTCACTAGAGGACAGGTGTATTAGAGATCATTTCTACTTGAGGTATTATATACTTGAGGATAGATATTTGTTAGAGAATATACATTTTTATTTATGTTTTTTTTTGTCCTTGAGGATAGAGTTATTAGAGAATTTTGTTGCAAATCTGTGGTATTAAACCAAATAATAGAATTGAAAAAGGAAAGCAACACATTTTGTAAAAGTTAACGCATAATTTGATTCTTTAACTTACAAAGTGAAAGTTTAAGAAGAACATGCAGTATTGTGAATAAAATTTCAGATAATCCTAAATGTTCGATCACAAATCTAAAGCTATATAATGTTCCAAATAAATTCCAGTCTTGATAGTGCTGATGTACCAATTAACCTGAATGTACCAATGTCTTGCTATAATCCAATGTAATGCTTTCATCCACAGTGTCAATGTCTTGCTATAATCAGTGTAATGCTTTCATCCACAGTGTCAATGTCTTGCTATAATCCAGTGTAATGCTTTCATCCACAGTGTCAATGTCTTGCTATAATCCAGTGTAATGCTTTCATCCACAGTGTCAATGTCTTGCTATAATCCAGTGTAATGCTTTCATCCACAGTGTCAATGTCAGAGCACCAGGGAATAATTTAAATAAGCCGTCTCAAATTATACCTAAGACAACAAAATACGATTCCACAAAACGGGTATCAAAATAGGAATGAATACTTAGTTTACCTCAATCTTGTATAAAAACCTAAGACACAATAAGATTACCAGGATGTTGTTAAACATTTCTAGAACATTTTATATTTTGTAAATAAAGCTAGACCTTGAACTCAAAGTAAATATATTGTTTACAAATGATCATTATCTTAAAGTATAATCAACAATCATGGACAAAAGTTAGCTATGTAATATGTTGTTTACAAATGACCCTTGCAAACAACAGTCATGGACAAGAGTGATACACACAATATACAGAGATGCTGCCAAATCACAGGATTGTAGAATTCACACAACAAAGATCGCTAGTGACACAACTTAAAATTAGTGGGGGGGTGGAGGTCACAGAAACTATTTTAGAGTCCCACAATTTAAAAAAAAATAAAAATTTAAAATAAAGGTTTTACAAATTAAGTCTTGGTTGTCCACTTTGCCTAAAGTAGATTTAATGTTTTAATACAGGTATCTGCATAATTGAGATCTTCTGTAGTGTTTGCAGCAGTACTATATATACTTAACCCTTTCATCACGGCAGACCGCATATGTGGTCAGGGAAAACAAATCCGTCAACACTATGGACCAAGTTTTCGGTCTAGGACAGTGTTCTTCTTTAACATTATAGTACCCGACTAAATATCTTTCAGGGTACCTCTAATAACTTCCATCTGGTAATGTAGATGTTATATTTGGATTATCTCGTGAGTTTAGCTTGTATACAACTAGCAATAACAAACAAAGTAGGAACTTTTAATGTGTTTTCCGAATGCTGAAATTTGTTTCCAAAATGGCGGCGTTTTGAAGGATTTTTAGAGGAGAGTTTTCAGAGGATTTAAATAATTTTGACCTGATAAATTTGTTTGACAATGAGAGAAGACGTATGGAGAGACAATGGAATGCACTTGTGGGTGACAGTGATGATGATGAAGATGACTTTGAAGGTTTTGAACCAGAGGAATTGTACGCTCCACCTGTATTTTTTTTGGTTTTTTTTGGACGAAGCCTGAAAACCAAAGAGATTTGTTTCAGTTTTCTGACAGAGTTGGGCACACCCGAGAGTTATATGGCTCCAGGAAAGCTTCGGATTATTTTCAATAGTCCGATTAACGAACTTCAATGCGACGATCAAACATGGCAGAAGCGATATAGGTCACTTAGGTGTGTGGACAGATCTCACCTTGGAGATCATTTTGGATCATTTTATAGAATTTTATATATTATGGACACCATGAAAGAAAGACTTGTGTTGCTACTGTGATTATTCACTAGTACATCTAGGGTCAATTGAACAAGTTTTCAGAACATTCTAAGTTTTCTAAGAGGTAATAAAATAATTACTTATATTTTACCTGTTGTTACCTGTTTGTACCTGCATTTTAACAGTTGTAATAGATATGCACATTTTATTGTATTAGTCATAAAATTTGATTTTTAACCTTGATTTTGACACCTAATCCAGCCAGATATCTTTAACATTGGCAAAGTTATGTTGTTTCAAAGTCCACAAGTCATATTGCTTTACAACTCCAAAGTTACTTAGTGTTGAGGACTCTATGCCTACAAAGTTACTTAGTGATGAAAGGGTTAAGGATAGACAAACAATAGAGAATATTAATTTTTTATTGAGAATGGAGATATGTTAAAGTATTTTTATTAGTTACTACTCTATTTGAATTTTACATGTAATAAAATATTATATTAATGGATTTTGATCTTTTTTAATTGTCTTTTTTTGAACCAATACATGAATAGAATGTGTAAAAAAGAATTCAGTATCTGTAGAGATGTGTTGGCATGTGTAGGAACTTAGCAAGTTTGAAACATTTTATTTCATGATTGTAAATGTTGGTTGGTTCTGTTTTTACAGGTGGGACCAGAACTGTGCCAGTCTTTCTTCAGTGGGTGTGAGGTGTTTATTGACAAAACTTTGCAAGGAGCACTGAAAACTGTAGAAGACTATGAGATTAAAGCTCAGTCTTTCACTGATTTGGCTGCAGATACACTGGTGAGTGTGCATGAAATGTAAGCTGTCTTTATAAATTATAACATTAAAAGATGGAATGAAGTATTGGTTGGATCAATTATAAATGTATTTGGATTTCCGTACTCAAACCATTTGACAATTTCAGGAGAAGCCCAAACCTCATGATAAATGCAGGAGTAGACTGGAGCACATGATAAATGCTGAAGTAGTCCAAACCAGTAGCTCAATGCATATGTAGCTCAAACTATGATAAATACAGAAGTAGTCCAAACCTTGTGGGGGGGTGCATTCATCAGTTATTATGTACTTTTGAGAGAGTGATGTATGTAAGGTGAAGTTGTTTGCATTTAAAACATAGACAGTGGGGTGAATGTTGGCATTCCTCTATGCTACTTTGATGTAATATAACTGACATTTCTTTGGATATTGTACTTTTGAAAATTGTAAATGATCTTAGCACACTGCTAACTAAAATGACTGCCCCCTTATGCTCCAAAAATCAACCTGAATTTGTCTAAAATACACTGTCGTTAGCACCTATTAAAATAGGGAAAATGAACTTTGCCACACTAGACATTACCAGCTTCTGAAAGTGCAATGAATGAATTACCAAACACATAAAATGTAAAAAAAAAAAAGTTATTAGGGCTGTTCCAGAAAAACATTCCCCCCCCCCATGGCACTTCCCAAAAAACTTCTGGAGGAGGTTGTGTTTCAAACTATTTTGATTCTGACTGGAAGGTTGATTCAGAAAATCACTTTTGTTGTGGGTTTGGTTAACAAAATTAGAAATTGCTGGTGGGGTTGTCAAAAAAAAGCACAATATATATATTAAAATTCACATCTAACCCCCTCCTAACAGTCTAACATTAATAAAACATTCGGTCGGAAAATGATGCCAGTACATGCAAGTACTCCTAATTTCTACAAATTTGCGTACTTTTAAAGCAGTAATACATGTTCCGCAAATTATGTCAATGTAGTGGATATAAAATGTGCATTGCGCAGAATGCAATTTTTATTCAACTTTAAAAGTGCATTTTGCAACATATTCACGCTTCCAGTAAAAGCTTCTTGCGACAACCAGATTCAGGAACTCAACCAGATTCAGGAACTCAAACGTTAAAATAGCCAGATTCGGTTTGACATGAATCGCTGTTAAACTAAATTTGCTTGGTTCAATGGGCCCTGGAACAAGTATTTGTGGAAATTTTAACCTTTCATCACAAAAGTTTTACAAATGCGTGTTTCAAATAAGGGCCACACTAGAAACCAAAATGGCTGAATCACTACAGGGTTTGTTGTCAGACGATGTTTTCAGTCAGCAAATACTGTCTGGTGATAACAATGATGACAATGAATTTCATGTATATCAGTCTGTTGGACATTGGGAAAATGTTACTGGAAGTAACTGTGATTTTTAGCCCAAAATTGATGTTGAGTGCGAGTCCGCTGTACATGTTGGATGGACAGGATACCATTATATTATTTATTCAAGATACTTGTGTCTGAACAAAGCAGACTATGGAAATGTTGGACTTAAAACCCTAATACAGCATTATGGAAGAGAAAATATCTGGCATAAGAGGTAGCAAAGCACTGATCCATGAAAGTAAATTTTTGGCCAAGATATTGAAGGGAATACCCTTAGGACCATGCCAATGAGATGTTGAAAATTGCACAACCATAAAGGACAATAACTTATTCAGGCTAGTTATGCATATGCACTTCAGACAGCAGGCAATGAAAGGGAGTTCTCAGCAAAGAATAATACAGCATAATTAAGTGTGTGTTGGCAGAACCACTATGGCAACAAAAGAATATCGAGAATAACTTTCATATCATGCTAATGTATTACCAAATTAAGTACATGCTCTCTATGTGCAAAAGTTAAATGACATTAAGCACAAGAAACTGATTGAAATGTGTAAATGCATAGCAAGATGGATAAAATTTGTCCTGTTTGTGTTTGATTATTCCTATGTATATTTTGAGGATGTTGATATTTTCTGCAGACCTTTTGGCACTTAGTTCCTATCAGTTTTTCCCAAGTGGTATCAATTTCCTGATCTGAGGTTCAATTCTTGTGCAATTTTTACACATCAAGAATTCTCACTATCATTAAAAAAAACCCAATGTAATCTGCACCAAATTGAGTTGTTTGGAAGAAATTCAATTTTTAACCCAAAAATCACTGAACCTTTGAGTTCTGGCATTAAAGTTTCACATTAAATAACATATAAAGTAGCCATGATAGTAATTTAAGATGCATCTGTTCTAATTTTACCTTAAGTATATTCAAATCTTGAATGTGATGGAGAAACATGGCTCCGAAAAAAACACATCAGATTTAGAACCTGTTCATTGACCATAAATCAAGTATATAATCAGAGTCCAACTAAATTGTTAGAAAAATTTTAATTCTTTTGACAATATCATAATTAGCTGTAACATATGGAGTAAGACTAAGGTCTTTCTGCCATCCCAACCAAGACCCCACCACAACCATGTGACCATGCCCAATGACATCACAGTAATAATCACTATACAACTAGAGATGACATCTCTTTGAGTATTTTGATTTCAGTAGAGCCTTAACAGAGTGGAACAGTAAGAAAGAGTGACATATTTAAGAGTTAGGGTAGATATTTAACAATGGCTATTCCTCCTGCCACCACTTTCTTATTGGAGATCACATACACACACACAAACACACCACTTTGATAAATCCTGAAATCCTGGCAGCATTCCTGCAGGGTAGATAACTTTACCATTTTATTTGATTTTATTAATTTCTGGTTATCCCATGGTATTTCTGTTACGCAAATATTATCTTATGGTGTGTCCAGTCAGCATGGTTGAAAAAGGCATACAACCATTGAGAGTTGTTGAAAGACTAGCATTACTACAGACATGAAAGAATGAGAACCATACCATAAATAAGTGAAAATAAAATAGAGTATACATGGCTTGACTGTCCCAGATTGGTTGATAATGAAAGTAAGATTTTAGTAAAAAATGTTTTGAATGCTTGTCCTACTTGTAACAGATAAAAGTCAGGGACATTGTTTATTAACATAATATCTGTCACTTTTCAGACATGAACTTGGAAGACTCATTACTGAAATCAGCAGCTGACTCTTCAGTGAAAGCACACATTTAAAATTTGTTTGAATCAAGAAAATGGTGCTGTTGTTATGGCTTTCTTTTCACAAAAGCTGTCATCATAGATCTATCTATTCTGATACAAATGTGATCATGAGGACTCAAAATTTTAAGTTATTGGATTTTAATATCATGGTGTTTGGACAGGTTTATAATGGGAGCTGAATTAGTACATTGAATCTTGAACATTGAGTTTTGGGAAGAAACATGGGATCCAAGCAGATACATTCAGAACTGTAGAGGTTTTCTATCTTGGATTTAGTCTCCCCATTGCATTTCACATTGATGTGCATATTCACAAACAGTATCGTAGTTATGGAAAAGTAAGTGACAAATTTAGATATTTATTGTAAACAAGACAAACAGTATGTGGGGGAACAAAATCATAAGAACAGGCTGGAATCGAGAAGTATAATAGCAACAATAATGAGTAAAAGTGTGCTTCTTTTCTGATGTGTGCAACATTATTTTCTCAGCTTCAGTAAGAAATTAATCTAAGGGATGACAATAAAGGGAGTCAAGTTAAATAAACCACCTGAATTTTTCTACTCAAATCGATTTTAAATCTTCTGGTTATATTTGTTTCAGTCTGTTTCTGTCCATTTTGGTGATTATGTTCACTGAATCAGTACAATTGGAAAAAAATTGGCAAATTAAAAGATTGAAAAATCTTTTGGCAGATTATGATTATACACTGTACTTCTGCCTGAGAAATGTGAATAATTTTATTTCTTGGATTTTTGATTCTGGTTGTTGCTCAATTCAAATGCATCATTGAAAAACACTGATGCATTCTCATACTTTGTTACAAATATTTATTACAGATGTATATCTCCAGATATCGTGAATATAGCTTGAATAAGTATTAACAGTTCTGGTTGGAACAATGGACATTGCTAGAGAAACTTTAAGTGAGCTAAAATGTAAACTTTTTGGCAGTGTGTAATGCAGGATTGCTCAAGACTTTTCCATCTCATACGTTTACCATAAAAAATCTATTTGTACGAACGGATGATGACTTTTAGGTAACTGTCAGAAAGGCATACTTGATAATTTTCAAAGGTCTAAAAAAATTACTGGAGTAAAAGTTTTTAAACTCATACAGCTTTAGCAAAAATGATGGACTAGTACCTTTGCTGCTGTTGCCACATTTGATCAGTTGGTTGATTTAGTTTGGTTTGTTTTGGTGGTGGATCGGTTTAATAGTATATTAGATGGTGGAAGAACCCCAAAAGACCAGCAACTCAAATTGGTTGGTCTGTGACAAAAACTCACTAAGTGAGATGTGCAAGTGATCTGTAAAAGCATGCACCCTGTACACTTGGGCCTCTGTTGATTGATTTTTATCTCAACAGCCCAATTCATTTAGACATGAGATCTTGGGTTTCAGTAGATCATTATGGCCTTTACAGCATTTTCAGATGAAGAGAATCTATATATGGCAGCCAATTTTACTGCTGAAGAAAATCCAAGTACGTTTGAGACACCAAACACCACTTATGTAGAACCACTGACCTTTCACAAATTTACGCATTGGAGGCAAGTAATCACTTGACAAGCATCTTGTACGACCCTGTCTTGGAAGCCCCTCAGATCCCTATAGCAAGACAAGATTCTTATATCAAATGTATAAGTCTTGCATGAAAAACTAGAAGTGGAAGATAGAACCTGTGACAACTTGATTAAAAGTGCAGAATGTTACTGCAAGACCATTAGTGATGATGATGATGCTGTTGACAGTACAGTTAACTGCAGTGACATTGATTTTACGAGTGCTCTGGGAAAAAATGATTCCTTGACTTTCATCCATTTTTAAAAATATTTGTTATAAAAATGTTTGACTTCCTATATTTTATTAAAATAACTTTATATTAGTCTTGCAAGAAGGCATCAAAATAAGACATTAACTGAAATATATGTTCTTAGGGGTTGTCTATAAGGGATGTCCGCAGATAATACCTGTTTCTCTAAACCCCCTCCCCCTTCTCCGCATGTGACTTACCCCCACCCCACCCTTGGCTGCAGAAATTCCCCTCTAGCAGGGTTGATATGTCAGCCATGTACTCAACTTCAGACACTGGGAGCCAGACCTATGTATTAATGCCAACCCATTCATATATATTGTCTGGCATGAATCGTACAAATTGAAATTAACAAATAATTTATACTTATGGATCACCCATAAAGGATGTCTGCAAAACATACGGAATACACACAGTATACATAAAGAAGCTGTTCAACAAAAAATATCTAAACAAAAAATACTAATGTGCAGGCATTTGCAAAGTCCTTTACACCCCCTTCCCCTTGTCCACAATTGTCCTATTTGAACAACATCCCTCCCCATCTTTCCAGACATCCTTGATAGATGATCCCTTACAAGATATAATGTAAAAGTAACAAAAAAAAAAAATGCAATATCACTTTCACAGGTAATAATGATTTTTTCTGATAAATCATGTATTATAAGTTTACCAAGACATATATTGAAAAAAATATTAAGTGAATCGGACCACACATTTAAAACAATACAAGATTTAACTATTATTTTAATCAAAAGCAGCATGTCTGAGAACAAAGAAAAATAGCAAAACATAGTGATCACTTTAGTAAGCACACAGTTTAGTAAGGATATAAATTCAAGATTTCTGTATTAGAATAGATATCCCTAATATAAAATCTATATTCATGGACATTAAATTTGTAGTTATTAAGGGACTGATTATTGACATCTACAGATAATAAACTACCTAGAAAATATGTGATTTCACAGTATCAGAGACATACACAGCTGACAGAAAAACAAACTGGACAAAAGATCGATTATAATGAATGACTACAAATAAAAATATACAGTAGATTATATGATCTATTAAGAATTCAGTAGATTACCTCCAGCCAGCTGTCATTTAAATCGCTTCTGTCCCCAACCCAATATTAAAATCGCTTCTACCACCCACTAACAGATAGCTAGAAATTATGTATTAGTTACATAGATTAGTAGTAATAAACTGCAAAAACTACAAGTGAAAGCATAATGTTTACTGCGATAATTTCTATCATGCATGTAAAATTGTGATACTCATTTGATGAAGGTCGAATTTCAGATCAACCAATCTTGCAGATTGAAATGATATCCTAAGGAGATTTGTAGGTTATGATGATGAAACTTGTGTCTGTTTCAGCAACTGGGAGATGTCCCCCAGAACATCGAGATTGTGGTGTCCACATGCAGGGTTTTGTTGCAGAAATGTCAGGAGTTACAGGTGAGAATGGATATGACTGAAATGTCAGGAGTTACAGGTGAAATTGAATATGAGTGAAATATCAGGAGTTACAGGTGAGATTGGATATGACAAATGTCAAGAGTTACAGGTGAGATTGGATATGAGTGAAATGTCAGGAGTTACAGGTGAGATTGGATATGACAAATGTCAAGAGTTACAGGTGAGATTGGATATGAGTGAAATGTCAGGAGTTACAGGTGAAATTGAATATGAGTGAAATATCAGGAGTCACAGGTGAGATTGGATATGACAAATGTCAAGAGTTACAGGTGAGATTGGATATGAGTGAAATGTCAGGAGTTACAGGTGAGATTGGATATGACAAATGTCAAGAGTTACAGGTGAGATTGGATATGAGTGAAATGTCAGGAGTTACAGGTGAAATTGAATATGAGTGAAATATCAGGAGTTACAGGTGAGATTGGATATGACAAATGTCAAGAGTTACAGGTGAGATTGGATATGAGTGAAATGTCAGGAGTTACAGGTGATGTTGGATATGACTGAAATGTCAGGAAATACAGGTGAGATTGGATATGACAGAGATGTCAGGAGTTAAGGTGAAATTGGATATGACAGAAATGTCAGGAGTTTCAGGTGGGATAAGTCATTACTGAAATGTCAGGAGTTACAGGTGGGATTGGTCATTACATTTTAATAATTCTTGTTACTGATTTTTTTTTCTCGTGATTGGATGTATGACACAAATTTTATTACACATCTCTCACCACAACCACCATCAATACAGAGGTAGGTACTGTAGTGGTCCTTGTGTCTATTCATTATTCTTTCCATCTGGTACATGTTATTATGATTGTGACCCAAAAATGCACATGTAGCCAAATGCCTTAGCACTTGCAACTTTTGTTAGAATTATTCTCCTTCATGTTTTGTAGCTGTGCATATTACCACCTCATTAGCACACTGGTAGATGGTCATGAAATTTGGCCAATAAGTTCATCATGACATGAAGATGCACATATGGACAAATCACGTTTTGTTTGTCATGTAGCATAATTCAGACCATGACACAAAGCAACTGGTCCTGCAATTTTTCATGTATCACATTTTTCTGGCTAAATTATGGCCTTTTTGGACCTGTCATAGAGACATTTCTTGTCTGTATATTCAAGTTGGCATATTTTTGATTTCATGTATATACTTTTTATCACAATGTTATTAGATTTACCAATTAAGAAATGGTGCGGGTTCTGGAGAATGCTTTATTCATTACATCATTTGGGAAATATAATTTTTTACCAGGTATATTATTAACCAATGCTTAAGATCTGTGATTCTTATTTCAGGTTGAGGTAGATACCAGTCTACAAGAGGGTTCACTAGCACAACCAGCCCAGCTGTGTGGGGCCCACTACAAGAGATCCCAGGCCCTCATTTCACATATCAGTAGTCTGGTTGAGAGCGTTGGTCTTCTGATTCAAACCTCGGAACCAGTCATTGAAGGTAGGAAAGCAGTCATGTATTGGGGAAGAGGGTGATCTCATTGCATAGATTCAGGAACAAGCTATTATAGTAGAAAACATTATCTCATTAAAACTAGTGGCAAATTAACACTAACATAAATGGTAGTTATTTTATTAGTTTATTATTTGACAAATAAGAAAGTGTTGTGAAATTTGTCCTTGAAGATAGATCAGGGGATAATTCACATTGAAGACAGTGAACATTTATTTGCAATTACTTCATTAACTGATCATAAAACATCATATTTCCAGGGAAAGACAATGAGGTGAGGAAAATCTGTAAGTGTGCTGACATGATTCAGAAAGGTGCCATGCGTCTGACAGCAGTTTCTGGCAGAGACTTGCAGAAGATTCACAGATCTCTGTGCGAGTCTAGTTCATTGGGCACTGGGAAACAGAAACCAGCTTCAAGGTCAAGTAATGACAGTAGCTCTGGCAAGGATAGTCAGAACAACAGCCCCAGTGTCTCAATTTTGTCAGATTCGCAAGTAGAGCAACTTGAATTTGCATGTCATGAGGTCCATTTATCTATTGCCTCACTAATTGAGAGTGTTCATAAATTTTTAAAGTCAGAGAAAGCAAAAGTTTTGATGTCTTCTGCACTTTCAAAGGCAGGAGAGGAAAAAAGATTGCTTTCCACACCAGATAAGGGAAGAAAATTCAGGACTAGTCAGGAATCAATCTGAGCAGCGCAATATTTTCCTTGTGCAGTCCTGACAATATTCTTGCCAAGCATGCATGCCTTAGAATTCTTTTTACTTGTATTCTGCTGCTATTCCATTTTATTCCATAAGGCTGTCACAAACTTGTTGCATCTTAGATTCTTAATGATTTTTTGGCAAATGTAGAAAAGAAATCTGTGATCTGTTAATTAGTTAGAGCATTAAGAAAAAAAACAGTTGCAAATTAAGGCAAAAGACAAAATCTATGTATAACAAATGATATAAGTATGTAGCTTTGCAAAATACATTGACAAAAAATGCAATGAGATCAAGTACCATAATTTGTTTTGTGCATTTTATGAAAATATTGACATATTTGTTGCAATCCTTGCAAGAATTTTCTTCTTTTTTTTTTATTTCTTGTTGACAATAATGGCATTAGTAACATGCTTTTCATATTTTCTGAAACATAACCAGTCTCATCATTTGGCTGGAGCATAAACAATCATAGCAGATTTGTTGAAACCTAACAAGTCTCATCGTTTAGATGGAGCATCAGTAATCATAGTGGATTTTATGGTTGCCACAAAGCATGAATTTTACAACATGTGAATAAAGATCCTAATTTTATACAGTAGGACTAATTCCAAGTCAGCAAATTCAAAACCACATTGAACAATGGCTGTAGTTATATAATATTTTACAATAGGACTAATTCACAGTTAACAATTTTAACTCTACCTTGAACAACAATGATAGTGTTACACAGTACGACTAATTCCCAGTTGATGATATTAACACCATGTTGAACAAAGATCCTACAATTTAAGTCATGCAAGTCATTTATATGTATTTACTCATCTTAAATATAAATTATTGTTTTAAAATTTGATACTAATTTTGTTTAACCATAGTCTATTCAGTTCTGATTATTGTAAGCTCTGCACTTTAATTGACCTGTGTGACCTTTACTCTAGTGTTACACAGAAGACTAATTCCCAGTCATTGATTTTAACACCATGGTGAGCAACAATCCTAGAGGTATTCAATAGGACTAAATCCCAGTCAGTGATTTAACTCCACGGTGAACAATGATCCGAGTATTATACAGTAGGGCTTAACTCCCAGTCAACAAATTTAAATATAAAATGAAAATGTCTACAGAACCATTAATATTTACATAAAGGGAAAAAATTCAAAATATATCTATTGTACTGGCACACACATTTATGCAGAATAATTTAAGCTTTTGTTTATTAAAGAAAATGTTAGTAGCCTGTTTTAATGGCTTCATTGTTAGCTTCATAAAAATGGGCTGTTTTTGGTAACTGGGACAATGCTGATGGTTGAGAAGGGTAACTCAGTGCAAGAAAGTCATGCTAAAAGTTTAACTAAGAGCAGAATTTGTCAGGGAATTTATTATGCTTTGATACTGAGTATATTTTATAAAGTTAGAAAATTTGTGCACCATAAATAAAGACCTCTTTTGCTGTGCAGCATTGACTAAACATGCTGTTGTTTAATCCATTAGTTTCAGATGACATTATCTTCATCTGCTGGGTCAGAAACTGAAGCGACCTTTTAATATAATGTAACTGCACTGAAGTTCAAAAGACCAGTCTTGTTGAACTCTGTTCTGCATTGAGTGGATTTCCAAGAATACTTCCAAAAATGATAAGACAAATATCCACTTCCTCCAAAAGTGTGCCTTTTACAGCTGGATTTTTATGGTTGATAAGCCAACAGAATTGTTTTTGACAGTAATAAACATAAAATCATTTGTAAACTTGAAGAGCAAACATGGGCTTGAATTTTTTTTAAAGATTTTGCCAAAAAAACCTTCTAGTTGAGACTTAAACTCATGAATTGAGGAAGTAGCTTTGCGTGTTTCCATTAAAATTGGTATTATGTGAGTAATAAATAATGTATAAATATATCCACAAGAAATCAGTCCTCTGCCAAAATGTATGACAGCTTTTTTATGTTCATCCTTATTTAGCTAGCCTTGAGATTTTTTTCATTTGGATACATTTAAGTATATAAAATAATTCCTTTTAACTTTGTTATCATCATCTTTATTGGGTATTTCTGACTTTCCTGTATTTGGTTATTACAAGTACCATATAGAAAAATGCTTTTTCATACCAAGGAACTTGTATGTTCAAGAAAATGTTAGAAAGATGAGAAATGTGTTCAAGGAACATGGAAGTACCACCACAGAGCCTAAAATGACAAACACAAAATTTAAATGTGTGACAAATCAACATGAACACTTGGTAGGCCACCAATTTTGAGATGAGATCCAAACTTCCTGTACATATTTATTTTGTATGGAAACTTTGTGTTTTGAGCTAATATATTTATGTAAATAATGTACTTTATAAGGTTATTTATTCAGTGTAAAAACAAAAATGGTGCTGTCTGAAAATGTGGACATATAAGTATCCAGTTTTATTTAGAAAGAATTACCATTACAACAGTGAATCTTACAAGTCATTTATTATATTTTGTGAACTCTGTATGTTTTCATATTTGCCAGACAAGTTTGCAAATAACATTTTTTTTCATATTGTATTATGTACATGTACCATTTTATGAAATGATTTTCAGAAATTAATTTCTTTCCGATATTGCACACATTTTGTGCTTGTTAAAGTTTTGGGACTTTTTGCTTTAAATAATAAAACTTCCTGTCCATTAATGAGTCTCAAAATGCCAAAATTCCTTCACAGGTATATGGATAAATATACATTTTTTCTTTTGGTTTACCCTGTTATCAAGTTCTTCCAAAATTTATTATGCAATAATTATGAAAATTATGTATGATCACTGTCATTTTATCAACTTTTTATCTGATTTAATGTGCAAAGGGTTTCTTTGCAAGTTTTTTTGTTGTTAATATGTACTTTCATTTTGGTCATTTCTTTTTCATTGCATAACTTCCCATTTATCGCTTCTTGCATAGTGCAATATTTTTAACTAACAGCAAAACAGTAATTTTGTTTGATCAATATTTACAGCTGTTTATTGGCTTGTAATTATTCAAGCTTTGGTTCTTTTCATGTCATTTGTTCATATTTACTAGGAGCCCAATGGGATATCTATTTGTTTTCCACTATTTCACTATATTACATCAGTGAAATAAAATTATGATTATTTCAACAGTTTCGTCCAATTTTCAGAAATGTTCAGAGCAACTTCAAAATCTTGTTGGTCATCACATTTTTCTCATCCAGGGTCTTCAATCCATTGTGAGGTGTGCATCATCTATTCATAATTGCTATTTATAACTTCTTAGAAATTACTTTGCTAATTTGCACATGATTTTACCTGGAGCATCCTGGCATCAAGGCACTTCATAATTGTTCATTTGATGGAAATTCTTTGTCCAAAATGGACACCATTATTAAAATAATGAAACTTTTGAAGCTACAGCTACCTGAAAACCACTCCTCAGATTTTTCCCAAATTAGAAAAGAAGGCAACCTGGACTAGATGACATCCAATTTGTGTAGGCAGGAAGGTAACCTAGACTAGATGACATCCAATTTATGCAGGCAAGAAGGTAACCTGGACTAGATGACATCCAATTTGTGCAGGCAGGAAGGCAACCTGGTCTAGATGACATCCAATTTGTGCAGGCAGGAAGGCAACCTGGCCTAGATGACATCCAATTTGTGCAGGCAGGAAGGCAACCTGGCCTAGATGATATCCAATTTGTATAGGCAGGAAGGCAACCTGACATAGATGACATTCAATTTATGCAGGCAGGAAGGCAGCCTGGCCTAGATGACATCCAATTTATGCAGACAGGAAGGCAACCTGACCTAGATATGACACCCAATTTGTGCAGGCAGGAAGGCAACCTGGCCTAGATGACATCCAATTTATGCAGGCAGGAAGGCAACCTGGCCTAGATGACATCCAATTTATGCAGGCAGGAAGGCAAACTGGCCTAGATGACATAAATTTATGCAGGCAGGAAGGCAACCTGGCATAGATGACATCCAATTTGTGTAGGCAGGAAGGCAACCTGGCCTAGATGACATCCAATTTATGCAGGCAGGAAGGCAACCTGGACTAGATGACATCCAATTTATGCAGGCAGGAAGGCAACCTGGCCTAGATGACATCCAATTTATGCAGGCAGGAAGGTAACCTGGCCTAGATGACATCCAATTTATGCAGGCAGGAAGGCAACCTGGCCTAGATGACATCCAATTTATGCAGGCAGGAAGGTAACCTGGCCTAGATGACATCCAATTTATGCAGGCAACCTGGCCTGGATTACATCCAATTTATGCAGGCAGGAAGGTAACCTGGCCTAGATGACATCCAATTTATGCAGGCAGGAAGGCAACCTGGCTTAGATTACATCCAATTTATGCAGGCAGTGACATCAAATATGGACACTATTACTAAAAGTAGAGGGGCCCCAAGTGGCCGAGTGGTCTAAAGCGCTGTCCGTTACGGATCACTGCCATCTCACCTCTGTCTGCGTGTGTTCGAGTCTAGGATTCGGTGAATGTGGATATGTGAGAAAGCTTGCCAGTAGCTTCTCGTGGGTCATTGGTTCTTTCCTGTGACTTCCCGGTTTCTTCCTCCACCATTAATACTGGCCGCCATGAATAGCCTATCATGTGCTGAAAAATGGTGTTAAGCAACAACAACAACAACAACAACAACTAAAAGTAGAAACAGAATAAAATCTGATTGGATGCATTTAGGTGTAGAAAGGGGCCCCTGAGTGGTCTGAGGTGCTAACCATTATGGATCACTGCCAACTCAACACTGAGTTTGAGTCTTGCATTCAGCCAACATGGGTAAGTGAGAAAGCTTGCCAGTAGCTTCTCTTGGGTTAGTGATTCTTTCTGGGACTTTCCCTGGGTTCTTCCGCCACCATTTATCCTGGCCACCATGTATCTTGTGCTGAAAAATGGTGTTAAACCCTACTCAAACAACAATAGGTGCGAAAACAACAATAGGTGTAGAAGGCTTTCAGTTTTTATACAAATGGTGCTTATCCAAAATAAGCATGGTCACTATTACTAAGAATAGAAAATCTTTAAATAAATTCTCAATGACCACTCAGCAGAATTTGAAAAATTTGACAGAAAGGGGTTTCAAATTTTACAAATGATACAAATTCTCTGTCAGATATGGCCACTAATATTAGCAATCTTTTAAATGACTTCTCAAAAAACACTTGACATGATTTTACCAGATTTAAAAGAAAACATTTAGTTAAGGAGGGCTTTAAAGATTTTACAAATGATGCCATCAAATATTGATACTTCAAAAAATAGATAATTTTTCAATAACCTTTCTAACAAGACAATAGAATATTACCAAATTTGACAGAAAAAAACATCTAAGTTCAATGGCTTCTCATATTATGGCTATTCCATTTAAACATACATTATATCCAATGAAGGCACTTTAATAAAATTATACTCAGATTACCAGAAGAGTTAATATGAAAACAGCAAAAAAAATTATTAATGTCTCTATGGGTGATTATAAGTGCCTTCACTTGGTCCATGTATATTTTACTGTAACAGAATCCAACTGCCATTGTTAAAAAAACCAACGCATTTACACATATCTGAAAACAGAATTTAACCAACTTTGACGGAAAGGACCCTCACATAAAAGCCTTGGAATATTAGACAAATAATACCCAAATTATCGGAAATTCCAAGATTCATTCTCAAGAGTAATACTTCTCAAATTATCAGTGAGAGTCTATGTTTAATTTTCAAAAATCTGGCCAAAACTTTAATGAACATTAGAAATTTCCTTAAGCATTCCTTAGCATATATATTTTCAGCAAATCTCTAAGAAACAACCAAAATCAACCCTGAAGGCTGTTCCAAAATTAGCATATATATATATATATATATATATATATATATATATATATATATATATATATATATATATATATATATTACATGTGGTTGTCTTCCCTAGAAGCCTTTGCACCTATGAATAAACAACCCTTAATCATGCCCCAAGTTCTAAGTCTCTTGTCTTTGACAATATACAATGAGTTAGATGATATTACACAGACAGATGCCCATAATCCTTGCCTTGACTTGCAGATAAAAGGGGAGGGGGACACAGTAAGGACAGTTCATTTAAAATACATCAAACCCAGAGATGGAAAATTTTTTAAAAATAAAATAAAAATTGAAAGGTTATTCTGATTACTCGAGAGTTCATAAAAAAATTAGTTTGCATTGATTGGTCACAACTCCATACTGAAGGTGCCTTTAATGGATACTGAAACAGCGCTTAATAAATATGCACTTTTTCCGCATATTGTCATTCACAGAAGTCACATAATAGTAGTTGTTGAGTTATTTTATGCATCAGAATTTGAGTGCAAGAATGCTTTCTAACATCAACCTGAAAGAAAACATTACAACAGTGATACAGTTTGGGGAAATAAATAAGATGATCACAGGACATGGATTACATTTTGAACTTTATGAAACAAAAAGGAAAGTAAGCGTGCTACTAAGAGCATTGTCTTGATAAAATACTAAATTTAGTTGTCACTTGTAGAACATTCATTGACATTTATGATTCTTCAGTTTTAGAGATCACCTGGCCATTAGGTTGGTTTCCACGCGTGTCATGTGTCATCCATTGTCTTTAAGGCAGCTGACTGTCCATTTTTCATTGCCAATCCAAGCACTTTTTTGCACCAGGTTAAATTTTTGTAAAAAAGATATCCTAAAAATTGATTTGTGCAGCAAACTGAACTGGATTTGCTCAGTATTTGAAGTGCTTAGTATATTATGTATGCTAAGCTTTATAATATATATGATATTAAGAAAATAACTACATACCCACCCTAATTTGGAAACCAGCGCATTAAGCAACACAGTTTTTTGTTTTGGCTTAACATGTCATTCACAAAATTATATCTGTCAGGCTGCCATTCCTAAAAATAAATAATTCCAAAACAATTTTAGCGAAGTCTTTCAGTTTCATAGAAAAGATGCTAATTCATTATCAAATATGGCTGCCATTACCAAAACTGAGAACTCTATAAATTACTTTTTCTCAAAACAGCAGAAGCAGATCAGAACAAATTGGAGAGACGGCATCAGAAAGGTTGTTCAAATTTTGTTGATATGCCATCAAATGTAGACTCTGGTGCCAACAGTAGAAAACCAAACATCCAGAAGATCCCATCACCCCAAAATAAAATGGGGTAAATCTGACAGCATGAAAACATTTGAAGTTTGTACACAGGATACCAATTTATCATCAAATATGGCCAGCATTACTAAAAAAAAAACATTTTAAATGACTTCAATTCAAAGACTGCAGCATCTTAACATGAAGGCAGAAAGTTTTGCATAACTTAAAATAAATGAGTCAAGACCAGATATCATAAGCACAAAGTCTTTTTCACAGCTTCAAATAAATCTGAATGCAAGGTGGCCAAATTTTCATTGTCACAAGGTCTTTCAAGTTGACACTTCTAATAAACCAGTGAATACAGGTTCACCAAATCTCATAGGCACAAGGTCTCTTAAGTTTGCACAGCTTCATATAAACCCAGAATGTTGCAGTCATGTATGATGTCGGAATGTTGCAGTCATACACACAATCATGTATGAAACTCCTGGAATGTTGTATTCCTGTATGAAGTTATCTTGGAATATTGCAATCATGTATGATGTCATCACAGAATGTTGCATTTGTGTACAACATTCTACATGTTGCAATCTTGTATGGTGTTGTCCCAGTATGTTACAATCATGTATGATGTCTCCAAATCTTGCAAATCGTGTATGATGTCATCCTGAAATGTTGTAATTGTGTATGACATCATCCCAGAATGTTGCAATCGTGTAGGAGAGCAGAGGTCCGAAAAAGTCCTAAGTCGCTGATCCCAATGAGCTTATTAATTGTAAACAGGTGACAATTGTAAATTAAGGAAAATGTGGTGGATTCACAGTGATTGTAAATTAAGGAAAATGCGGATTCACATATTGATTGTAAATTAAGGAAAATGTGGATTCACATATTGATTGTAAATTAAGGAAAATGTGGATTCACATAGTGATTGTAAATTAAGGAAAATGTGGATTCACATAGTGATTGTAAATTAAGGAAAATGTGGATTCACATATTGATTGTAAATTAAGGAAAATGTGGATTCATATATTGATTGTTTGTAAAATAAGGAAAATGTGGATTCATATATTAATTTTAAATTAAGGAAAATGCGGATTCACATATTGATTGTAAATTAAGGAAAATGCGGATTCACATATTGATTGTAAATTAAGGAAAATGCGGATTCACATATTGATTGTAAATTAAGGAAAATGTGGTGGATATTGATATAACTGATGATATCCCCCAAAAAATAACTGAAATTTTTCAGTAATTTAAAATAATTATTACATTATGAGTGAATGAGTAATGAATACAGTGTACGCAATTAACTCTTACAATTAATAAAGAGGGAGCTAAAAGAATGAAATTGAAGAACGCTGTTTTACAGAAAAATATTGGGGCCCCTAGTGGCCGTGTGGTCTAAAGCGCTGTCCGTTACGGATCACTGCCATCTCACCTCTGTCTGCGTGAGTTCGAGTCTAGGATTCGTCGAATGTGGATATGTGAGAAAGCTTGCCAGTAGCTTCTTGTGGGTCGTTGGTTCTTTCCGGTGATTTCCCGGTATCTTCCTCCACCATTAATACTGGTTGCAATGAATAGCCTATCGTGTGCTGAAAAATGGCGTTAAGCCCAACAACAACAACAGAAAAATATCACAGCTGCCTTTTTGAAACTTCAGGATCTGCTCCATTGACAGCATGTCCATAAAGGTGGGCAAGTAACAGTCAAACCATACACTGAAATGAAAAGAACAAAACATTGCAAAGAATTTTTATACTATTTCCCCAGCCCCCAAAACAAAACTGCAGCCTAAAGAAAACAAGAGACCCACACAAAATAATTTATAGATCTTCTGGTTCCTATGATAAATAATAATCTACCTTCTATGATAATTTAAAGATATATCAATCACTATCTATCTCACAAAATAATCATACTTTAGTCTTGTATATAGTTATTACAGATCCAGACTAGTTATCTAAACATGTTATCTAGTTATCTATACATGTTATCTAGTTATCTATACATGTTATCTAGTTATCCATACACACTAACTGGAAAAGTTACGATCAGTGTTAACCAGTCAAAGGTAAATTCCTGCATAAAACATATCGCCATATATACAAAAATGTACTTGGAGTTAGTCCATTTTGTATGAATTAAGATTTAGATTTCATCCATTGAATATACCCCTGATTAAAAAGCTGGCATGCAAGAAGATTCTTTGATTTCTTTTAGAATATTATTCCATATGGCCCCAGAGTATTAAAACTTTTTGAAATAATTATTTCGCTTGGAACTAGGAAGTTGTTAGCTGTCATTAATCTAATATTTGGGACGCTACTGGTTGTTCATTTCTCAAGGCAACTGGGGCAGACAGAGAAATTTTTTCATTTTGACTTTCCATAGTTGAAGTCAATTCTTGAAAATGCATGAGAGCAGAGGACCAAAAAAAGTCTGAAGTCACCGATCCCAATGAGCTTTTTAATTGTAAACAGGTGACAATTGTAAATTAAGGAAAATGTGGTGGATTCACAAAACTTAAAATTTGAGTATTTAGTTTATCTTTAAATACGTTGAGGCAAGCATGATCAAAAATATATAGGAAGAATGGTAGAACACATGAATAATAATAATAGAAAAGGTAAAAGTAAAAGAGTGTCAATGTTTTTGTCGACAAGATAAATGAATCTGAAGCGTCACAGCCTTGAGAGTAGTGAATGGGGGCAATGTACAGACAATGGGACTTCTATGCTAAAAAGTGTTGCGGCCCTATACAAACAAACTTTATGCGGACAATGGGACTTCCATGTTAAAAAGTGCTTAGGCACTATGCAGACAAGAAAAGGAGTGGGTCACTATATGGACAAGGGAAATTTAATATAGGGAAAGTATAGTGACAATATATTGGACCTGTCTAGGCACAATAGGAATTGGAGAGGGGCTGACGTCACGGTACTGGACATGGGGGAAACAATGGCAACAATATTGCAAGGGGCTGACCTCAGTTAGAAAAGTGTTACAAGGGGCTGACCTGAATATGCGTTCCTATAGTGACAAATAGACATAGAGATGTGGTTAGAAAAAAAGCGGTGGCCTAGTGGTTAGAGCGTCCGCCTCGGATGCGGGAGGTCGTGGGTTCGATCCCCGTTTGAGTCATACAAAAATGCTGCTAACAGCTGCATCGCTTGGCGCTAAGCATTAAGAGTTTTTGTTAGGACTGGTTGGCCTGGTGTCAGGATCATGTGACTGAGTGGGACATCATGCTACATGTTTGCAGCATGATGCCTCAGTGATAAACATCACTATAAACTGCCAGACATCGTAGCCATGTGACTGAAAATTTTTTAAAGCTACGCTATCACTAAAAAATTTAGGCAAGATAATAGGCATCTTTTCGAGTCAGTTGAAGGAGCCTGAAAAAAGCCTTTTTTTGGGGGGGTAAACACTATTCAGTTAACAGTACATTACAGATCTTCTCTTCCTCAAATTCGAGTCTGACATCTGGACAGGCAAAGCGAGGGTGTGACAAGACACCACACGTGCCATGGGTGCCCCTTGAAGGGGGGTACAAAATCGTTTAGCAGAACAGTTTTTGTATACTTACAAAGCTTGGATAGGGGCACAATTTTAGTTCTTACCGTGGGCGCCACTTTGATGGGGACGCAATTTTAGTTCTTACCGTGGGCGCCACTTCGATAGGGACGCAATTTTAGTTCTTGACGTGAGCGCCACGTGTCATCGTTACGCCTCTGCATCTGGACCATAGATTAAGACTCACTTCATACATCCTTGTCTCTCTACATAAATCCCTCGTTTCCAAACGGCCGTCTCTGTGATCTTGGTAATTGCCCATGATGTTATGAAATACATGGGATATTCCGGAACCGCATCGATGATATGAGGGTAGAAGATTCTACATTAGTCCACATCTTGTGGCGAGAAAAGGTGATTGGAATAAGGTGAACCGGTTTTTTTTTAATAGTGGAAGAGCGGATCGAAACCAACTGAGTTATTTCACCAATCCTAACACACGTTACAAAATTCAGAGTTTGGAGTCGGTCACCCAGTCCAAAGAGAGAACTTTATATAAATTATAGGTTCCGTCGAGAGCGGAACAAGATTTTAAAATAAAGCTATTACGCTTTAATTTCTAAAGTTTAATTTCCTCTTCGTCTTCTTTTAACATGTCGAAGATGACCAGATGGGTTTGACTGGGGTCAGACACGATCCCGTCATCTTCGCTAGGAATGCCTTCCACAAACACGATGGAATCGCCTTGACTTTCTCGCAGGAGGCAGTACACCGATTGCCACTCTTTTTAAACCACAAGATATGTTGAGATGGACAATCGATCAAATGATGTTTATGTCGATCAAACGTTTGAGAAATTCGGTTTTGCCTGAAACGCTCGGTCCGTTAATTAGCATGTTAGAGGGATGGCGAAGATACAATGCCTCCCAACTGGCACGATCTAAATTTTCGTCGCTGACTGAAAGTGGAGGAATAGGTAGCACAGACAGCAGAAGTAGCCATAGTGCAGGGAATGACACTTTGGAAACGAACACAGACAAGACAAGAGTTTTTATACTTTTTGAGAACACGTTTATTGGAAGTTGAAATGGAACACCACCAGACAAAAATACATAAAAGCCAAGTGGTTAAGTACATCGATAAAATACACATCAAAACGAGCAAAGTGGTATGAAAACAAGTCACTTGTTTAGTAACAACGGTGTCCTAGGGACAGTTTGTGACATCATTAGCGTCTCTACACTTGACAAAATCACACAAGTGTCCTCCCCGAAGGGCCTTTCAGGGATGTCCATGTCAACGATGGTCCTGTCGTAAATGGAGTAGTTTTCCTTGGTGTTTAATTCTTCTGGTTATGTGACTAACACAGGTTGTAAAGTTACTTTTTTCACTGATCGTTTAAAGTTATGATCACAAATCTTGGGCATAGTTTCCCGCTTATTTTGTCCAAGCCTTGAAGCCCAAACTTTTCCAGTCTCGTACATCTGGCTAATGAGAAAGTAAGTCACGAGCTACATACACATCGTCATAAACATCTTCAGTGATTTAAATGATGAATCTTTTTTTTTTCCCTGTAGAGGTCGAGAAGTATCGAGATGAAAGCACAAAGCTTTTAACAGACATAAATGAATCAGTATGACTAAAATGCGAAAAGTTACAAAAAGTTGCGAAAAGTTACGAAAAGTTGCAATAAAGTTACGAAAAGTTGAGAATAGTGAGCAAAGTTACGAAAAGTTATCTTCATTGCATCAGTGTAAATATTTCGAAACTGCTATAAATATTTTTTTGTAGATTTCTTTAAGTGTTCTTTTTTTCTTCGAATGTTATTATAAATGGTAGTGATGTTTATAATTGTACTGTCTATATAGATTGCACTTCACAGTCTGCGTTTCGCGCTTGGTTTATTTGATGGTGTTCTGGACCTTTCTGCTCGCTTTCTTCGAAATATGTTCGGCTTCCGACCTGCAGAAGGAATACTTGTTAAAATTCTTCTGCCATATATTGAATACACGATAGTTGGATGGTCTTTATCGCAGTCATTGATATTTTTTTTTTTAATCCCGTTGTTCTTCCGTCATTCTGGCCCAGTGATCAATGTCGACAAGGTGGTGCAAATAGCTTTCACTGAGGCGATAATTACCCATGATTCTTAGAGAACGCCATGTCTCTTCCTGGTCACTCGTCTCTATTTGCTGAAACATTTTGATGAACTTTGGTAATTTAACTTGTTTCCATTTTTAGGCCGATTTTAGGATGTGATTGGCACTCTCGGAGTTGTTGTTTGTCCATTTCCTTGTAATTTTGCCGTTGTTGACCGGGTTTATGACGTGTTCTTTGAGCATTGGATCCAATCTTGTATCAAAATAGAAGCGGAACTTTCTTTCGCAGACATGCGAGTCTTTGTCATCTATGACGAAACTTAATTCGTTTAGTCTTTCTTTGTAGGTGTCAACGTCTGGTTTGTTGTTTTTTTTTTTATATAAGACCATTTGAGTCACACATTAAATCAAGAACTTCCTGACCGATCTTGTAATGGAAACCCATCTATATCTTCCATTTGTCTGTTTGCACTCTGCTTTACATGGCGAGTACAAAGAACGTGTGTTACCAGGCAAACAGCGTTTTATAGCGGCTTTGAATGTCAATTCTACATCTGTGCCGATTGTCAGTAACTCTAGCTGCTTGTCTGTCAAGTTGTCAGCGACGTCATGGAGGAATGCAGAATATGCCTTGGTGCTCGAATTGGTATGGATGAAAGTTTGGCCAAACACAATCGGATGGTCATCTGTAGATCGTCTTTTAACGGACAGGTCTTTGAAAACAGTCGGAGTCACATGAAAATCACCTATGTTGTAGATCTTGTCCATTACAAGAACGCTACTGCCTTCAATACAACAGAACCTCCTAATGTCTGTTCGTTGTAAAAAATCACTAATGGTTATTGTAAGCCATTCATGTTTCACAGTTTGGACGAATCTGCTTGTTTTTGTCATTTCTTCCACAATTGATATAAAAGTAAAACCAGCTGTTTTATATGATTGCATTATGATGTGTCGTTTCTTAAATAAATTTTAAATATAGGAGAGTGATCCAAAGGCTGGTTTTGAGAGTAGCTGCATGTCTATTTTTATGTCACTGACATGTTTCCCTCATCAATAACCAAGTCTTTTCCTGCTCCCTTGGTTAAACTCAAAATTAAATAATTTGCAAAAGAAGTATTTCAAAAAATGGATGTTGATCAGTCTTAGTCCCTGCTTTCAGTGGAATCTATTTAATTGCTATTGTCCTCTATGTTGGTGTATTGTTTGTCCATGTCCTATACATGTATTTTTCAGAGGCTCTTCCACTGGCCTTACCACTTAGCGTAGCGCCCGGTGGTATTTTGTTGTTTTATTTTCAATTATTGAAGTCATAATATTGTCTTTTATCCTTCTTTTGATATTGAATCAAGTTTGTTATGGAATTCAGATACCTTGGGTAACTTAAAGGTTGATGATTGTTAGGATGCAATTCTTTCTTGCGTTGAGCTTGTATTTGGACAAACTCGATAAATGCGTTCTCTCAACTACATAGGCAAACCAAAAATGTTCTCTTGTAAAGTATTTATCCAGAGATTACGGATGTCGTCCCACCACAAAAGGTAGTAGCAGTGCGGAGACCATCGATCATGTTTCAGTTAAGCGGCATCTTTCTGCTCCCACTCGTGAAGTGACACGCCGCAACTGAAGCACTTGACTTTATCACCTTCGCCAAAGTAAATAAATCCGGCTCTGACTAATTCTTCTGTGTTAGGTCCTCCCAGATATTTAGGCCATTTGTCTCAGAAGGTTTGGAATCGATTTTAAAAGTCGCAGTATTCATGCGAACACACAGGGAATGAATATTTCGATGAGAGTGCGGTGAAATCCGTGGTAGTTAGCACAGAGTTGGATGACATCCGTAGAGTGGTAGTTGCATAGTTTCACGTGGTTCATGATATAGACAATGAAAACTAGTAAAGTGACAAGGTATACGGGGACAAAATCCCACATGTTGAGAGAAATGTCCAAACTCTTAACCAACACACCAACCCTTTTCAGGGCTGCCCCAAAAATCTAGAATAGACAAACTATTCTATTGCCACAACTTGTGTGCATTTGTGTGTTGGTATGTAAGTGTGATTGTAAGTTATAAAAATATAAGGATTGTTAAGTTATAAAAAATATTAATATTGCAAGTTATAAAAATATTACAGTGTACCTATAAATATTTCGTTTCCCTGGCTTGTAAATCTGTGTGTGTGTGTGTGTGTGTGTGTGTGTGTGTGTGTGTGTGTGTGTGTGTGTGATAGGATTGTTTGTATGGATGGTAACTGTTAGAATGAAAAAAGTGAAAGTGAGTGTTTCTTTTAGGTCCATGCTTTGGTTGTGGTGTGGATATTGATTATTTTTATGTGTTGGAGTGTTTTCCTTCACATCCATGCTTCAAGCATATAAACCGTAGCGTTCGTCCGTCTTGCTATGCGGTGGTAAATAGCATAATGGGTGGCATCCACCCAACAGATTGGAGAATTCTTTAGGCCCTTATAAGTACGCTAAGTACGCAAAATTCCAACATTTATATATTAAAAATTCACAACTCAGTGGCACTTGAACAATCGATTAGTTGGATAACACAATATTGGCATAGGGACACCAGTAGGCATAACAGGTCTTAATTTGATCTGATAGCCTATCTGACCTGGCTTGGGAGATCTGGTTGCGGTACTGCTATTGGGGCGGTGTACGGCGTTCGATTGGTAACCTTTACTAGTTCCAGTAAGGCCCAGTTCGGGGGCCAAGCGCCCTCTTAAAGGGACAGCTGCCCAGCCTAGGGCCACAATCAGTCGCACAAATAAACAGAGACAATACGCGACTATAATACTATCTTGATCTTGTCTTGCTACATGAAGCTCTACCTGCTGTCCCACAACATGCCCCTCCCCCCTGCACTCACACATGAGACACCTTACTGGTTTCGGTATCGTATCAAAGGTAAGGGACAGTTCAGGAACAACCTCCTTCCCCCTGCTGTCACACAATCCCTTCCCTGGACACAGACAAGCATTACCGAGTGTGACAGTCCGGGCTGCGCGGCCTGTCTAGAATATTATTCCTAAACTCAGTCTTCACTTTGGCCCTTTAAGACCTTTGAGCAAACATGATCCTATGAAAAGGCGGTCAGAATTAAACAACTAATACAAGTTATGCGGTGGTAAATATAATGGGTGGCATCCACCCAACAGATTGTATAATTTTTTAGGCCCTTATAGGTACGCTAAGTACGCAAAATTCCAGCATTTATATATTCAAAATTCACAACTCTGTGGCACTTTATCAATTGCTTACGTGGCTTACACAACATTGGCATAACTGGTCTTAATTTGATCTGATAGCCTACCTGGGATAAAGTTAGGTGGGCTTTATTTTGGGGACTTGGGTGGGTGAGGGCTGTGGCTCAGGTGGGAGATCTGGTTGCGGATCTTCTGTTAATGGCGGTGTACGGCGTTCGATTGGTAACCTTCACTAGTTCCAGAAAGGCCCAGCTCGGGGGCCAAGCGCCCTCTTAAAGGGACAGCCGCCCAGCCTAGGGTCGCAATCAGTCGCACAAGTCGACAGAGACAATACGGGACTATAATCCTATCTTGATCTTGATCTCGCGCACTTCATCTTTGAATTTTCAAACGCTGGCAACGAACTACGTCGACAAAACACAGAGGTTACAAAAGTGTGTGTATACCTTAGGCATAGTTGAAGAAATGCTTGTAAGGTTAGAGTTTGGCTCCTATATCCCCCCATGCGTTGAAAATGGAAATCAATAATTTAAGAAGAGGGAAGGAAATCTTAAAGCTTACAAAAGAGGAAAAGGAGGAACTAGAGGAAAAATAACATATTAGAGTCTACAATGATAAGCTAATGAAAGAAGAAGAAAATGAAAAGAAGAAAAAAGAGGAGGAAGATAAGCAAGAGGAGAAGACGCAGGAAAATGGAAGAAAGAAGAAAAAGACAAATGTGACTGAGAAGTTGGTGCAGGAGAAGAGAAGAGAGAACCAAGACAAAGAACACCAAAGACCCTTTTCAGGGTCCCTCAACTGTCTCGAAAAGATGCCTATTCTCTCTTGCCTAAATTTGTTTTAGTCAATTGTATAGTTGTTTATTTGATAGATTTATATTGTCAAATCTATGTATGTCTATATCTCTATGTCTATAACCCTGTCTCTAACTACATCTCCCTATAGTTACACGTATTCAGATCAGCCCCTTGCAACACTGTTCCGTGCGATTGAGGTCAGCCCTTTGCAACATTGTTGCCATTGTTTCCCCAGTGTCCAGTACCGTGACGTCACCTCTCTCCAATTCCTATTGTCCGTAGACAGGCCCAACACAATGTCACTATACATTCCCTAAGTTAAATTTCCGTTGTCGGTAGAGTGACCCGCTCCTTTTCTTGTCCGTATAGTGCTGCGGCAGTTTTTAACACCGAAGTCCCATTGTACGTATATCGCCCCTATTCACTTCTCTTGACAATCAAACGTTATTCTTGTAGCTTACTATAGTATTAAAATGATATGTTGGAAAGCTCCTGCTTGTGAGATACCAAGTTATAATGCATCAAGGAAGAATAGAAAATACATGCATGGAATTATGATAGTACCCCCCCTCCATTATGAGCATCCTCTGCAATTGGTTTGGGAATTTGACTTTTAATTGGTTTCAGGTGTTCGCACTCGGGGAATAGCTGGATATATGGTTGTAAAGTCTCATAACGATTGTAAATATTTGTTATTTTTAAAACTTACTTTTAAGTTTTCTTCTACATACAACGTGTTATTGCTGTCACCGTATTCATTTTGTACCCTATTTGGGCACACGTACAATGATTACATTTTGACGAGAGAAAATGACAATCTCGTTTTATATTTCGGTAGACAAAGTATGTTCTACTGGACACTGTTTAGGGGTCGTTCACATAAGATGTCACGCAGTGGGGGACGGGGGGTCAAAGTGTTATGACGAAGTGTGACAAGGAGGGAGGGACGTTTGAAAAATATGAGGTCACAATAAATATGAGCGTGGAACGCTTCTTTAAAAAAATAATGTCAAACAATAAAGATTTTGTGACCTGCATCCTCAGTCCATTTTTATCCGCAGTAGGTAATAACTCTCTCGTGGACGCTTATATTAATATTGTTATCACAGATGAAATATTGGGTAATTTTTATAACTTTTAACTGTTTTAAACTGTTGGTTTTTAATTATGTAATTCTATTTTTAATATAATATAATACACATTTTAAAAACAAAATGTAGACTAAATGAACCGCAGGCCTACCGTTGATTATAAACTTAGATTTTAGACAAGTAAAACAATGGGCTAACACGTTGTCACCATCCTGACAACAGTGCGACAAGATCGAAGACACACGAGTTTAGCAAACTGAAAGACGGCATTCGGTTCGCAGTGAACGTTTAATCTTTTAGTGTTTATTTAATGTGAAAGAAACAATGAATGTATTAGTTGAGTAGCGCCAAGGTAGAGCCTTTTATCCCACTGGGATGCTGCACATTAAAGGATATGAACATAATATATGATGTTAGCTTTCTTCATTTTTTTTGTGTTGAAAACGTTTTGTGGACACCAATAAAGTACCAGATTATAAACGGGCCTACTAGTACAAAGAGCCTTTGAAGCTTGATGACATTTTAAAAAGCAGTCTAAAATAGATAGGGTGAGGTCAGAGAAGAACTTTGAGGAATGAGTCAGCGTGCGATACTAGTAACATTAACGCTGTTGAAACCATTCAACGTAAGGTATCCAGTGTTACATTAGTTTTAATCTTCATGACTTTTCGGCAGCCCATAGCAATGGATAAAAATAAATTATATCAGTCCTTATTTAACTCTTATGTACTAGCATATCCTACAAAAACCAAAAAGATGTGCCAAGATTAATTTTTTATTGAAGTGGAATAGTATCAAGATTGTCACAGATTTGGCTGAAAAAACTTGTCCATATATTGCAATAGTTCAAGACTATCTCCGTTACGAAAACATCTTAACTTTTGGACAAAATAAGCACCATCAGTTTCAAAATAAGTTTCTACTCAAGAAAATTTAGAGTTCAATTAATAGCCAACTGATGTATTGAATATCATTACTTCTTAAACACTACCTTCTACAACCATTTGGCTGATACGAGAAATGTTACTGTCTAATTACATTTGAAGTCCGAAATTGGTGTCAAACTGACCTCGTTGGTTTCTATAATCAGCAGAAACAATGACTACTTTCAAAATGAGCAAAACTCAGTTAAATTATAAACAGGAAAGAAAAACTGAGTTGGAAAAGAAACTAAAGAGGAAGATTGATGATCAAGGAAGGTTCCAGAATGCAAGTGATTAAAAAATTAAAAGCTGAATGCTTTACTGGAAAATAATCCTGAACTAAGCAACAAACTGAATAACAGGGCCAGACGGGGTCAACCACAAACTGAAGAGGAACAACCATTGCTTTTGCAAACTATACTGGATATCGCAATGCATGGTTCATTTTCTCAAGAAAAAAGACAGTTCGAAGTCTACAGAAGATTCAAAACCTTAGATAAATTGAAAGAGTATTTAAAAAAGATGGCTTCAATATAAGTCGAAGTGAACTATACCTTTGTCTTTTTTCTAGACGTAGTTCGTCGTCAGAAGCTAAGCGTCATGTAACCACTGTCCCAGTAAAGTTAACTAGAGCGCAAAATGATTATCACACTAAACATGTTGATAGCCAGTTTTGCACAGCTACAGTAAGACATTTGGAAGAACTGTCTTCCATGCTTGGACAGGATGAGATTTGTTTTATCAGCCAAGACAATAAGTATTGGTCTGGTCGCTGCCAATGATCAGAGTCCACTGCTAATGAGTATGAAGTATGCCTTCCTGACCATGACTGGGTAGTTGCTGCCCAGCACAGGCTTATATCATCGGTGTATTCCGGCAAGCATTGAGATCCATTGCAACGGTCTTGAAAACAGACACTGATGGATTTTCTGCCCAACTTTTATAGCTACCCGATCTGAAAAACACTCCGCATCAACATCCATCAGCCATGGATTTGACTTTGAAAAGTTGCTATGTCTGACAGAGTTCGATACCATAATCAGGACAGGTATTGATAAATCGGTCAAGTGGATCATTGTGTTTACTGTTGATGGTGGGCCAGATGAAAACCCACGGTATCAAAAAGTCATTAAGGTTGCCATCCACCATTTCTTGAAACGTGATTTTGACTTTTGTCTTCGATGCAACAAATGCTCCCGAGAGAAGTGCTTCAAACAGAGTGAAGGTAAAGATGGCGCCACTGAGCAGGGAATTGAGTGGATTAATATTACCTCATGACAACTATGGCAACCATTTAGACGAACGAGATAAGACATTTATCATTGAGCTAGATAAGCAAATCTTTGAATTTGCCGGCAGAACGTTGGCCCAAATATGGTCACAGCTGACTATAGACAATTATCCAATTTTGCTGATTTATTAAATTAGGTGCTCATGGAACAGGATATATTGTGTAGAGATCAAAAACTGGTGTGATACCGATGTCTGCTCAAGCCAATCGTTGCATCAGATTGTGAAGTGTGACAACAGCGTGCTGTTCCAAAGCACGAAGCTCATACTTCAGCGTGATAATAGACATTTTTCTTCCTCCTCCTTTACCCCTCGTCAAACATTTGAAGGACTTAAAGTTGCAGAACGAGAAACAGATGGAGCCTTCCACAAATTTATATGCAACTCAAAGTCTCAAAACATGCGACATGCTACCATGGTCAGCAAACACATTTTGGATTATACAGTACGATCTTTATTGCTCTTCACGTCAATCTGTGCTGAATGAGAGAAAGATATGCAAGCTATTGCAAGATATGTCATGTGTACTTCAGCTCTTTGGTCACGCTGCGCAGTCACTCAATCCATCACAAACTAATAGTTCCATCAAAACGCATCAGAGCAATGAGAGTCGCGGTTAGAAGGCAACGCAAAATGATGGTTATACTAGCAAATGCGAAAAAATGGAGAAAGTGTGGATTGGATTGATGAGGATGAGCTTGATTTGGAGGGAATGTTCCTTCCAATTAACGATGATAATCTAGAAACAAATGGATTTCTTGTTCGTTCAATGGAGGAACATGTTACTTTGCCTTGGGATGATGATAATGATAACTATGAAGAGAAGTAATTCATTTACAAATATTTCATATTTTATTCCTTTGAATTTTCGTGGATTTGTTGAAACTATAATGTTAGTAAGAGTTGAAGTGATTGATGTGTTTAATTTACATTTCATTTCGTTTTTGGTTTAAAATAAATACAAATCTTTAAAATACATGTAATTTTATAAACTTTTAACTAGCAAAACATTCCTTGTGAAAAACTGATTAATTAAATACTATTTTACGTGAAACATTGGTGTTTTGTCTGTAAATTTAACTGATTTACGTTACATTTACTTTTCAGTAGTAAAAAAAAATAAGGTAAAAGAGGGAGGGGTAATAAATTTGTGATGTTGCATAGACATAGAGTTTTTGTGACGATGTGTGACGACGGGGTTGAGCAAAAAAATGACAAATTGCGTGACGTCATATGTGGACTCCCCTTCATTGCAAAAATGGCATCATTTACAATATTTTCAGAATATAGGAATGGAGATAAATGATAAATAGACAAGTAATGCAACTTTCATTAACATTTAAATTTTTTTTTTTTGTTATTAGTTTCATGTTTAATGCCGTGAGAATACGAAACCTGGTCGTTTCGGACAAGGACATTTGGCCCCACTTCAATGGATATTTATAGAAATTCATACAATACACCATTGTCCACATTTTACTTTACCATTGAGATTTAATTTCATACCTTGTAATTCCATCTCTCCTTGTTTTTTTTTTTATTAAAAAAAATCATCACCATTAGTTACCTACAACCATCTATTACGAGAATCAGATGTGAATCTAATAGTCCAAGTATCAGCTTCTTCTTCTTAAAATTTAAAATTTATTAGATCCATACACTAGATTGTGACAATGTATGAAAAGAAAAGACATAAACAATTCATTTTTTTTCAAAAGACTTGTTTTAAAAAATATATTACAATTTAAAGAGAACATCGTTATAAACAAACGCGATTATTTAGCAAATGTTCCTTGTATCTCATAACAGCTAGGTAGCCTGTTCGTAGTAAAAGAATCCACTCAGTGAGGTATCAATATATTTAAGCTGAAGTTTTGAGTAATCCATGGAAGCTTTTGTGCAAAGGAAATAAAATAATTGCACATATATTTTCAAATTAAAAAATATATTTTAATTGAATTTAAACATTAATTTTATTAAATGATGTCAGAACACATACAGCGTCATGGTCGAAACGTCCGTTAAAGTGGGGCGAAATGCCCCCTGCCATAAATCGAAAAATCCTTAGTGGGGGCAAAAAAAAAAAAAAAAAAAAAAAAACGTCAGTGGGGCTAAACGTCTCCATTGCGCCACTGTGTAATGCTTCTAATTGATAATTAGAGCTGTCCAGCTAAAAAAAAAGTACATGCGCCTGAACGACTTAGAGTCAACCGGATGCCTAAATTATGAGGTCGCAATTATGACGTGATAAGATGTTTTCGTAACAAAATATTTTCCACACATTTAATGAACTATGATTACCTCTAAGGATAAATTATTTTAATTTTGGTAAAATTGGATTTTTATATTTAGGTTGAATCACATATTTCAGGTTGATTCGTATTTTGACGGTCTGAGAAAAAACATGACGTTTGTAATAACAGTTGGACACGGTCATGAGTTTTGATATATATATTGAGTACAGTACTAAGTGGAATATATTACGTTCATCGTGAACAAACATTAAAGCTGGTAATATGGGGTTATACGAAATACATAAATCTACCACCAAATCTGCCGTTGATACGTACAAGGTAATAATGTTCTTTAGGTATGCATTACACGAAATAACAGAAATGCGGTGACTATAAAGACCGAAATGCACTGAAAAACCGAAATACACCAAAATACACTTATAATTACATGTTCTGTGTTTTTATATTGTTGTATATACAGGAATTATTATCTTTTATTGTTTGAATAGTATTGCAGAGTAAAAAATATGATTGGAGCGATTTTGAATCGAATTATTTACTTTTTTACTCGTTAAGGGGGCAGGGGCCAGTTTTTATGTCAAATTTAATGCCGCAATCAGTGACTTAGTACAAAAAATCATAAAAAAATAAAATACACAAGTGAGGTCAAATATGTCCATATTTTGAGATACCTATATTAAAACAAAGCATAAAAATATTATCCACTTGACCAGAGAAGTCAGTGGCAGTTCATAGCAGAAGTTTATGCACCCCAACCCCAAATTTATACCTGCAATTTTCATGTCCGAAGGTCATTTTTGACACCATGTGGTACTTGCAGTGCAAACACAAGCCCTTTTCCTAGATTACAATTCTGCCAAACAGTGTTTACTAAACAGGCTGATGCAGTTGACAATAGTTGTCATCCAAGCCATTTTTGAGATATGCTCCTTGTCCAAAACCCACATGTTTACTGTTGTGAGAGACTAGCTCTTCTTCCTAGACAACTATTGGTATTTCACTATCAACATATTGCAGAGTAACTATGGAAGGTGTACATGCCTGACATCAATTTCAAGAACAACACAAGCCCGAAACATCTAGCTCACAAATATATCCATATCTTTAATTAGTAGACAATAATTGCTGAAAAAGTCACACCATAGCCTTAAATTAAGAAATTTGCCAGTGGCCAAATTACGAAACTGTACCCTGCCTCCTTAGAGCAGTCGGCAAATGGTCACACTTGATTAATTGTTGATCGTTCTGGTATTTTAGTCTGGTTGTTCTGGAACGGAGGTTATCTCTTACTCAGGCTAAAAACAAGCTAAACACAATATGTCGCGCACATTAACGAAACAGCACTCTTTTGCTCAACATTGTCATTGTTCTCTAATTGTGCTCCTAAGGAAATCACCCCTGACTTTGAATATGCACACATTTCATAACTTAGCAGTAAATGTTTTGATATAAAAGCTCTATACAATACCGATATCACATACACATACACATACACAGACATACACATACACAGACATACACAGCAAGGATGGATCCATATCCATGTGTTCCAGTGGATGTAAAATGACACTCTGCAATGCACAAATTTGAGATAATGGGTCCAGAGAATGCATTTCTATGAGTGCAAAAGACGAAATAATTGGTCTCGTGATTATTTTGAGGGTTTTTTTGCACGAAGTTTTCTTTTAATGGGGATGTGTATGATGCAGAAAAAGCCTTACAGAGGTAATACATCTCTATGAGATAGATAAATGGTATGATTATAGTGCGACAAGTTACGAAAATTTGTGCAAAGTAACAAAATGTTGCGAAATTTTAGAAAAGTTACACAATATTGGTGAAAAGGTATTAAAACTTGTGAAATTTAAGACAAATTAGAAAGACTTGGTTTGAAATGATTATTTATGCTTATTTATTCACACAAACTAAACAGTTTGGATAAAATTACATTAACTGTTAGCCTAACAAAAGATTTTCTTCATTTGATAATGTTGAATAAGAAAGCTTGTTTCCTCAACCAGAATCAGAACGAAACTTTATAAAAATCCAAATTTCAACCGCAAAAGGTTCCAACAAATTAATTTTCTCTTTTTTTTTTATTAAACAAGGTAATATCAAAGGTTTTCATAATTATCATTTGCATCAGTATATACTTTTCAAAACTGCAATATAAATTTGATTTTGGTTTCATGTGCAAAAATGTGCTTTTAAAATCTTCTTTTTCTTAATTTCTTTGAAAGCTACAATTATCGTTAATATTTTTAATATAATATTTGAGTTGTTGAAAAGATTCTTATTTGAATTTAGTATTCAGACACGGTCACAACTTTGTATCTCAATTAACTGTATGCTAATTACCGCATTCACAACTCCCCGTATGTTACCTACTCTTAAATGATTTGCAAAATGCATGTGATGGTTACATGTTACAAACAACTTATGGTAAAGTGAGTCAGTACAGGTGAACCATCAATATTTCTTGGACCGCTCTTCCTTCATGATAATAGCGATTTTGAAACTTAGTCTTTTTTTTCCATCATTTGAAAGAAAAACTTATGGATTATGGTTGGAAGTGATGATGCTCTAGTCATAGGCATTACTGCCTTTTTACCTGAAGCAACACATTTTTTGTGCACATACCATTTACAAGTGAATGTTAAGCATATTTAGACAGATATTGCAGTTACTGTGATTGACTGCAACACTATCTTGAAAGAAATTTTTGGGGAAGACGGACTAGTTGACGCTCATGACAGTAATTGCTTTGATTGTTGTTGTTGTTATAGGGTTTAACGCCATTTTTCAGCACAAGATAGGCTATACATGGCAGCCAGTATTAATGGTGGAGGAAGAACCCTGGAAAACCACAGGAAAAACCACCGACCCACGAGAAGCTACTGGCAGGCTTTCCCACTTACCCACTTTAGCCGAGTATGGACTCGTACTCACGTAGAGGTGAGAGATGGCAGTAATCTGTAATGGTCAGTGCTTTTAACCACATCGGCTGAACCTGAGACTCAAACACACACAGAGGTGAGATGGCAGTGATCCATAATGGTGAGCGCTTTAGACCACTCGGTTTATTAGCAGACTGGAGTCCATATTTATGGTCCAGTTTCAATCAGAATTTGGATTTGAGCTTATATCATCATCTTGGATGAGTTCAATAATGGGTGAAATCCACACACATTAAATTAGGTGATCTTGTATCATATTAGATGACCTTTAAACTTCTGGCAGGTTGCATGTACTCTGATTTTGATCAAACATGAAATGTATGCTTACATGATTAAGCTTTCAGATAAATTCAGTAGTGATCACGATCCACATGTGCTAATGAGAAAGTCTTGTGTCTGATTGGCTCATATTATTAGGATCTTGAATGTTAAGTTATGTAAGCCATGTGAGCAATATCAGGTTTCCTTTGGGCTCTTGTTTTTTTAATGATGAGGTTTGCTACATACTTAATTGACAAAGTAAGTTGTGATGTGTTGACAGATGATCCAAAACTAAAACTGACACACCATAATAGCAGGTTATCTTTTATCCATTTCCCTTTTATTTTTAGCACTGCAATAATGCCTTGTTAGCATAGTGCATGGGCAAGTGTATAAGACAGATGACATAAAGCAAAAAAAACCCCCACAATGTCCTTGTTTAGAAAATTTCTGGGCAGCAACCAGCAGGAAGGAGGTGCTGGGAAAGGGCCGGTAGTGCGAGGAACACCACCCCCAGGACATCAGTCAATGGGGGCACAGCTGCAAAGGAAATTTGCAAAAGGTGTTCAGTATAACAGTAAGTGATACATTTTCAATGTACGGTTCAACATTAGTGATATATTATCTTCAAGTACAAATCTAACAGTAAGTCATTACATATTCAAAGTGATACATAGTCAAAGGTACAAATCTAACAGTAAGTGATACATAGTCAAAGGTACAAATTTAACAGTAAGTGATACATAGTCAAAGTGATACATAGTCAAAGGTACAAATCTAACAGTAAGTGATACATAGTCATAGGTACAAATCTAACAGTAAGTGATACAGTCAAAGGTACAAATCTAACAGTAAGTGATACATAGTCAAAGGTACAAATTTAACAGTAAGTGATACATAGTCAAAGTGATACATAGTCAAAGGTACAAATCTAATAGTAAGTGATACATAGTCATAGGTACAAATCTAACAGTAAGTGATACATAGTCAAAGGTACAAATCTAACAGTAAATGATACATAGTCAAAGTGATACATAGTCAAAGGTACAAATCTAACAGTAAGTGATACATAGTCATAGGTACAAATCTAACAGTAAGTGATACATAGTCAAAGGTACAAATCTAACAGTAAATGATACATAATCAAAGTGATACATAGTCAAAGGTACAATTCAACATTATTATTATTATTATTGCATTAGTAATCTATTATCAAGGGGTACAAATATAACAGTAAGAGATACATTATCAAAAGTATAATTCAACATTAATGAAACATGTATATTATCATTAGATTATAAATATAACAATTGATGAATCATTATAAAATGTCTAACTCAGGTTTATTGATACAGTTTAACATGTCAGTAGTGTTCATTCATGGGAAAAAGTCAAATTGGTCTTTGTACACAGGTGACTTTTTGCATGTTTTTTTTCACAGTTCATACCTTGTTTTTGAACAAATGCCATACAATAAAAAAGTACCTCTTCTTCTACTTCTTCTATCAACAGATTTATGGTAATGCAGTATATGATGCAGTCATAACATGCATGTATATATTGTTCTCTCCCAAAGTTCTGTTCCACACTAAAAAAATTACTGAATCGATTATGCAAATTAAACCATCACTGTCTGTTAAAAAATCACTGATATGTTGTGGTTAAATGGCAAATACTTATTTTGCTACTAATGGACATGTGACACAGGATTGACTTGTATAATGATAGGCATATTGATTTGTATTGTCTGTTTGCATTGTCCATAATTTTATGTATGTTTAACTTGCTTTGTGTAATTCACCTTTATTCATAAGTTATGGTATGAGTTGTAAATAACATATAGCTAATTCTTGTCCATGATTTCAGATTATTTTTTAAGATCATCATTACTTTGAGGTAAACATGTTGACAGATGTCAAATTCAAGGTCTAGTTTTTACAAATAGAAACTAGAATGTTCTAGGGGCAAGTTGTTTACTAATTTGATGGGAAAATGACCCTCATCCTGGTTCTAAAAGGATTCAAATTAAGAATGACATAGTGTGCAGTCCAATACTCACTATAAGGCCCTTCATTATAATACAGTTTCTGTTGTAAGGTGAATATGGTCATACATGTTATGTCATTATTGCAATGTGAAATTATATGTGTTATGTACCTCATTGTCAAGTCTGTTCTGTGACTAATGTATTATGTACCTCATTGTCATGTCTGTTATGTGACTGGTGTATTACATACCTCATTGTCAAGTCTGTTCTGTGACTGATGTATTATGTATCTCATTGACAAGTCTTTTCAGTGACTGATGCACATTTTTATAAAGAGGAAGTATTGTTATAAAGAGGAAGTATTGTAAGATGAAATTAAATGATGAAAAGAACATAATGCCTTCACTAATTAAAATGATATGGCATTGCTTTAATCCCGATTTTATGGTATTATCTCTTTCAGTGAAGATTGTGATAAAAGGTGACAGAAATGTAGGAAAGACTTGTCTCTTCCTCCGTCTCCAAGGTCAGAAATTTGTAGAAGAATACCTTCCTACCGATGAAATTCAGGTACTCTCTCTCTCTCTCTCTCTCTCTCGAGTTAAAAAAGCTGAAAATAGATCTCGATTACATATGTGATGTTGGCATATGTGTTCAAGGCTGAATACTTTTATAGGTTATGTGTTGTCGTATGTGTTCAAGTCTGAATACTTTTATAGGTTATGTGTTGTCATATGTGTTCAAGTCTGAATACTTTTATAGGTTATGTGTTGTCATATGTATTCAAATCTGAATACTTTTATTGGTTATGTGTTGTCATATGTGTTCAAGTCTGATTTCTAAAATGGGTGTTGTATAAGAGAAATATGTAATATTAAGCTCTCTCTTTTATCTTAAAATAATGGGAACTAAGTATTATGGCTGAATGTTTAGAAGGGATAAGAAAAAAAGCATAGTCAAGTAAGATCTTTTTGCAAGGCTGGTTGAAGTATACGGGAGTGCTTATGGCATGTTGTCTGTGCCTGCAGTTGTTGGTGGCAGTTTAAAATCTGTGTAAGGTTTTGATTTTAGCTCAGATGAAGGAATTGTACCTTTAGATTCCATTGCTGTGCATTCATTGAATATGCTTAGCCACATTTAATGCTTTTTTTACCCATTGTGAAGCAATTTATGGGGAAAATGAGGTTGAAGTTTGCAGTTAAGGTTTGCTCAATGCAGTCATTAGGTTGAGTTGGTGTTTGAAGTTTTATTTGATGCTTGTTGGAAGGAACTGCAATAGTGATAACATGAGCCTGGCATTATAAAGTATTTTTTAAAACCAATGTTACAGAATTTTTGGCAAGTGGGTGTGTTTGTGTTATTTTATGCAATTTATAGGAAAAATCTCTAGGCTAAAGTTAGTGTGTAAGATTTTGTTTTGTGGTGTTCAGGCAAGCAATGCTGCCTTTTTACATCTGTTCTTGTCTATCTGGTGTAGGTGTCTTTCGAGAATCCATTACAAAATTTCACACTAACATGACTTTCAGATAAAAACACCATAGGTCTGATTTAATTTCTGTCTATGAAGCGGTTAGAGCATCCACCTCGGATGTGGGAGGTTGTGGGTTCAATCCCCGGTCGAGTCATATCAAAGACTTATAAAAATGGTACTAACATCTGCCTCGCTTGATGCTCAGCATTAAGAAATAAGTGTTAGGACTGGTTCGCCTGGTGTCAGGATAATGTGACTGGGTGGGACATCATGTTACATGTCTGCGGCATGATGCCCCAGGGCTAGACATCACTATAAACTGGCTCACTGCATTTATCATAGAGATATGACTGAAAAAATGTTAAAGCTACATTAAAAATCATAATCACATCGCATCCATCTTTGAATAGTAAACATGACTCCCACAAATACTATAGGTCTGAGTTAATTTCCATCAGTGATATAGCAAGTATGATCACAGATGTTGTATTTTAGAGGTGCACTGTATCACTGGAAAAAAATTTACCAATGTATTTATTCCAGTGCTACATACCATAGTACTTTTTCATTCTACTGGTACAACAGTGGAATATTGTTACAACTTTAATGATATTAACAGTGGGATTTTATTAGTCAGAATAGTTTGAAAAATGTCTTTTCAAGAATTTTGATAAAACTGAAATGATGTATTTTATTTGTAAGTATGAAATGTACTTTGTAGAAATCACCAGTCTGAGTAACATTATTTGCAAGTTGCCAGCATCCACAAATATTACAAAACTGAATCTTATTTCATGCTCTGTGTGTACATGAAAGCATCTAGAAAACACAGACTTGAAAGATATTTATATTTGTGCCACATTATTTACAGGTTGCCAGCATCCATTGGAACTACAAGACTACAGATGACGTTGTGAAGGTGGAGGTGTGGGATGTAGTGGACAAGGGAAGGAAGAGGAAAAAACTGGATGGCTTGAAGATTGACCATGGTGAACTGGTAGGAATTTGACAAAAACAATTTAGCATGTGCGCTTATTATCCACTGTTATTTAATAGTGCTTTTATCTGTTTGTCAGTCAATAATGCATCTGCCTGTATTTCCATAGAATTTGTTGTTTCTGAAACTCAAATCGTTAAAGATATTTCAACCTAATTTTGCACACATGTCTGGCAAGTTTTATAAAGGTGCCTTTTTCAGCTTAAAATTTTCAGTATTCAATATTTTATTTAGTTACCATGGAAACAATCTGTAGCATAAGTAGTATGTAAATTCATTTGCTGTTTCTGGAACATAACTCAAACTAATCCTAATATTAAGCCAAACTTGGCACATGTGTCAAGGAAATTGCATTGGGGTGCTCAAGCTTTGCAGCATTCATTGCTTTTATGATACCATAGAAACAAAATGTAGCATAAATAGTCTCTTAGTTGCACTTTTGTTTCCAGTGCAATTAATATCATCCTTTTGCTGTTCTCATTTAATTATCAGCATTTGTACTGTTTATATCCATCTGTCGTTACATCAGCCATCAATTATTCACACTAACTTTATTTTCAAAACTTCAATACTATGTTTGATGACTATGAAATGTGTTACATATTTTAGACTAGTGGTGTATTTATTCTCAAGCCATTAATCCCATGTTTGTTTGTCGATCATAATTCAAAAGCAATTCAAGATGGTACAGTAGTCCCCCTCTTATACGGCCACCCCTTCTGCACCGGGAAAGTGGCCTTATAAGGCGGGTGGCCTTTCCAGATGGGGACTAAAATTTTTTGTGAGAAGTATATGTACGTAGTAAGAAAGCTTCATTTTTCAAAGCATTTAATATCTTCGTTTAAAAGCAACATTAACTATTGAACAGTTCTTGTGCTATAATAGTTGACTTATTTCAAATAAATATGCATTAATAGTTCTTATTCTTGGTGTAAGTGTGATATGCGAGTGGATGTTGTCATGCACGTTGCAGAACCATTCAAAAACGTCATTTGAATCTTGGTACATACACAATTCTCTTTCCATTTGCTCCATTTTACCACTGCTGCTAAATAACTTATCGGTTACGATTTTATTTATTCGAGTCTTTTCAACATAAAATTGTTTTATTTGAGTCTTTTCTACCTAAATTTGTTTGGCCAGTCCCCCTCCCCACCTCACCCGATATTGTAGACTATAATAACCCACGTTTTCTGAAATAATCATCTTTGTTTATGTGATGACATGTTAATGTTTGGTAATGAGTTATTCGATGTTGCTAACTGTATGCGATTTAATTATGCAGACGACACATTTGTTCAGCGTACGAAATGCTTTCTTCGTAAAGAAGCGACAAAATTGTGTTGTCACATGATTTTTCGGTCTTTGTCTAGTACCCTGTTTCTATTTTTAGCCAATGCTGACCGTTTGATCTTGACCTTACGTCCAGTTATAATCCTCAATGTTGCAACTACAAGACTGATAAAACAATTTTTTTGGCATTTAAACAACCTGCCGTATATTTTTAAAGGCAGCGATTGTCACGTGATTCGTTAGTCGTAGTCTGGTACCCTATTGTTTTTATATTATTTTTTTTTTACTCTAAGTGCGAAAAACGGCTTGGATATGTACGCAGATTTGATCTGAACAATAGCACATCGCGGCCGTTAGAATTTATAAACATTACAATTGTTGTGTAATAGCCATTAATTATGTAAGTTAACAAGCTCAACATCTTGTAAAGGGAAGCCGTCAAGGCTATCAAACCATTTTCTGGGCAGACTTTTGTAGGGTACGTCAATATTGTCCCTTACTACTATTAATAAGTGTAAACTTAGCAATTATCAGTGGATAAACCGGACTTATTATGTTAACACGCAGTAAAGATATACGGATTACCTTTAGGTATGGATTAAAATTTGAGTCTTTCTCGGTTTTATGGAATAAATGTGGCTTCTCATAAGGTATAAAGGATATATTAACCTTAGTGGTACATGTAGAACACTTTTCTGAAGAACGAAAACCTGACATCGGGAAACAGAAATCAGATTACTTAACACAATTAGAAAAAAAAATTGTTCTAGATACATATTGCAAAATAAAATGCGGCCGCTTGTGAGGGATAAATTTTATGTTTTTGCAAAAATATGCTGGCCACTGGTCACGTTAACCGGGTGGCCTTTCATGAGGGGTAATTTTGAACACAAATTCGTCGGTGCCTTCAAATTCTGGCTGTAAGGAGCGGGTGGCCGCTGGTGAGGGGGGCCGTTCAAGAGGGGGACTACTGTATAAGGCAGGTATTATAAAGTTTTGTTTGCATAATAGACTAATGATCTTCCATACGTTGCTATTCACACTTTTTCATCCATTTTAATCTTATATGCATTATCTTTAATTAATTAATTCCATTTTAATGTTATATTTATTGTCTTTGCATCAGTTCATTCCATTTTAATGTTATATTTATTGTCTTTGCATGAATTCATTCATTTTAATGTTATATTTATTGTCTTTGCATGAATTCATTCATTTTAATGTTATATTTATTGTCTTTGCATGAATTCATTCATTTTAATGTTATATCCATCTGTCTTTACATTTTCATCATCCATATTTGTTTTGGTGGTAAAACTATGCAAAATTTGGGACACTAATTAGACTGGTGCCTTAGTTATGCCATTTGTCATTCAAAATTCTTTACTTTAAATATTTTTAACATATTCATCCATTTTCCTGGTCATCATTCACACTTCGATTTTTGAGTAAATCTCTGAAACCATTCATGATATTTCATTTTAACTGTGTACATGTATCATGCTATTCATTCACTTAAGGCAATTAACATATGAAAGCATCATTTTTATACTGTATTCTTTTGCCTAAGGCAATTAACATATGAGAGCATCATTTTTATACTGTATTCATTCACTTAAGGCAATTAACATATGAGAGCATCATTTTTATACTGTATTCATTCGCTTAAGGCAATTAACATATGAAAGCATCATTTTTATACTGTATTCTTTTGCCTAAGGCAATTAACATATGAGAGCATCATTTTTATACTGTATTCATTCACTTAAGGCAATTAACATATGAGAGCATCATTTTTATACTGTATTCATTCACTTAAGGCAATTAACATATGAGAGCATCATTTTTATACTGTATTCATTTGCTTAAGGCAATTAACATATGAGAGCATCATTTTTATACTTTGTTCTTTTGCTTAAGGCACTTAAGTTGTTACAGGTGTAATATACATTAATTTCAATCACTGATAACAAAGAAATGATCAGAAAAGTTTGCCACCAAAACTGAAAAATTTAACAACTAAATAAAGATGGTAAGTTATCAGATTTACAGTCACATAATTAAAACATTTTGAAACAGCAAATTTGATGTTTTTTTTTAAAACAAATTACTGTACAATATGGTTGGTATCTCTTGCATTTTCATTTTGTAGGGAAGTAAATTGCTTGTTGATGGTTTGACCTTCTTTCTGTTATATATTTTTAAGATCTAGTGTCATAGAAATAATCATATTTAGCTTACATGGCCTTAATGCCGCATGAGTTTATGGTTTGGCTCTGTGTTGTGTGTCTATTGTCTGTGTGTTGTGTGTCCATTGTCTGTGTGTTGTGTGTCCATTGTCTGTGTGTTATGTGTCCATTGTCTGCACATCAACAAATGATGGCTCTGTGTTGTGTGTCCATTGTCTGCACATCAACAAATGATGGCTCTGTGTTGTGTGTCCATTGTCTGTGTGTTGTGTGTCCATTCTCTGTGTGGTGTGTGTCCATTGTCTGTGTGTTATGTGTCCATTGTCTGCACATCAACAAATGATGGCTCTGTGTTGTGTGTCCATTGTCTGTGTGTTGAGTGTCCATTGTCTGTGTGTTGTGTGTCCATTGTCTGTGTGTTGTGTGTCCATTGTCTGCACATCAACAAATGATGGCTCTGTGTTGTGTGTCCATTGTCTGCACATCAACAAATGATGGCTCTGTGTTGTGTGTCCATCGTCTGCACATCAACAAATGATGGCTCTGTTTTGTGTGTCCATTGTCTGCACATCAACAAATGATGGCTATGTGTTGAGTGTCCATTGTCGGCACATCAACAAATGATGGCTATTTGTTGTATGTCCATTGTCTGCATATCAACAAATGATGGCTCTGTGTTGTGTGTCCATTGTCTGCACATCAACAAATGATGGCTCTGTGTTGTGTGTCCATTGTCTGCACATCAACAAATGATGGCTCTGTTGTGTGTCCATCGTCAGCACATCAACAAATGATGGCTCTGTGTTGTGTGTCCATTGTCTGTGTGTTGTATGTCCATTGTCTGTATGTTGTGTGTCCATTGTCTGTGTGTTATGTGTCCATTGTCTGCACATCAACATATGATGGCTCTGTGTTGTGTGTCCATCGTCTGCACATCAACAAATGATGGCTCTGTGTTGTGTATCCATTGTCTGCACATCAACAAATGATTGCTCTGTGTTGTGTGTCCATTGTCTGTGTGTTGTGTGTCCATTGTCTGCACATCAACAAATGATGGCTCTGTGTTGTGTGTCCATTGTCTGCACATCAACAAATGATGGCTCTGTGTTGTGTGTCCATTGTCTGTGTGTTGTGTGTCCATTGTCTGCACATCAACAAATGATGGCTCTGTGTTGTGTGTCCATTGTCTGCACATCAACAAATGATGGCTCTGTGTTGTGCGTCCATTGTCTGTGTGTTGTATGTCCATTGTCTGTGTTGTGTGTCCATTGTCTGTGTGTTGTGTGTCCATTGTCTGTGTGTTATGTGTCCATTGTCTGCACATCAACAAATGATGGCTCTGTGTTGTGTGTCCATTGTCTGCACATCAACAAATGATGGCTCTGTGTTGTGTGTCCATTGTCTGTGTGTTGTATGTCCATTGTCTGTGTGTTGTGTGTCCATTGTCTGTGTGTTATGTGTCCATTGTCTGCACATCAACAAATGATGGCTCTGTGTTGTGTGTCCATTGTCTGCACATCAACAAATGATGGCTCTGTGTTGTGTGTCTATTGTCTGTGTGTTGTATGTCCATTGTCTGTGTGTTGTGTGTCCATTGTCTGCACATCAACAAATGATGGCTCTGTGTTGTGTGTTCATTGTCTGCACATCAACAAATGATGGCTCTGTGTTGTGTGTCCATTGTCTGTACATCAACAAATGATGGCTCTGTGTTGTGTGTCCATTGTCTGTGTGTTGAGTGTCCATTGTCTGTGTGTTGTGTGTCCATTGTCTGTGTGTTATGTGTCCATTGTCTGCACATCAACAAATGATGGCTCTGGGTTGTGTGTCCATTGTCTGCACATCAACAAATGATGGCTCTGTGTTGTGTGTCTATTGTCTGTGTGTTGTATGTCCATTGTCTGTGTGTTGTGTGTCCATTGTTTGCACATCAACAAATGATGGCTCTGTGTTGTGTGTCCATTGTCTGTGTGTTGTGTGTCCATTGTCTGCACATCAACAAATGATGGCTCTGGGTTGTGTGTCCATCGTCTGCACATCAACAAATGATGGCTATGTGTTGTGTGTCCATCGTCTGCACATCAACAAATGATGGCTCTGTGTTGTGTGTCCATTGTCTGCACATCAACAAATGATGGCTATGTGTTGTGTGTCCATTGTCTGCACATCAACAAATGATTACTCTGGGTTGTGTGTCCATTGTCTGCACATCAACAAATGATGGCTCTGTGTTGTGTGTCCATTGTCTGCACATCAACAAATGATGGCTCTGTGTTGTGTGTCCATTGTCTGTGTGTTGTATGTCCATTGTCTGTGTGTTGTGTGTCCATTGTCTGCATATCAACAAATGATTACTCTGGGTTTTGTGTCCATTGTCTGCACATCAACAAATGATGGCTCTGTGTTGTGTGTCCATTGTCTGCACATCAACAAATGATGGCTATGTGTTGTGTGTCCATTGTCTGTATGTTGTGTGTCCATTGTCTGCACATCAACAAATGATGGCTCTGTGTTGTGTGTCCATTGTCTGCACATCAACAAATGATCGTCTTTCAAGTCCATATTTTAGATCCAGTTGTGTTCCCTTCAACAGTCGATTGTTACCTTTCCCAAGTACATCATGTTTCTGATCCAGTTGTGTTCCCATCAACAGTTGATTGTTACCTCTCTCAAGACTTTAAATCTAGTTGTGTTACCATCAACAGTTGATTGGTTACCTTTCCAAAGTACATCAGGTTTCTTTTCCAATTCCAACTCTTCTACAATAAGTGAGATCCATGCATATTAATGAGGTGGTCTTAGATTGGTTAATCTTATTAATACTATGGGGACCATTCACTGGATTTTTATAGAAAAATGCCAGTATGGAGTTGGGGATGCACAGATGTTAAAAATGTGGACACACAGATATCAGTACTTTTATAAATAATCAACATCTTTAATCGCCTATTGCTCTATGCATAATAAGCTTAGACTGTTTGGTCACACATTGTGAGTAGGAAAAGCTTAAATGATATTGTCTTTGTTTTGTAAAGCATCATTGACCTAAATAACAATTAAATCATTATTACACAAGCTTGATATGAATTGCCATATTGTATCTCGTTGACAGTGCCCAGATTGGGATTAAACTTGCCATTTGGGTCGAGTTGGATGCAGACACTAACACTTGCAATTCAACATGATACAGTATTCCATATCAAATTACAGTATAGATATGTCAACATTATACAAGATTCCATATCAAGTTACTGTACAGATATGTCAACATTATACAACATTCCATATCAAGTTACTGTACAGATAATATGTCAACATTATACAACATTCCATATCAAGTTCCTGTACAGATAATATGTCAACATTATACAACATTCCATATCAAGTTCCTGTACAGATAATATGTCAACATTATACAACATTCCATATCAAGTTCCTGTACAGATAATATGTCATCATTATAAAACATTCCATATCAAGTTCCTGTACAGATAATATGTCAACATTATACAACATTCCATATCAAGTTACTGTACAGATAATATGTCAACATTATACAATATTCCATATCAAGTTACTGTACAGATAATATGTCAACATTATACAACATTCCATATCAAGTTACCGTACAGATAATCTGTCAACATTATACAACATTCCATATCAAGTTACTGTACAGATAATGTCAACATTATACAACATTCCATATCAAGTTACAGTACAGATAATATGTCAACATTATACAATATTCCATATCAAGTTACTGTACAGATAATATGTCAACATTATACAACATTCCATATCAAGTTACCGTACAGATAATCTGTCAACATTATACAACATTCCATATCAAGTTACTGTACAGATAATGTCAACATTATACAACATTCCATATCAAGTTACAGTACAGATAATATGTCAACATTATACAACAGTCCATATCAAGTTACTGTACAGATAATATGTCAACATTATACAACATTCCATATCAAGTTGCTGTACAGATAATATGTCAACATTATACAACATTCCATATCAAGTTGCTGTACAGATAATATGTCATCATTATACAACATTCCATATCAAGTTCCTGTACAGATAATATGTCATCATTATACAACATTCCATATCAAGTTGCTGTACAGATAATATGTCAACATTATACAACATTCCATATCAAGTTACTGTACAGATAATATGTCAACATTATGCAACATTCCATATCAAGTTACTGTACAGATAATATGTCAACATTATACAACATTCCATATCAAGTTACTGTACAGATAATATGTCAACATTATACAACATTCCATATCAAGTTACTGTACAGATATGTCAACATTATACAACATTCCATATCAAGTTACTGTACAGATAATATGTCAACATTATACAACATTCCATATCAAGTTACTGTACAGATAATATGTCAACATTATACAACATTCCATATCAAGTTACTGTACAGATAATATGTCAACATTATACAACATTCCATATCAAGTTCCTGTACAGATAATATGTCAACATTATACAACATTCCATATCTAGTTACTGTACAGATAATATGTCAACATTATACAACATTCCATATCAAGTTACTGTACAGATAATATGTCAACATTATACAACATTCCATATCAAGTTACTGTACAGATAATATGTCAACATTATACAACATTCCATATCAAGTTACTGTACAGATAATATGTCAACATTATACAACATTCCATATCAAGTTACTGTACAGATAATATGTCAGCCTTATACAACATTCCATATCAAGTTACTGTACAGATAATATGTCAGCCTTATACAACATTCCATATCAAGTTACTGTACAGATAATATGTCAACATTATACAACATTCCATATCAAGTTACTGTACAGATAATATGTCAGCATTATACAACATTCCATATCAAGTTACTGTACAGATAATATGTCAGCCTTATACAACATTCCATATCAAGTTCCTGTACAGATAATGTCAGCCTTATACAACATTCCATATCAAATTCCTGTACAGATAATATGTCAGCCTTATACAACATTCCATATCAAGTTACTGTACAGATAATATGTGAGCCTTATACAACATTCCATATCAAGTTACTGTACAGATAATATGTCAACATTATACAACATTCCATATCAAGTTACTGTACAGATAATATGTCAACATTATACAACATTCCATATCAAGTTACTGTACAGATAATATGTCAACATTATACAACATTTCATATCAAGTTCCTGTACAGATAATATGTCAACATTATACAACATTCCATATCAAGTTACTGTACAGATAATATGTCAACATTATACAACATTCCATATCAAGTTCCTGTACAGATAATATGTCAACATTATACAACATTCCATATCAAGTTCCTGTACAGATAATATGTCAACATTATACAACATTCCATATCAAGTTCCTGTACAGATAATATGTCAACATTATACAACATTCCATATCAAGTTACTGTACAGATAATATGTCAGCCTTATACAACATTCCATATCAAGTTACTGTACAGATAATATGTCAACATTATACAACATTCCATATCAAGTTACTGTACAGATAATATGTCAGCCTTATACAGCATTCCATATCAAGTTACTGTACAGATAATATGTCAGCCTTATACAGCATTCCATATCAAGTTACTGTACAGATAATATGTCAGCCTTATACAACATTCCATATCACTTCAGGAAGAAGATCAGCAAGAGCTGTGCTTGGATGCAGAGTTTATTGATGTGTACAAGGGAACTCAGGGAGTCATACTGGTGTATGACATCACAAAACAGTGGTTTGTTTCCTGTTTTTGTTGTCTGCCATTTTTCTAAAAGTTGGGGACATAGTAACTGTGTTTCTCAGTATGTCTGTCTACACATTAAAATTTCTTTATTCATTCTGTAACCTAAAAAAGCCATTTGAGATTAAGGGATGAAACATGTAATACTAATACATTATCATTTTATGGTGTTTGCATACCATATAGGGGTTGTATTTTTAAGGTCAAGGTCACAGCTCAATAGGTTAAGTTTTCCTCCACAAATTGGTTTTGCTTCAAGCCTTTTTAGATTATCAGATTGCACTTAATATATTTATGAATTATCACTTTATGGTGTGCCATGAATCACTCTGGAGGTCTTTACAGCTCAGTATTTCAAGGTTACAGCTCAGTATTTTAAGTTTTCCATCAAATTATTCTGTTCTATAACATTTGCACTGTTTGAGATTAAGAAATGAATCATGGTTTGCATTGTCATTAGAACACGCATCATGTACCACATTGGTGATCATATCTCAAAGTCGAGCTGATTTTTGAATGTATTAACTTATCCATCACACTTTCCATTCTTTTTGAAACCACCTCAGTGGCCTAGTGGTTAGAGTGACCGCCTCGGATGCGGGAGATTATGGGTTCGATCCCCAGTTGAGTTATACCAAAGGCTTGCAAAAATGGTACTAACAGATGCCCCACTTGATGCTCAGCATTAAGAGGTTAGTGATAGGAATAGTCGGCCTGTTGTCAGGATAATGCTACATTATCTGCAACATGAGGCCCCAGTGCTAGACATCACTATAAACTGTCACACTGCAGACATTGTAGTGATATGACTGAAAAATTGTTAAAGCTATGTTATGACTGAAAAATTGTTAAAGCTATGTTAACATTGTATCATTAGAAGGTGTATTGTATGCCACATTGTATCATTTAAAGGTGTATTGTATGCCACATTGTATCATTAGAAGGTATATTGTATGCCACATTGTATCATAAGAAAGTGTATTGTATGCAACATATCGTTAGAAGGTGAATTGTATGCCACATTGTTTCCATCGTCAAGATCAAGGTAATGGGTCAGTATTTTAAATTTTGATTACTTTCCATTTCTTTTCCATAACTTTGGGCCATTTGATATTATGAGATGAAATATGACATTGTTTTACATCATCATTAGCTTGTGCATTGCATACCAAAGTAGGGGTTTTATTTTTAAAGTCAGGGTAATAGTACGTTGTGTTAGATTTTCCTTCATACTTTCTTTTCCATTCTACAACTTTAGAACCATTTGAGATTAAGGGTTGAAACTTTGTGTATTTATCATGTACTTCACTGGAGTCAAGGTCACCACCAATACTTTTAGTTTCAGTAATATTTTCCTTCTGCTCTAATACTTAAGAGCCATTTTTAGTCAAATGAATGAAAGTAGGTATACTTATTTATTGTCACCAGATGCTTTGTTGCATTGCACATTAGGAGTCCAGTCATCTTGATTAAGGTCACAAGTGTATCTTTCATGGTTGTTTTTTTTTTCTACTTTGCATTTTAAAACTGCTTGAGATTCATGGATCAGCCATAGTACATGTGTTTTTCTATATTTAATGAAATCTCATGCATAAAGTTAAGGTTGATCTTCAAGGTCAAAGTCAATTTTGTACCTTTTCAGAACTTATGCTCCACTACTGTTTAAGATACAGAATTAAAACTTGGCTACTTCTCTGCATATCTCTGTGAAAAGTCAGAATTTATTTATGTATTCTATTGGTGACCTTACCTCAGTCATTTGGGGAAAAAAGTATGAATTTTCTTGTTCAATTCTACATTCCGGTTGTTGTTGTTGTTGTAGGTTTAACGCCATTTTCAGCACAAGATAGGCTATACATGGCGGCCAGTATTAATGGTGGAGGAAGAACCCTGGAAAACCCAGGGAAGAACCACCGACCTACGAGAAGCTACTGGCAGGCTTTCTCACTTACCCACGATAGCCGAGTCTGGACTCGAACTCACGCAGAGGTGAGATGGCAGTGATCCGTAATGGTTAGTGCTTTCAACCACTCGGCCACTCAGGGCCCCTCTACATTCTGGAGTGAATTGATAAAGGGAATTACTGCACTGTTAGCAATAAATCATCTGACTAAACAAACAGTTAAGATCCGTTACTATCGGTTTTTTAATATGAACTGGAGAATAAAACTCCTTTAGCTATACACTTTTTTACCTGTAATATGTGTTCACTTAATGTATAGTAACAATTGAAAGTCTTGTGGTCATAGGATAAACAGTATTGCAAATATGGTCACACATGCTGATAATATTACTCATATGTATGACCTTCCATACAAAGTAGATCACCGTGATCATTTTTTGTGTCTGAGAAACATGTTCAGTTAGATTATAAGAGTTGGTGTTAAAATATAGCTCATACATAAATTTTCATTGTGGTTCAGAATTTGACCTTTAAGATATGTTTAATAATCATTCATGTTAGCATCAACCTCTTCATATTAAGTAGTTAAAGCTTGTTGATTTTTTTTTTAAGACTGGTTCAGTACAGTCAGATAACCTTTGTCACCTGCAGTCCATCAAGCTTGTTGTATGCATCCTGATTTTAAGACATACCAACACCAAGGGAAACAAAACTGTTGCCTAGAGTAATCTCCCTTTAATTTTATCCTTGTTGTACATCAACCAGTTATTGGTTCATTTAACATCTATATGGGTACATCCCAAAATTACCCTTGCTATGAAAATGTCTAATTAATATAATTGACTTGGTTTCCTGTTTTAGACCAAGTAGTGTTTCCCGTATTTTTTGAAGATAGCTTACTAAGATATGATTAGGCTTGATTAAGTTGCATTTCTCCCATTTTAGGACATTCACATATGTTGAACGAGAGATTGAGAAGATACCCACACACATTCCAATTCTTGTCCTGGGAAACCACCGAGACATGGGGCATCACCGCACGGTGTTGGAGGACAAGGCACACTACTTTGTTAGGCATCTAGAAAGGTGAGAGGCTCTTTGTTCCGAATGTATTTTTATGTCAGACATTTTGGAGATTTTAGAATATAGCAATTATTCAAATTCAGTATTGTATATCTTTCATTGTTGCCATTCAGAATTTGCTTGTCATTTGGCAACAGTTAAGAGATTATTGAAAACCACTCCATTGGCCTTAGTGATGTGGTTAGAGTGTCTGCCTAGGATGAGGGTTTGACCACCAGCCAAGTCATACCAAACACTCATAAAAATGGTACTAACAGCTGCCACACTTGGCACTCAGCTTTAAGAAGTTAATGTTAGGACAGGTTGGCCTGTTGTCAGGATAATGTGACTGGGTGGGACATGATGCCACATGTCTTTGGCATGATGCCCCAGTTCTAGACATCACTATAAACTACCACACTGCAGACATTGTAGCAATATGACTCAAATTGCTAAAGTTACATTAAAAATTAATAAACACACACACACAGATTATTGTGGTTCCAAAACATACAGACCATGTCATAAGTGCAGTTTTATTCTATGTCTTCTACCATATCTCAGCTATGTCACAATGTCAGACCAATCCTGACAATGTCAGAAAGGCATTTATATTCCTAGCTTACTGCACAGTGTCAATCATATCATAAGGTATTTATAGGTGTAGCCTGCACAGTGTCAATCATGTCATAAAGGTATTTATAGGCATAGCCTGCTCTCTCCTTACTATGAACCATATCAAAGTGTTTATAGGCCTGGTGCTCAATCCTGACCATGTCAAAGCATTTATAGCCAAAGCCTGGTGCCCAATCCTGACCATGTCAAAGCATTTATAGCCAAAGCCTGGTGCCCAATCCTGATCATGTCAAAGCATTTATAGCCAAAGCTTGGTGCCCAATCCTGACCATGTCAAAGCACTTATAGCCAAAGCCTGGTGCCCAATCCTGACCCTGTCAAAGCATTTATAGCCAAAGCCTGGTGCCCAATCCTGACCATGTCAAAGCATTTATAGCCAAAGCCTGGTGCCCAATCCTGACCATGTCAAAGCATTGAAAGAAATTGATAATTGTATTTATAAAAAAAACACACAAAATGTCATAAGCACAGAATTGAATGAATCAGCAGCATTTGTCCATTTAAAAATATTGTTCTATTTTATCTGTCATACTTTTTTTTTGTTTCTGGGTTGTAGTTGCTGGTATGCTCAATAATAATGAATGGATTTCCAATTAGCTTGATGGTGAAGAAAGAAAACACATTCTGCTAATAGAATGGAGGTGATTTATCACTGACTCATAGGAATGAGAATATTAAACAAATTATGTCATGTGTTTCAATGTAAGTTAGTAATTTGTTGTAATGGGAAACTAATTGTTTGTCCAAGTTCATCACATCAGTTATATTGTATTTCCTTAGTACTGAAGGAGAAATTTGTGCTTTTCCTTTGCTTATTCAAATGTTTCAAAACATTTTTCCTCATCTGATATCTCTGATTACATTTCTGATAAATCATGCTCAATACATGCCCTTGGTTTACATATGATTGTTTCCCTTTGTAGACCAGAGGGTGCTGCTCATGTCAGGTATGCCGAGTCATCCATGAGAAACAGCTTTGGACTAAAGTATATTCATAAATTCTTGAATCTACCATTCCTTCAGCTACAGGTAAGTCAGTTTTGTCTTGCTCGCAACAATGTAAACAACTGCACCTTTAGTATGTACAACTCATTCCACCATCCTCTCATGTCTATTTGCCATTGTACATATGTAGAATATTCATCCAATTGACTCATTTTGATACAGAATTCCATCCAATAGATACATATTTGATATACGATTCCATCCAATAGATACATACTTGATATAGGATTCCATCCAATAGATGCATATTTGGTACAGAATTCCATTCAATAGATACATACTTGATATAGAATTCTATCCAATAGATACATATTTGGTACAGAATTCCATCCAATAGATACATACTTGATATAGGATTTCATCCAATAGATACATATTTGATATAGGATTCTATCCAATAGATACATATTTTGTACAGAATTCAATCCAATAGATACATACTTGATATAGGATTCCATCCACCATCCAGTATATACATATTTGGTACATAATTCAATCCAATAGATACATATTTGATATAGGATTCCATCTAGTATATACATATTTTGTATAGAATTCAATCCAATAGATACATACTTGATATAGGATTCCATCCAGTATATACATATTTGGTACATAATTTAATCCAATAAATACATATTTGATATAGGATTCCATCCAATAGATACATGCTTGATATAGGATTCTATCCAATAGATACATGCTTGATATAGGATTCTATCCAATAGATACATACTTGATATAGGATTCCATCCAGTATATACATATTTGGTACATAATTTAATCCAATAAATACATATTTGATATAGGATTCCATCCAATAGATACATGCTTGATATAGGATTCTATCCAATAGATACATGCTTGATATAGGATTCTATCCAATAGATACATACTTGATATAGGATTCCATCCAGTATATACATATTTTGTACAGAATTCAATCCAATAGATACATACTTGATATAGGATTCCATCCAATATATACATATTTGGTTCATAATTCAATCCAGTAAATACATACTTGATATAGGATTCCATCCAGTATATACATATTTGGTACATAATTCAATCCAATAAATACGTACTTGATATGGGATTCAATGCAATAGATGCATGCTTGATATAGGATTCCATCCAATAGATACATATTTGGTACAGAATTCCATCCAATAGATACATACTTGATTTAGGATTCTATCTAATAGATACATATTTTGTACAGAATTCCATCCAATAGATACATATTTGGAACAGAATTAAATCCAACAGACACATACTTGACGTAGGATTCCATTCATTATATACATATTTAGCACAGACTTTAGTCCAGTAAATACATACTCATTCTCACATATTCTGTACAAATTCCAGTCAAGTGACATAAAAATTTTCTTACCTAGCAATAATTCCATTTTGTCATGGGTTATCATACCATGGAATTTTTACCCTCAATCTCTCTGATAGAACTTAGATTTTTGTTGTGTTGTTGTTGTTGTTCTGGAGCTTAATGCCATTTTTCAGCACACAATAGGCTATACATGGCAGCCAGTGTTAATGGTGGAGGAAGAAACCAGGAAATCCATAGAAAGAACCACCGACTTTTTATTATGCTTTCACATGCTGTTTTTCTTCCAAATCCTTATTTAAAATCCTTTATTTGTTGATCACAGAGAGTAATTACTGGTGTAGATAAACTGCTTATTGATGCATATGTAAATATAAAAAACTTCTAAGTGACTTTGAATGTCCCATCTCAGAATTTGTTATCCCCAGAACCAAGCAGCAGCGTAAATGTAGAGACAGTGTAAATGTGGAGACAGTGTAAATGTAGAGACATAGAGACAGTGTAAATTGTAGAGACAGTGTAAATGTAGATACTGTAAATGTAGAGACAGTGTAAATGTAGAGACAGTGTCAGTGTAGAATGATCACAGTTCTAGGATCTTTCTTATTCCAAAATATTTGACTGATATTTAGTGGAGGTCACCTTAAATAATTTAGTTTTTTTGGCTTTATTCTTTTTGTTAATTTGATATATGACAATGTTCTTCTCAATCAATTAAATAGTAAAACTTAATGCAAATATAAAAACCTCATGCAGAAAGGTGAAATATGGATTTTATTTACTATATTTGTACTCTTATAAATAGTCCATTCATCTACATGTAATGTTACAAAAGTACTTAGTCCAGTATTTTGAAAAAGCAGCTTAAGGGACGCAAAAACGAGCATGCTTCATTACATTGTAACAAGAATTTAACATTCACGTCTTGACTGAATATTTGATTAATCTCATGTGGGGACACTGAGATGCTCTATCCACCCCTTATGCGTTATATTGAGTCCACATTAATATTATTATTATTATTATTATTATTATTATTATTATTATTATTATTATTAATATTATTATTATTCTAATGTGGGAATTTGAGATGCTACCTAGCTGGTTAATAGGTCAGTTGATCTGTAAGAATTGCTTTCCTTTATCTATCTATCTACCTACCTACCTACCTACCTACCTACCTACCTACCTATCTATCTATCTATCTGTCTGTCTGTCTGTCTGTCTGTCCAAGATGATTTTCCATTTTCCATCTTCTCTGTTGGTGGATTGGGGTGGGGCTGGGCTAAAAAATACTAAAAGAAATATACCCAGTGTGTAAGTCAACTTAAAAAGATTTCTTTGCAAAAATAAACTTGTCACAAAGTTAATATCAAACGTAAACAGATGAAACAGTTTCATTTGTATATTTTAGGGACACATTATTACAAGCAGTCTTTGAAATATTTAAAATCTGGGTTTTTTAAAATAAAAAAAGACAGAAAATTGCCATTATTTAATATGGTGTTGTAAACTGAATAACTTAGACTTGAATCTGCCTGTACAAGATAGTGTCAGATCTGTCACCAGATATTGTACAAACATGTCTCCATTTATTGTACAAACATGTCACCATTTATTGTACAAGCAAATTAGCATATGTCTGTATAATATAGTGACAGAACAGTCTGTACAATATATGGTGAGAAAACTACAAATATGGTGACAGATATGTATGTACAATATATGGTGACAGATTTTTCTTTAAAATATACAGTAACAGATCTGTGTCTACAAAATATGGTGACAGATTTGTCTGTGTAATATGCAATGGCAAATCTGGTTCTTTACTTTCTGTAGTTGGAATTGTGTTAAACAGAATCAGTTATGGTATATTTCAGAAAGAGACACTGCAGAAGCAGTTGGAATTGAATGCTGAAGACATGGCTTCAACTGTTGAGGAGCTGGACATTTTGGAAGAGTCTGAGGAGCAAAACTACGATGTGTATGTTGTACAGTTAAACTTTTTTTATGTTATGTTAATTTAAAGTCCCCAAGTAAGAGATAGTCTTACCAAGCAACTAACATTTTTTGTAGATTTTCATTCAAAAATTCTGCTTTTTATTACAGTTTAATGTTTTATTTTGTTTCGGTGAGAAAATTGGGTGAAAGATAACAAAATTGTAACAGTGTGAACTGGCACCTTTTTCCAAGGTGAACAATTTACTAAGGTGTCAAACAAATGGTGGTCACTCAAAATTTAGTACCTGTCATGATTACATTATGAATCACACAAGTTTCAAGTTTATTAGAATATTTAATGAACGATGTTTGATTGACAGGTAGGTATTTGGAGGCTGAAAACTTGTCAGTTGCTTAATAGGTTCTTTTTATTTAATGAACATTTTAAAGAGTGATTGATTTTGGATTGATGACTGTGTATCCTTGCTAGTGTATGAATCCGGGATTAAAGCCAATATTGAAGAGCTGGAAAACAAATGCATATTAGTACCACTAAATCATGCACCTTTCTAACTTAGATTATTTTATTGGCAAGAAATTGAAATATTATAGCCTAATGAATTTTAGCCTTATGCCAACCTTAATTATGTCCAAAATGAACTTTTAGGTCCCATAACTTGCATCATTTCAGTATGAGTTACTTTGTGTAAAAATAAGGTAAGATTCATGTTTGTATGACACACTGGTCTGATGGACCACTAAACAGGCACAAAAGCATTTTGATTCTTGAACCTCTTTGGCATTGTTAAACACTTTTGGCTATGACATATTTCAGTCCTTCCTTGACTATGGCATGGTTTTCGTTCTGTGTTACCAAGTATAGTCTGTATTACTAATGATAGTAACAAGCTTTATGTTCTTTCTAAAATTTGTAATAAAGCATAGATTCATAGGCTTTTAGGATAAATTTTATTTGTCAAATTTAGGTAAATGTTTAGATGTTGTCTCCCTTGGATATTTGCTCCCTTGAGTACATGAAACAAAAGTTGAAAATGGTCTTAAGAAGGAGGTCACTGTAATGATTCCTCGGATAATGTTTTAGATGTTAAAATAAATACGTTTGTGACGTACAATGAAAAGAGAAACAGAAAATATTGTAGAGCAGTATGTTCAAGGTAACTAGAACCTTGAAAATAGCAATATTTTTGGACTTATGTTCTTTTTCTTCCATCTGATCCTCTCAAAAATTAACATCTCTTCCAAAGCCAACTATTATAATAATATAGGTTGTGGGTATTATATTGAAAATAGGAGATAAAGTACTCCAAAAAGTTTACTAGATTTAGTGCATGTCAAAGATTTTAAAGAAAATTTAAAGCAAGAAATGTCCCAAAAGTTAAAAATTGTAATGTTTGATTTTCATATATTGCTTCAATTTAATCACAGAAAATTTATCTTTCTAAGTTTGTGTTTTGAAAATGTATTCAGATTTAAGTATAATATGAACTCTATGGTCTATGTGGATGTAACGTTTTGGAGTTTTTAAATTTTTTGGATATGGGAAATTTTTCCACAGAGTAATCATTGTTGTGTATTATGCAGTCATTTCCACAGAAGGATCATTGTTGTGGATTAGGAAATCATTTCAAGTCTGTGTAGTCTCCATTTGTTTCCTTTTATGATATGCAGAATGGTGCCTCAGGCCAATTTTACATCCCCAAGCCTGGTTGGGGGTCACACTGTTTTTACATCCCCAGTCCACTTTTGGCGAGTCAGGTCTGTAGTACATCCCCAAGCCCTGTTAAAGGGTCACACTGATTCTACATCCCCAAGCCTCTGTTGGGGAGTCAGGTCTGTTCTACATCCTCATGCCCCTTTTGGGGATTCATGTCTGTGTTACATCCGAAAGCCCCTTTGTGGGAGGGTCATGCTTAGTCAGGTCTATTCTGCATCCCATTGAGGGACTGGTGCCTATTTTACATCTGCATATTGGGGAGGCGGATTTATTCTGCAACTACAAGTCCTTGTGGGGGTGTCAGTCCTATTTTATATCCCCAATCTCTATTGGGAGTCTGGCCTATTCTGGATACCCAGGGTCTTGGAGCTACATAAAATAAGCTATAATACAGAGAGTTTTTTGCAAGAGATTAATTTTATATTGTGTATATTGTGTTTGGTCATGAAAAATGTGGCTTTCTTATAGAGGTGGCTGTGTTATAAAGATAGTATTTGACAAAGTTTGATTGTTATATCTTTTGCTTGTATAGTTTTATTGAAGCATTAAGCAGCAAAAGACGAGAGCAGCAGGAGAAAGTGTCACAGAAAACTGAGGACCAGCCAGGAAAACAAGAGACACAGAGCCAGTCTAAACCCAACAGTCTTCCTCTTAATGGTAAAATGTTTGTAGCATACAAGTGTCTCTTTGTGTTAACCAAGTTAAGGCAGTAAAATAAATATGAGTGTTTGTAGCTTACATGTCTCTAACTAGTATGCATATCTATATTGTGTGTTAACTTTTGTCCATGATTGCTGTATGTTAAGATAATGGTCATTTTAAACGACATGTTTACATAGCTAGCTTTTGTCCATGATTCTAAGTTGTAAATAACATATTGACATATCTTTGCGAGTTAATAATGGCTCATCTAGGTCATGTGAAAAACAAATTGTTCTTATTTTAGATCAGTCAATGGAATCCTTTTGTTATCAGATTTTACAGAATATTATACTTTTAGACTTAAGACAACATTTAGGTTTATCTGAATATAATTTATACTACTAATTGTCTCTTAAATTTTCACTTTGTAGCTTGGATAAATAAATTGTTTGTTGTGTTTACTTAAATTATAACTGCTCTAGCAGGCAGTTGCTGGTTCAAACCCTGGCCATGTCATAAAAATGGTACTAACAGCTGTCTCACTATGTTAAAAATCCAATACACACACACACACACACACACACACACACACACACACTTGAATTGTTAATTTCACTTCTTTTTGTTACTTACTTTAAGACCTAGAGTCATAACACTAAGGCAAAGCATTCTACATTCTGTGTTCTGTGTATATCATTGTTTGTTATCTTCAACGATTCCCATCCCTCCCACTTCCCAAAAGCTAACAAAAAATGAAAAAAATATCCCAACAAAACAAAAAACATTTTCAACATTATTTGGAAGGGAGCTTTAATGCCAGTCCAGAATGGCAACTGTATATGTTTCAACACTGACATTTTTCTTGGCATGAAGGCCTTAAATACTTGTTTAAATTATGTAGATATGTTGTCCAGTGTTATTAAAAATAGAAAAGCCTACTAACACCATTTAAACACCATCCAGATATGACAGAAAGTAACACTGTGTGATGTCTCTTTAAGTCATGTACCATATATACTCGATTGTTAGTCAAATCCAAGACACAGATCTGCCATCCATGCAGTATCTTAGGAATAATTAGTAGAACAGACAACAGCTGGCCAGTCAGAGTCTTGTAAGAGAGGATATACAGCAAATCTGGTATCCAGGAAATTTTAGCGTGACTGCTTATCAAAAACCACATTAACAGAAGTTGACCAGATTTGGCTGAAAACATCCTAATTTGAAGATCCTTCATCAGTTTACAAATGATGGCCAGCTACTATCACATACAACAATAAGTGAAACTTTCAGACAACTTTTGGCATCGCCTATTAACAGAATTATAATAAATTTGATGTGAAAAATTATACTAACCCAGAATGTTTGGAAAACAACTCTTGCATTAGTCATTGGTAGGATATCAGTCTTAGTCCTTCTTAGGCCTCAGGCTTATTTATATACGTTTCTCTTGACCTTTTAACTGAAATATATAACTGCAGTTAAGGAAAGTCACAAATATGACAGTCTGCCTGATGGATATTATTCTTATTATTGTTGTTGTTGTTATTATTATTATTGTTGTTGTTATTATTATTATAATATTATTGTTATTATTATTGTTGTTGTTTGTGTTGTTATTATTATTATATTATTATTATTATATTATTGTTATTATTATTATAATATTATATTGTTTTTGTTGTTATTATTATTGTTGTTGTTTGTGTTATTATTATTATTATTATTGTTGTTGTTTTTGTTATTGTAACAGTATATATATATATATATATATATATATATATATATATATATATATATATATATATATATATATATATATATATATATATATATATATATATATGTATTTTGACAGTACCAAGGTCTGTTTCTGCCCCGGCCATCCCAAAGGCCACAACAGCTGTTGAAGCCACATCTCCAGAACCCACCCTCTCCCCTACACAACAGCATGCTCCGGTTTCCAGTCCCTTTTTAGAAACCCAGACAAACAACAAAACTAAGACTAAGGTAGAAGAAAAACAAGAGCAGAAGCAAGGACTCTTTTCACGAATTTTTCGGAACAAGCCTACCAGTGGTCCACAGAAGTCATCTCTACCCACAGGTATATTTCCTTAGTGGTATAGTTTCAGGAACTTTTCCTCAATGGAATAATTACATTTACTATTCCACCTTGAATGCAGGAGGTTGCAATTTAGAACCCTGGCTGAGTCATACCAAAGACTTGTAATAATGGTACAAACAGCTGCTAACATTAAGAGGTTATTGTTAGGACTGGTCGGCCTGGTGTCAGGATAATTTGACTGAGTGGGACATCATGCTCTATGTCTGTGGCATGATGCTCTAGTGCTAGACATCACTATAAACTGCTACAATTCAGACATCATAGCAGTTTGACTGAAAAATACCTAAAACTACCAAATCTCGCAGCTGATATGCTTAAACATCACAGATAAATAGTCATGTGATAACAAAATCGTGTTTCCCATATACTGTGTGGAGGATGGCAAATGTCACTTCCATTGATAACTAATTTTATTACCTCATACTGTTGTTCTTTAATATTAAAATAGTATCCCTTTTCTTAATGTATCTCATTGGCAAGAGCTTACATGTATTCGTCTTTATCTGCCATGTTGCAATATAGGTTTATGCACCAAACCTTCCATTCCAGTATTGCAGAAAGAAGACAAAATCGCGAAAATGTTGAGTGATAGTAACGCAATGTCTACAATAACAAGAAAAAACACGTATTATTCAACATATTAATTGGGATAACAGCAGCCCGAAACATGTCACTGTCACATCTTCCTGGAAAGAGGCTGACGAACACGCTGAAACTACATCAACGCAGTTTGTTGTTATCACGTGACTATTTGATCTGTGACATTATGTATATCAGCTGCAAAATTTAGTCATGTGACTAGCAATGCAAATGGTGTGAACAAGGTCAAAATTCATCAACACAGTAGTTAAATCTTGTCTTACAATGGATTAAAGACTAAATCTGTTATGCTTGTAATTTCTAAGAAGATAAATGATTTCCCTATCGATTTAATGTAAGTATGGGTCAATGTAAGGTCATTTAAGTTTGAAGGTCTGATAGTTGGCGAGTACCCTATGCAGACACCAAATGGTGTCAGCGAATTCCAAATTTCTGACCCTACACCCCAATAAAAAACCAAATATCAAAAATGGGGTGTCACAGTTCAGAGGAAACTCGGACTAGTTGTTATGCAATGTATAAACCCCACATTGACAAATCACTGCTATATGTTATGCAGTGTATAAACTCCATATTGACAAAATACTGCTATTTGTTATGCAGTGTATAAACCCCAAATTGACAAAATACTGCTATATATTGTTATGCTGTGTATAAACCCCACATTGACAAAATACTGCTATGTGTTGTTATGTAGTGTATAAACCCCACATTGACAAACTACTGCTATATGTTGTTATGTAGTGTATTAACCCCACATTGACAAAACATGGCAATTATGTTGAATCAATGTATCTAGAACCAGTTGGTTCCCACTGATGAGTTACCATGCTTACAAAAGTGCCTAGGGACTGTGGGTGACCAGGCTCAGCTGATGAGAGGAAATGACTCTGCCATCTTTAATGTATTTCCTTCTACTGTTTAGTATAAATTGACAGGGTGATAGTGTATTTGGCAGTGATATTTAAACCCCTGAAGATGGCATTTATTTTTAATTATATTATAATTTTTGTGTGAATCCATTCCAAATTTATTTTAGTGTGATGACATTGAAAGAACCCCAGGGTTCCCACGCTTCAGGGAATTGAGACAAAGTCAGGAGAAGTGACAATTTTTTTTCAGAACTGTAAAAAGTCTTTGATTTTTGCAACTATGGAAAAACTTGGGGAAAACTCGAGAATTTTTGGCCACCACTTGATGACAGAGACATATGTGATTTAGTCTTAAATGAACTGAACTTGAGTTACATTTATTTAGTTCTGACCAGAATGTTTGGAGGTTGCAGTATGGATCACTTGGGTGTTTGCCAATAACAATTGTTTAATCAGTCTGTATACTCAGAAGATTAGAGTCATCTAGTAAATTGGTTATAGCACAGACAGTTCAATATCAATATCCTTTCTTACATGGAAAGTATGAAAACCAGTCTAGCATGAAAAGAAGCCAACATGGTGATGCTTACTAAATGGCCTAGCAAATCTAAGCACTGTTACATGAGTCATACCTGCATGAAATGTAATAATAATTTATGTTCTCAGAAACTGTGAGTAGTAAAATCATTATATCTTTTATTTGCTGAAAGAGATGAAACTAAGGCATTGATGAAATTTAACCTGGTTGTTGCCATTGGCACTGCTAGTCACATGAGTACATACACAAATTTCACATCCTACAGGTCCAGTAGTCACAAGTTTTGAAGCATTTTGCAGTTTAAGGTGTGGAAAAATTAAGATGATTATAGTCACAAAAAAGCTGTAAAAATTAAATTTAAGTTCATTTTCTGAAAATTAAAGTTGGTCTTCCAAATAAATATATTTGTTTTCTTTACTAATGTTTTTCATAACAGTTCAGAGAGGCATTCTCTTTTCTGCCACACATAACATTTGAGGACTAAATGTTCACTTTAAGTTCATATAGGGATGGATAGAAAGTCTGATTTAGACTCCAAATCAACAGACATGATGTTTTCTTTCATAACATCATGTAAAAGAATACTTTATATGGAAGAACAGCAACCCAGTCATGTTGACCCTGGATACATTCTTCTTGAATGAAATATCCCAGAGATGGACATTGTATCTCAATAGCCTTAAATGGAATAGCCCAGAGATGTATATTGAGTCTCAATAGCCTTAAATGGAATAGCCCAGAGATGTATATTGAGTCTAAATAGCCTTAAATGGAATAGCCCAGAGATGTATATTGAGTCTCAATAGCCTTAAATGGAATAGCCCAGAGATGTATATTGAGTCTAAATAGCCTTAAATGGAATAGCCCAGAGATGTATATTGAGTCTCAATAGCCTTAAATGGAATAGCCCAGAGATGTATATTGAGTCTCAATAGCCTTAAATGGAAAAGCCCAGAGATGTACATTGAGTCTCAATAGCCTTAAATGGAATAGCCAAGAGATGTATATTGAGTCTCAATAGCCTTAAATGGAATAGCCCAGAAATGGACATTGAGTCTCAATAGCTTGGTTCAGGGAAAAATACAGCTCAGATATTATACACATATACATCATTTTTTTGTCCTTTTCAGGAGGTGATGGTGATCATGGTGGGCTCAACACAGCTCCAGTTCAAAATGTTGAGGATTTTGTACCGGATGGTGGCGAACTTGATGCATCATTCCTTGATGATGCTAAAGATACATCAGATTCAACAAAACCTGGAACCCGCAAAAATCTGGACAGTGATAGGTGAGTTCATTTTTAACCAGTCTTCTAGAGAAGGGTTCGGTAATTATTTCTGTCTGATTGGGGGCTACAGGTGGCTGAGTTGTCTAAGGCACTTATCTTTACAGAACTTGTATGCACTTTCTTTGGGGTGAGGGCTTTGGGCATAGTTTTGGATAAATTTAAAATAGTTTGAAATTATGAGACTTACATTTCTGAGAACTGGTCTCTCTCTTTCTCTCTCTCTCTCTCTCTCATTATCACCATGTAATTTTTGTAAGCCTTCTTTAATGCATTTTCTAATGACAGCAATTTTCAGGAGGACACTCGTAATCATTCTGTATCAAAGAAGATATTGTGTTTGCATTAAAAATTTCATAACTAGTTCTTATATGTTTGCCAATATGTTGACTGTATTACACAAGTCCCTTCTCCATCTGCAATTTTTTCATTTCCTTGCAGTATATTCAGCTTTACACCAACAACATTTATTAAACTTTATGGATAGCTTGCACCTGGAACAAGCAAGAAGCTTATTAATTTGGTATTCTAAAGGTCAAAGGTCAAATTCATTATGACTGCACAATAACATTAGTTGTCCCTGGACACACTTGGATCAGACTTTGTGGATGGCTTGCATTTGACTTGGATCAGACTTTGTGGATGGCTTGCATTTGACTTGGATCAGACTTTGTGGATGGCATGCATTTGACTAGGATCAGACTTTGTGGATGGCATGCATTTGACTTGGATCAGACTTTGTGGATGGTTTGCATTTGATGTTGGAAAAAAGTATCCATTTTGGGTTCAGAAAGTCAAAGATTAAGATTGCTGGAAAAATATAAAAAATAGTTTCATCCGAAATTTTCTGTTCTCAAAGTTTGTGAAAGATTTGTACTTTAGCTATTGAGAAGTCTGTTGGTTTTGGGTTATAGATCAAGGTCACTAACTAAAAGAAATTGTTAACTTAAATTCATAAACCTTGAACATAGTTTGTAGATGGCATGTTTGGTATGGAAGATTCTCTTCAATTTTGGTCTCCAATATAATATGTATTACACAGTAAGTGATCCAGAGCAAGCCATTCACACAGTCTAGTCATAGAACTTTCATGTTTTGTGATGGATGGCTTGCACTTTTGCTTGGGCTCAAAAGGTCAATGATGATGATCATGGTAATTCTAACAAGAAAGCATATTTATTTTCATCTCTGAAGAGCCTTCTGGATAGGATAATTTGTTCAGAATTTCAACTAAATCTTGTAAAGGTAAGAAGTGTTGAAATGTACTGTATTGTAAAGCCACAAATAGCCAGACTTTGAATTCAAATTTTAAATAATTGAATTTTAAAACACCTGCCTCTCCCACTTTAAAATCTTGAGCCTAATATCAAGGATAAAATGCAAAAATAATATCAATAAAATAAATTTAAAATGCTCTTTATTAATTAACTGCAAAATTCATAAAAAAAGAAATTATAAAAACTTTGCTCTGATGTGAATGCATATCTTTACACAGTGATGATGAACAGGAAGGCAACCCAATGGTAACTGGATTCCAAGATGACCTTGACTCAGAAGATGAACCAGAAGTTACTGTTACTAAAACAACCAAGGTCAAGGTAAAACAGGATATTGTATTGTCTAGTGAGGAGGAGGAGGAGGAGAAGGAGGAGGAAGCAGATGTGAGGAAAGTGAGACAACCCTCCCCAAATCCCCTTGTTCAGTCTGCAGCATTAGATTTGGACTCTGATCCAGAACAACCAACAAAATCAAAAGCTGAATTTGAGGAAGGTTCTAAAATGAGAAAAAACTCTGAACCTGAGAATAAAAAATCAGACTCAAATATAAAATTTTCTGCATCCACCAGCAAACATCTATTTGCATCAAGGTCATTGTCATCAGGCAGTGAACAGGATCATACAGTTATAAAGTCTTCAGGTGCAGAAAAGGATAAATCAGCCAATCACCTTTCTGATTCAGAGTCAGATAGCCAGGGTCAGCAAGTACAGGTGTTACAAAGTGTGGACATTAGTACAGCAGCTCTGGCAGGACAAGATTTTTTCAGCAGTTGGCTTGATTCTCAGGAAGAGAAGGTGAGTTTTGTGCAGTTTGAATGCTTTCAAAATAGGTGAATGTAACCTTTGTGCAGCATATCTCATTACTGTTAGTTGTATAAGTAGCTTTAGGAATCGGACAAAGTTTGCTGGGTGTAAAGGCTTAAAGAGTAAGTGAAGGAATTGTTGGAGTTTATGGTGCAAAGTCATTGAGGGAAGTGTTGGATCCCAGGGATGCAAAGTCTTTTAAAGTAAGTGTTGGAGAGCAGGGTTGCAAAATTATTTGAAAGAAGTATTGGAGCCGAGGGTTGCAAAGTTTTTTGAAGAAAATGCTGGAGCCCAGGGTTGCAAAAGTTATTTGAAAGAAGTCTTGGAGCCAATTGTTGCAAAGTTATTTGAAGGAAGTGTTGGAGTGTGAGTGCAGGGTTGCAAAGTTTTTTGAAGGAAGTCTTGAAACCCAGCGGTGTAAAGTTCATTGAGTGCTCTGGCAAATGTTTGCTCACGGTGCATTATTGTTATCCTTGTATAATTATTTACTTATGATATACCAGGGGTACACAACCCTTGGCTTGTAAGCTGGATCTGGCCCGCTAATGTTTTGTCTGGCCCTCAGGGCAAATTAAAACAAACAGAAATCTGGCCCGTGAACAGTAATTATATTAAAGAACTTCAAAATCTATTGGGCTACTAACAAACTTGTACTAAAATGAATGGTATGTTAGACTGTACATGTCCTAAGTTGAATGGCATGGTTAGACTGTTCTTGTACTCAATTGAATGATATAGTTAGACTACTTGTACTAAGTTGAATGGCAAGGTTATAATGTTCTTCAATTCAGTTGAATGGTATGGTTAGACTGTACTTGTACTAAGTTGAAAAGTATGGTTAGACTACTTGTATTAAGTTGAATGGTATGGTTAGACTGTACTTGTACTAAGTTGAATGGCATGGTCATACTGTTCTTGTACTCATTTGAATGGTATGGTTAGACTTGACTTGTACTAAGTTGAATAGTTTGGTTAGACTGTACTTGTACTAAGTTGAATGGTATGGTTAGACTGTACTTGTACTAAGTTGAATGGCATGGTCATACTGTACTTGTACTAAGTTGAATGGTATGGTTAGACTGTACTTGTACTAAGTTGAATGGCATGGTCACACTGTACTTGTACTAAGTTGAATGGTATGGTTAGACTGTACTTGTACTAAGTTGAATGGCATGGTCATACTGTTATTGTACTAAGTTGAATGGTGTGGTTAGACTGTACTTGTTAGTTTGAATGGTATTGTTAGACTATACTTGTACTAAGTTGAATGGTAAGGTTAGACTGGACTTGTAATAAATTAATTGGTTTGGTTAGACAGTACTTGTTAAGTTGAATGGTATGGTTAGACTATACTTGTACTATGTTGAATGGTATGGTTAGACTGTTGTACTAAGTTGAATGGTATGTTTAGACTGTACTTGTACTAAGTTGAATGGCATGGTCATACTGTACTTGTACTCAAACCAATGCTGAATGGTATGGTTAGATTGTACATATACTCAAGTCTATGCTGAATGTGATGGTTAGAATCTTTTTGTACTCAAGGATGAATTGCATCGTCCGAATCTAATTGTATTCATGCCAAGGCTGAAAGGCATGGTAAGATGATAGTTGTATTGAAGCCAAAGCAGAAAGGCATGGTAAGATAATAGTTGTATTGAAGCCAAAGCTGAAAGGCATGGTAAGATGATAGTTGTGTTGAAGCCAAGGCTGAAAGGCATGGTAAGATGATAGTTGTGTTGAAGCCAAGGTTAAAAGGCATGGTGAGATGATAGTTGTATTGAAGCCAAGGCTGAAAGGCATGGTAAGATAATAGTTGTGTTGAAGCCAAGGCTGAAAGGCATGGTAAGATAATAGTTGTGTTGAAGCCAAGGCTGAAAGGCATGGTAAGATGATAGTTGTATTGAAGCCAAGGCTGAAAGGCATGGTGAGATGATAGTTGTGTTAAAGCCAAAGCTGAAAGGCATGGTAAGATAATAGTTGTGTTGAAGCCAAGGCTGAAAGGCATGGTAAGATGATAGTTGTGTTGAAGCCAAAGCTGAAAGGCATGGTAAGATGATAGTTGTATTGAAGCCAAGGCTGAATGGCATGATAAGATGATAGTTGTGTTGAAGCCAAGGCTAAAAGGCATGGTGAGATGATAGTTGTATTGAAGCCAAGGCTGAAAGGCATGGTAAGATAATAGTTGTATTGAAGCCAAGGCTGAAAGGCATGGTAAGATAATAGTTGTGTTGAAGCCAAAGCTGAAAGGCATGGTAAGATAATAGTTGTGTTGAAGCCAAGGCTGAAAGGCATGGTAAGATGATAGTTGTATTGAAGCCAAGGCTGAAAGGCATGGTAAGATAATAGTTGTATTGAAGCCAAGGCTGAAAGGCATGGTGAGATGATAGTTGTATTGAAGCCAATCAGACAGTGCCATAGAAGATTATAGTTTTGAATATTTCTTGACACCACCACCAAAGTGTCATAGATAGAATTCAATTCAGAACAGTAAACAAACATTAACACCCTTAAACCTAAAGCTAGAAAACTGATATCCCTAACTTAAAGATCTTATATGGAATGACTCTTCTGAACATCTTGTTATTGCTACTCTCCTGAACTGATGTTCATACTAACATGGGGTTCTCACCAAAAGACTTCCTATTTAGTCTACATGTTCTAAATGAAATTGATGCTAATCAATAATTACCACCATCCAATTGTTTTAGCACCTAGTAGAGAAGAAGAAATTGTCTTATTTTTTAATACTGAATAGCCGTTTCAGCCATTAGAGCCTAAGTCCAACTCCTGTTTAATTGTAATATTATTTATAAAATACCTCACATAAAATAACCTTACCTGTAAGACAGTCAACTTTTTTGGGTGTCTTTGTACATCATTATAATGGGGTAGTAACTAAGATAGTAAGGCATGGCAGTGCATATGTGACTGACCCTAATTGATTGATAAGCACACACTTTTATACAATGTGTTCAATTTTTCCTGTATTTTTTAACAGTCATTGATGCAAAATACTGGTGCCAAAAGTCAGTCCTCAAAGAGAGACAAAATTCCAAGTCAATCCTCAAAGAGAGACAAAATTCCAAGTCAGTCCTCAAAGAGAGACAAAATTCCGATCAGTCTTTCATCAGAGGAGGAAGGAACAAATGAAGAAGAGAAAGAAAGACCAAGTAAGAATGGAGTCATTTTATTCTGGCGTTCAAAATGCAGGATACATTGTTGATTTGTGAACTTGAACTAATGATACATTTCATTCTCAATTTTGTAAACATAGTGAAACATAGGTATTTGTTTTCTGGCAGTGACAGCAGTATCTTGACTGTTTTCATTACGATTCTGTGTTTACATTTTTTCACAGTTTTGTATGTCAGTTACAGTTGTATACATCATTGCACAGGTCACAATTGATACAGGGGGAATGTCATTGAAGAGTTGAAGTTGATACAGAGGAATATATCATTGCACAAGTCACAATTGATACAGGGGATATGTCATTGAAGAGTTGAAGTTGATAAAGAGGAATATATCATTGCATAAATCACAATGCATGGGTCACAGGTGATATAGAAGGGTTCATCAATGCATGGAGCACTGGTGATACAAGGATTCATCAATGCATGGATCACTGGTGATCAGGGATTCATCAATGCATGGGTCACTGGTGATACAGGGATTCATCAATGCATGGGTCACTGGTGATACAGGGATTCATCACTATACAGGTTGCAGGTTTGAGAATATATAATTGTGGAAGTCAAAACTGATGCAGGGGGATGTGTCGCTGCACAAGACACAGCTGATACAGGGGATGTCACTGCACAGGTCACAGGTGATACACAGATATGTCACTGGACAGGTAACAAGATGTGTCACTGCACATATCATAGGTGGTACAGAGATACATCATGACACAGGTGGCATGTTAGGCATGTTATTTCTTCTTTTTTTTTAGAACAGCGCTGTGGTATCTTGAGTAAATTTAGATAGAATCATGATATCAGTCATCCCAAATTCACTTCAATATATATCCTGAGTAACCAGGCCAGTACAATAGCTAAATTCTTAATATAATATGAAGTTAAAATAATGTTTCAGGCATATTTGCTAATTAAACAGTAGATGGTCTTTTGGTACTACCATGATTAGGTACTTATAGGAGTTGAATTGAAACTGTTTGATAATAAAATTTTGAAAACATAAAGTTAGTTTTGCATGTAGTTATGCTTCTAACCTCATCTGATATTGGACCAGATTTATTTATGTTATGTGCTAACTTACTTTTCACACGAGTCTGAATTAATAACAATAATAATGATAATAATAATAAAGCTACAAATGTCACCAGTGTCACATATGTTCTGACTAAACCACTAGATGTGTAAAGATCAGCTGTTCACAAGAAAGTCTGAGAAGCCTTGCAATCATGGGATTCTCACAAAGATGCACTTCATTGCATTTGTTGCCACAGAGAGATTTTGTCATGGCACAGTCTATCAGGCCAGTATTGACTTGCCTTTGGCACTTTTTTGAAAGACAAACATGAGAATCAGTCTAATACTTAACAGAGCAGTTTAAATAACACACAATACACAGGTTCAATAGACACTTTATTGTACATATAAAATAATCTTTTTGGCATAATGGAAGCAAATCCTGTCACAGCACACCGCACCAGCCCAGCTCTGAATTGTTTTAAAGGATACCTCAGGACAGGAAGCATGTTGGAGTTTGTGGGTTGTTAAAATTGTCCGATACCTGCAAGTGTGGGGCCGCAAGAAGCTGACAGGAGGTATATAGGGACGATGGTCCGATACCTGCATGTTGAACCGCCAGTAGCTTACAGGAGGTATATAGGGACAATGACAACCGAAACACAAGTCCGATCCGAGGGTGCCATGATAACAAACATCAGCCAATACTCCATACATGCATCGCAGGAAGCAGGTATGAAGTATATGGGCATAATAGTTGAGTACATTTAAGTACTGACACAAATTGGGGTTCAAAAGCAAAGTTTTTTGAATGAATGAAAACTTGGCAATGGCCGCAAAGTGTTTTTGAATGAAAACTTGGCAATGGCCATACATGCACCATAGGAAGCAGGTATTAAACATCTGGGTATAATAATACAAGTACATTTAAGAACTGACCCAAATTCTTTTTCTATGTAAAGTTTTTTTGAATGTATGAAAACTTGGCAATGCTGCAGTATTTTGAAAGTGCTGAAAACCTTGTTCAAAAGTCAAGTCATGAATGCTTAAAGTTGGGCAATGCACCCAAGAACAGAACTGGAACAGTATGCTATACAAGAAAAGCCCCAAATAAATGACATGGTGGACCTCAGGACAGGAGACATGTGGGAGTTGTAGGGTTGGGAAGAGTGTCCGACACCGACTGAAACTTGATAAGTCTTATCCTGAGGATGCTAATAAATGACATGGTGGAAGGTGGGGAGGCAGGTGGTTCTTTCTGCTGATAAATATTTTAAGTTAGATGTCGCAATCGACAGTTCACCGAAAAGCACACATCTCCACATGAATGACATCAACAACCAACAATGCCTGATCACATGCTCCAAATTCAGCCATCTGACTGGCTAACCCTAGCAGACAAAGAGGGGTCCGAAAAGGGACTAGAGAAGAATGCACTGTTTATTATTCAAACTACATTTAATCACTTAAATTACAATTTAAATAACACACAATACACAGGTTCAATAGACACTTTATTGTACATATAAAATAATCTTTTTGGCATAATGGGGGCAAATCCTGTCACAGCACACTGCACCAGCCCAGCTCTGAATTGTTTTAAAGGATACCTCAGGACAGGAAGCATGTTGGAGTTTGTGGGTTGTTAAAATTGTCCGATATCAGCAAGTGTGGGGCCGCAAGGGGCTGACAGGAGGTATATAGGGACAATGGTCCAATACCTGCATGTTGAACCGCCAGGGGCTGACAGGAGGTATATAGGGACAATGACAACCGAAACACGACAAGTCTGATCCGAGGATGCCATAATAACAATTATCAGCCAATACTCCATACATGCATCGCAGGAAGCAGGTATGAAGTATATGGTCATAATAGTCGAGTACATTTAAGTACTGACACAAATTGGGGTTCAAAAGCAAAGTTTTTTGAATGAATGAAAACTTGGCAATGGCCCAAATGAGTGAAAGTAGCACTGTGACTTTGGAGAGGTGTGACTGTAACGAGGCCCCCAATTTGAAGTAAGGTAAGGATCTATAAGGGGAATAATGCCTGGAAATAAATGAAATATATTTGAATTGCATGGTAAAGTCTGATATACGCAAAGGTAAGAATGTTAGATACATGTTTTCAATAGTCAGTTAGGAATTCACATGTTCACTAATAGATGATACCGGTGAAATGACAGTGTAACGTAGATACAGTATTACAGTGTCTCTTAAGCATAAGAAATAAAAAATAAAATTGTGTGATGGTTTCACAAAGTAAACAAATGAATAATGTATTGATTGACACAAGCATGAAATGAACTAGTGAGGCACTTGATTTTACATCTGTCTCTGTGCAAAGCTAATTCTGTCTGGGTGCAACTGAATATATCTACCATATGCATTAGAGGACCATTGACCTAAGGTATGGATAAGATGTCCAGAATTCCAGCCTTAGCAGTACTAGTAGCTAGGCATACAGAATGTTACAGTACATAGAATAAATATGGATATCCACCCCATGACGGACAAAACATCAGTCTTAGATGCTCTAAGATGCAGAATGAATATGCGTTTAACTGTATGAAAAATTGTCAGAATACTTAACCACATTGCATGAATCCAAGAAATGCTACCAAACACAATGCACTGCACGAATTCCAGTCGGTGAACACCCTCTTGCAACATGGGTAAGAACTGTATGAAATAGGAAATCTGCGCATAAAATATACTCTGTAACATCTCTGTTCCTGAAAAGCATTAATATGACTAGCAAATAGGTAATGGAATCAAAATCATGCAAAGTACAGCTTAATTGTCGAGAAAATGAGAATCAGTCTAATACTTAACAGAGCAGTACAAAACATAAACTCAAATGTGTCCATTGACCTACAAGAGATAATCTTTTCCTCACTCCTTAAAGACCATCACAACCTACTTTCAGATCTACAACATTGATTTTATAAAACAATAAGATAGTAGAGTTCAGAAAAGAAGCTGCTTTGTGATCACAAAACAAGTCCCAATGATTTAACTGGTACTAATGAGATCAGTAGGCAAAAGATAGTTAAGCCTTCAATAATTTATGTTCCTATTTGGTACTTCTGCAGGTGGTGTCTTTGTGATCAAATGGATTGTCAAGCTCCTGTAATTCCAAAAACACCCTTTTTCCAAAGTGGAATGATCTTGATGCACACACCTTTTCCATCTTCCAAAAAATTTGTGTTCATATGGACCCATCCAATGTTCATTTTGCATTTATGGTGCATATTTATTGATCTACTGCAGGATGTATGCTTTTATTTTGTAAATTCTACCAATTTTTTTAATAGAGATTTGTCACTGTCACTTGCTGGAACTAAATCTTGTAGGACCACCATCCCAACATGCTATCATTGACCTTACACAAGGTCATTATGATTGAGCATACATTTGACTTTATTTGCCTTCTCTGTCCATTACTGAGCTCTTTATAGCAAAATTCTGTAGTGCTGGTTGATAATTATGCTTAGTTTATTCATATTTCACGCTGTTGTGATAGAATCATAGGTTTCTGATATGACACTTCCCCAATCTGATAGTACATTATTTTAGCAACCTAGTAATTTCAACACATTGCTAGTTTCTGCTTTAATTTATGTTTCTTTTACCGTTTCTGCAAAATATCAGTTCAATATTCTATGTGCAACTTCAGAACATGGAAGTATATTATGACTCCTGTTTTGTTTTTACTATGTATTTATTGTTTATGTTATGCAGCATCTGCAATATTTGGGTATGAGAGTGTGTTCTTTTAGCGACCTAGTAATTTAAACATATTACTAGGTTCTGCTTAGTTGTGTCTCTTGTGTCAATGCATAGAAATCTATCATGACTCTGGTTTTGTCTATGGTATGGTTGTCTCTTCTTTAGTAACTGTGCATTGGGCATAAGATTAATATAGGACCATACGTTTATAGTTTGACACATTCATAAGTCTGTTAGTTATGGCACTGTTTTATCGACATAGTAATTTCAACCCATTGTTTCTATATTCGCTTGAGTCTTTTGTGTTGTTTCTGCAGAATATTAATTTAAATGATCCACTATGACCCTTGCTTTCTTATATTATATACAATGTCTATAATATGTAGTCAGTGGCAGTCTGGGATGTCGTGTTAGATAATTTATACTATTAGCTAGTTAGTCACATACTGATTTACTAGTCTATCCTTTGTTTTCTCTCTTCATGTCTTGTTTTATGTTTACTACACTCATGACATGCACAGTGAAGCAAAGGACACAGCCTACAGTTTGTGGTTGGAGATACTGATGCATTGGGGAATATTCCCCCGTTTTAGCAGCCTACATAGCGTAAGCCTCTCTGCCTGTCCAAGCATGGCCTTTGGGCTTGTAAATCATGTTGCATTGTTAATGAGAAATCCATTAAATCCATAATAACAACACTGCCACACCAACATCAATCATCACTGCATTACCAGCCATCCAGCGGACACCAGCAGCCCAGCCAGCATCAGCAACCAGCTGGCACCAGCAATCCAGTACTGGCAGTCCAGCCAAAAGTTCATAAAGAGATCTTATTGATCGATCTGTCCATCTAACCAAGCCATTGGTACCTTTATCATCTGTCAGTTTCTTATCCATACCGGAGATTTCAATGAGAAATCTGTCAGTGCAACCATGTCTTCGGTTTGGTGGGGGTACTGACAATCTGTCAGTATGGTGAGGTAATGACAATTGCCAAGCCATTTGTATATTGCCAGCATCCGAGCCAACTACACACCAAATCATCGGAACTACTACATTTTAGAATCGTCAAGCTGAGTCTCCAGGCCAAACTCACACCATTTACACCAGCTGGCAGTGCCAGCTTTGTCTGACTGATAGACCGAGCATAGTCATCAAGGCAATCCAGAATGACTTATGCAGAGTCAACAAGGCCATCCATAATGACTTATGCAGAGTCATCAAGGCCATCCAGAATGACTTATGCAGAGTCATCAAGGCCATCCAGAATGACTTATGCAGAGTCATCAAGGCCATCCAGAATGACTTATACAGTCATCAAGGCCATCCTGAATGACTTATGCAGAGTCATCAAGGCCATCCAGAATGACTTATGCAGTCATCAAGGCCATCCATAATGACTTATGCAGAGTCATCAAGGCCATCCAGAATGACTTATACAGTCATCAAGGCCATCCAGAATGACTTATAGTCATCAAGGCCATCCAGAATGACTTATGCAGTCTACAAGGCCATCCATAATGACTTATACAGTCATCAAGGCCATCCAGAATAACTTATACAGAGTCATCAAGGCCATCCATAATGACTTATGCAGTCATCAAGGCCATCCTGAATGACTTATGCAGAGTCATCAAGGCCATACAGAATGACTTAGAGTCATCAAGGCCATCCAGAATGACTTATGCAGAGTCATCAAGACCATCCAGAATGACTTATGCAGAGTCATCAAGGCCATCCAGAATGACTTATGCAGAGTCATCAAGGCCATCCAGAATGACTTATACAGATTCATTAAGGCCATCCACAATAACTTATGCACAGTCATCAAGGCCCTCCAGAATGACTTATGCAGAGCTTTAAGCCGAGCTGGATGAGGACAGTTCACAGTGATGGTGATGAGTCACTGACAAACCCATCTTTTACTGAGGTATATCTCATCTTGTGCTGCAAGTGGACAAAGGTAGGCATCATAACACAGTGTATGCATCAGAACTCCATCAAATACACTGCAGCATGTACTGAAGTTAGCTTTCCAGCCAGCGTTGAGGGCTGTTTCTTTTTTCGGATCTTTGCTACTTATAAATGCCCCCACCCTTGCCACTGCTCTAAAGAATTGGTCGATCTCATTGAGGAGGAAGAAATAGACTTACCAAACACCCACAACTGGAAGGCAATGGCCAGTATTTGACCAGGGTTGCTCTTCATACAATGGCCAGTATTTGACCAGGGCTGCTCTTCATACAATGGCCAGTATTTGACCAGGGCTGCTCTCCATACAATGGCCAGTATTTGACCAGGGCAGCTCTCCATACCATGGCCAGTATTTGACCAGGGTTGCTCTCCATACCATGGCCAGCTCTTTGATGGGTCTGGCCAATCTGGTCTTGATACAGCGTGTAGAATGAGGGTGACACATGTTGCTCCCTACCTTATCATACCCTCCCTTTCAGGCTGACTTATAACCTGTTAAGGTCCCCGTTGCTCTGGAGGAAGACTAGAATGAGATTGGAGGCAGGTATTTTAGGTACTGCCCCTCGTTCTCACTGCTTCACCACAGAAGCATTTGGAACAACTCAGTCCCCTTCAGTGTAAAGGAATATTCTGACATCATGACAGATGTGATGTTGGGCATAATAAGCTCTCTCAGATCTGTCAGACAATTTGATCTCTAGTAACCAAAATCTATAACATTGTTTCCAAAATGGAATTTTCCCAGGGTTTTAACTTGGCTTATCTCAAACATGTTTGAACCTCTTGCTCATGTTTAGCTAAAGTTCCTATAATACAAGTCATACTTCCTGATGGTTTTAACTCCTGCATGCAGGATCATTGAGCTACATGCCCCCTCAGTCAACTTCATATCTTCAGTTCAGTTCTGATCGTTCAGTTGTCCTTCTTACACAACCTGGTTTAAATGCCAATAATCAGTTGCTGTCCATAGTTAACCAGTGCATCGTCATTCATCCTCACTCTTCCATAGACAAGTTGAGTGTGGCAGCTTTGCAATTTCCTGTTTGTACCCTCAAGCACTACTTGAGAAACACAGACACAAGTCATGGCATGTGCAAATGTCTCTTCCTCCTGGTCAAGGCTGGAAAATAAAACATCACCACTCAAGCCCTTGCTTCATGGCTGAAGTGGGTTATATGCTTGGCATACTCTGAGATCTTTGAAGATCAAAGTCACCTCATTAGGATTATAGCTTTCAACATTCTTATCCAAGATATTATAGAAGCTGTTGGCTGGCATGCAGTGTCTGTCTGCTTGAGTTTTTACCTCGGAGATTTGGTGTCACAGAGACAAATGTTGGATCTTTTAGGGCCGGTGTCGGCAGCAGCAGCACAGACAGCTACCTTTACCCAACTAGATCAATCAACACAGCCTGGGCATGCTTGGATCTTTACAATGGGATGTTGTGTCAAGTACCAAACTGGTATTCTTTCTTCAAGCCAAAGATCAAAGGGTAATAGTGTTATATTTTCCCTTCCTGCCAATAATTTATGAGTTTTGTTTTAAATAAATTAATGAAAGTTGAAGATGTTTTCCATTCCACATTTGGTGTTATCTTCCATGTCTTATCATCATCTTCATTATCATCATCATCATCATCATTATTATTATTATTATTATTATTATTATTATTATTATTATTATTATTATTATTATTATTAATTTGTAGAGAAGACTTCAAAATCTGGTAATACTGGACACAAATCTACTCATAATGGAATAGATGATAGTGTTAAAGACAGCGGTGAGAAGAAGAAGAAGAAAAAGAAAAAAGACAAAGAAAAGGTAAAGATTTTTAGAATGTGTTTCCATTAGATTGATAATTATCCCTTATTCACATGTTTGTTTCTGGGGAGACACTAATAAGCAGTATATATTTCAGTGAAATTTAATGTTTATTAAACTAAATCAATATGATTTTTCAGTGAAATTTAATGTTTATTGGACTGAACCATTATATGATATTTCAGTGTAAATTAAATATTTATTGGACTAAACCAATACATGACATTTCAATGAAATTTAATGTTTTTTGGACTAAATCAATACATGATATGTATATGATAACTTGTCAGACTACATCATGATAGGTATATGATAGCTGGTCAGACTACATCATGATATTTATATGATAACTGGTCAGACTACATCATGATATTTATATAACTGGTCAGACTACATCATGATAGGTATATGATAACTGGTCAGACTACATCATAATATGTATATGATAACTGGTCAGACTACATCATGATATGTATATGATAACTGGTCAGACTACATCATGATAGGTATATGATAACTGGTCAGACTACATCATAATATGTATATGATAACTGGTCAGACTACATCATGATATGTATATGATAACTGGTCAGACTACATCATGATAGGTATATGATAATTGGTCAGACTACATTATGATAGGCATATGATAATTGGTCAGACAACATCATGATAGGTATATGATAATTGGTCAGACTACATCATGATAGGTATATGATAACTGGTCAGACTACATCATGATAGGTATATGATAACTGGTCAGACTACATCATGATATGTATATGATAACTGGTCAGACTACATCATGATATGTATATGATAACTGGTCAGACTACATCATGATAGGTATATGATAATTGGTCAGACTACATTATGATAGGCATATGATAATTGGTCAGACAACACCATGATAGGTATATGATAACTGGTCAGACTACATCATGATAGGTATATGATAACTGGTCAGACTACATCATGATATGTATATGATAACTGGTCAGACTACATCATGATAGGTATATGATAACTGGTCAGACTACATCATGATAGGTATATGATAACTGGTCAGACTACATCATGATATGTATATGATAACTGGTCAGACTACATTATGATATGTATATGATAATTGGTCAGACAACATCATGATAGGTATATGATAATTGGTCAGACTACATCATGATAGGTATATGATAACTGGTCAGACTACATCATGATATGTATATGATAACTGGTCAGACTACATTATGATAGGCATATGATAATTGGTCAGACAACATCATGATAGGTATATGATAACTGGTCAGACTACATCATGATAGGTATATGATAACTGGTCAGACTACATCATGATATGTATATGATAACTGGTCAGACTACATCATGATAGGTATATGATAACTGGTCAGACTACATCATGATAGGTATATGATAACTGGTCAGACTACATCATGATAGGTATATGATAACGGGTCAGACTACATCATGATAGGTATATGATAACTGGTCAGACTACATCATGATAGGTATATGATAACTGGTCAGACTACCTCATGATATGTATATGATGACTGGTCAGACTACATCATGATAGGTATATGATAACTGGTCAGACTACATCATGATAGGTATATGATAACTGGTCAGACTACATCATGATATGTATATGATAACAGGTCAGACTACATCATGATATGTATATGATAACTGGTCAGACTACATCATGATATGTATATGATAACAGGTCAGACTACCTCATGATATGTATATGATAATTGGTCAGACTACATCATGATGTGTATATGATAACTGGTCAGACTACCTCATGATATGTATATGATAATTGGTCAGACTACATCATGATGTGTATATGATAGCTGGTCAGACTACATCATGATGTGTATATGATAACTGGTCAGACTACATCATGATATGTATATGATAACAGGTCAGACTACCTCATGATATGTATATGATAACTGGTCAGACTACATCATGATATGTATATGATAACAGGTCAGACTACCTCATGATATGTATATGATAATTGGTCAGACTACATCATGATGTGTATATGATAACTGGTCAGACTACCTCATGATATGTATATGATAATTGGTCAGACTACATCATGATGTGTATATGATAGCTGGTCAGACTACATCATGATGTGTATATGATAACTGGTCAGACTACATCATGATATGTATATGATAACTGGTCAGACTACATCATGATATGTATATGATAACTGGTCAGACTACATCATGATATGTATATGATAACTGGTCAGACTGCCTCAGGATATGAATAAAAGAATTAGACTATATCATGATATGTATATGATAACTGGTCAGACTGCCTCAGGATATGAATTTAAGAATTAGACTACATCATGGTAGGTATATGATAACTGGTCAGACTACATCATGATATGTATATGATAACTGGTCAGACTACCTCATGATATGTATATGATAACTGGTCAGACTACATCATGGTAGGTATATGATAACTGGTCAGACTACATCATGATATGTATATGATAACTGGTCAGACTACATCATGATATGTATATGATAACTGGTCAGACTACATCATGATATGTATATGATAACTGGTCAGACTACATCATGATATGTATATGATAACTGGTCAGACTACATCATGATATGTATATGATAACTGGTCAGACTACATCATGATATGTATATGATAACTGGTCAGACTACATCATGATATGTATATGATAACTGGTCAGACTGCCTCAGGATATGATTATAAGAATTAGACTACCTCATGATATGTATATGATAATTGGTCAGGCTACATCATGATAGGTATATGATAATTGGTCAGACTACATCGTGGTAGGTATATGATAACTGGTCAGACTACATCATGATATGTATATGATAATTGGTCAGACTACATCATGATATGTATATGATAACAGACTACATCATGATATGTATATGATAACTGGTCAGACTACATCATGATATGTATATGATAACTGGTCAGACTACATCATGATATGTATATGATAACTGGTCAGACTGCCTCAGGATATGATTATAAGAATTAGACTACCTCATGATATGTATATGATAATTGGTCAGGCTACATCATGATAGGTATATGATAATTGGTCAGACTACATCATGGTAGGTATATGATAACTGGTCAGACTACATCATGATATGTATATGATAACTGGTCAGACTACATCATGATATGTATATGATAACTGGTCAGACTACATCATAATGTGTATATGATAACTGGTCAGACTGCCTCAGGATATGATTATAAGAATTAGACTACCTCATGATATGTATATGATAATTGGTCAGGCTACATCATGATAGGTATATGATAATTGGTCAGACTACATCATGGTAGGTATATGATAACTGGTCAGACTACATCATGATAGGTATATGATAACTGGTCAGACTACATCATGATATGTATATGATAACTGGTCAGACTACATCATGATATGTATATGATAACTGGTCAGACTACATCATAATGTGTATATGATAACTGGTCAGACTACGTCATGATATGTATATGATAACTGGTCAGACTACATCATGATGTGTATATGATAACTGGTCAGACTACATCATGATATGTATATGATAATTGGTCAGACTACATCATGATAGGTATATGATAACTGGTCAGACTACATCATGATATGTATATGATAACTGGTCAGACTATATCATGATATGTATATGATAGCTGGTCAGACTACATCATGATAGGTATATGATAACTGGTCAGACTACATCATGATATGTATATGATAACTGGTCAGACTATATCATGATATGTATATGATAACTGGTCAGACTACATCATGATATGTATATGATAACTGGTCAGACTACATCATGATATGTATATGATAACTGGTCAGACTACATCATGATCTGTATATGATAGCTGGTCAGACTACATCATGATAGGTATATGATAACTGGTCAGACTACATCATATGTATATGATAACTGGTCAGACTATATCATGGTAGGTATATGATAACTGGTCAGACTACATCATGATATGTATATGATAACTGGTCAGACTACATCATGATATGTATATGATAACTGGTCAGACTACATCATGATAGGTATATGATAACTGGTCAGACTGCCTCAGGATATGATTATAAGAATTAGACTACATCATGATATGTATATGATAACTGGTCAGACTACATCATGATATGTATATGATAACTGGTCAGACTACATCATGATAGGTATATGATAACTGGTCAGACTACATCATGATATGTATATGATAACTGGTCAAACTATATCATGGTATGTATATGATAACGGGTCAGACTATATCATGGTAGGTATATGATAACTGGTCAGACTACATCATGATATGTATATGATAACTGGTCAGACTACATCATGATGTGTATATGATAACTGGTCAGACTACCTCATGATATGTATATGATAACGGGTCAGACTACATCATGATGTGTATATGATAACAGGTCAGACTACATCATGATAGGTATATGATAACTGGTCAGACTACATCATGATGTGTGTATGATAACTGGTCAGACTACATCATGATGTGTATATGATAACTGGTCAAACTGCCTCAGGATATGAATATAAGAATTAGACTATATCATGATATGTATATGATAACTGGTCAGACTTCATAATGATAAACTCTGTTAGTATAATTGAGCATTTTTAATTGAAATTTTTGTCATTGATCAACCAGTTAATGAGGCATTTAAAACTTGAGTATCATTAGCATCTGAAATGGCATGATCAGAAGAACATTAGAACATTATATTTCATTGCTGGGAGTGTTTTATGAGGTGGGGGGATGGAGGATCCATCTGACTGCCAGAGTGTAGTATGAGGAGGGGTGGTGGAGGATCCATCTGAGTGCAGGGAGTGTAGTTTAAAGAGGGAGGAGTAGAGGATCTGCCAGGAGTGTATTATGAGGGGAGTGGAGGATTTCACCATCATTGTGTCCATCTGACTGCCAGGAGTGTAATATGGGGTGGGGTATGGATTTAGCCATCACTGTGTCCATCTGACTACTAGGAGTATAATATGGGGTGAGGGTGGATTTAGCCATCAATGTGTCCATCTAACTGCCAGGAGTATAATATGGGGTGGGGGTGGATTTAGCCATCACAGTGTCCATCTGACTGCCAGTATTGTAATATGGGGTGGGGGTGGATTTAGCCATCACTGTGTCCATCTAACTGCCAGGAGTATAATATGGGGTGGGAGTGGATTTAGCCTTTCACAGTATCCATCTAACTGCCATGAGTATAATATGGGGTGGGGGTGGATTTAGCCATCACAGTGTCCATCTAACTGCCATGAGTATAATATGGAGTGGGGGTGGATTTAGCCATCACAGTGTCCATCTAACTGCCAGGAGTGTAATATGGGTGGGGGTGGATTTAGCCATCACAGTGTCCATCTGACTGCCAGGAGTATAATATGGGGTGTGGGGTTTTAGCCATCGCTATGTCCATCTGATTGCCAGGAGTCTAATATGTGGTGTGAGGTGGATTTAGTTATCACTAAGACCATAAACATGTTCATTTCTGGAGCATAATTTGCAGAAATTGTTCATGGTATTTCAACCAAAATTGGTGTTCATATCAAGCTATTTCAACCAAATTTGGTGTTCAGATTAAAGATGTTTCATGTTTGATTCTTAGCAGTCTGTCATATGTTTAGTTGAGTTACTGCTCCAGTTATCCACTCTTTATTTCCAAACAATAACTCCTTCATCTTTGTTTTCAACAAAGTTTTGAAAGGCTGATGGATATTGACAAAATCTTTACCATTGTCAGCATTGTGTCATTGCTTGGTTGAGTTATTGACCCTGATATTGACAAAACCTTTACCATTGTCAGCATTGTGTCATTGCTTGGTTGAGTTATTGACCCTGATATTGACAAAACCTTTACCATTGTCAGCATTGTGTCATTGCTTGGTTGAGTTATTGACCCTGATATTGACAGTACCTTTACCAAGTTTCATCATCAGTATTGTGTCATTGCTTAGTTGAATTATTTCGCACATTTTAATGCTACTCATTCTAGACCCACCCACCTTCAATTCACTTTCTTAATTATTATTGGATTTAATTTGTTATGCTGCCTGATGTTGATGATACCTTGGCTGAGTTTGATTGCCAGCATTTTTGTCTTCATTTATCAGATTTGTGGTCCCAAGTTTCAGACCAAACATTTCCAAACAATACTTACCTTAATTTTTATTGCATTTCAAACAAATTTTGTACACAGCTTGATGAGACCATGCAGACATAAACTGTCCATTTTCTGTGTAATCTTTTTGCTGAGTTATGGCCCTTGATTACCAATTCACTTTTTGGGATGCGGGAGGTTGCAGGTTCAAACCCAAGTGAATTGTACCATAGAAAATGGTACTAACAGCTGCCTTGCTTGGCATTCAGCATTATGAGGTTAGTGTTAAGACTAGTTGTCCTTGTGTCAGGACAATGTGTCTAGGACATGATGCTCCAGTGCCACTAGACAGCACTATAAACAGCCACACTGCAGACATTGTAGTGATAAGACTGAAAAATTGTTAAAGCTACATAAAAATCCCAATTACACATGCACACACACACACACATACACACACACACACACACACACACACACACACACTTTTTCTTAGTAAATAATAACTTTCATAATTAATATTGCATTAATATTGCATTGCGGCCAAAACTTTAAGGGCAGCTTGATATTGATTAGAGATTTGGAGAGTTTTATTTATTGGAGTTATTAACACTTGCAATAACTGTTAATTGTAATTGGATTTCAGTGAAATTTATTATATAGTTTGATTTTGGCTAAGCTCAGTTGTCAGCATTCTGTGACATTTAGTATAATTATGGGTCTTTGATTGTCAGACGAACATGCTTTCAGTTCTGCAAAATTACCCCCTTATCAGATATGAAACAAATTTAGGTGACACCTTGACATAAATAAGACCTTGTTGAAGTTTGATTGGTGGTGTTGCTATGGTAACATGTTCAGCATGCAACATCATGTTTAGCAGGGTTAATGCCCACGATTTTCATATTCACTTGCCTTCCTTTCAGCAAAAGAGTTACCATGATTCAGATATCAACCAAATTTGATATGTAACTTTATAATGATGAAACCTTGGTTTAGCTTGACTTTCAATATTATTTGTTAGTTATAGCAGCTGATTGATGGACCATATCACTTATGTTTCAACACATTAATTCATGTGGTTTCTATTGGATTACAAGAATATTTTAGTGGCATTTGATTTTCAGATTTCTTTGTCATTAATTATGGGAATTATGGCAGCTGTATATTGTGGCAGTTGTATGTTCATATATTCTTTGTCATTATTATGGGAATTATGGAAGTTGTGTGTTGGACCAAAATATTCTTTGTCATTATTTAGGAGAATACATTACATTGATGAAATCAATGAGACCTGGATTGTTATTGTCAGTGAGACCAATGAGATGAATGAGATCATTTGACAGCATGTCTATCTTGTCAATCATATCTTTTTAAGTGCACATAACTTATTACTACATAAGCATTCACGTCAAGCTTTTTCCTCTACACTCCCCTACAGTTCCAAGGAAAAGCACGGAATGTAGTAATTCTGAGAATTTTCTTGTTATTTTAAAGGAAGAAAAAGTATTAATTTTCAGTACCTTTTTTGTCTGTCTGTAGGAGAGGGATCAGTCAGAGAAGAAACACAAGAAGAAAGAAAAGAGTAGAGGTGATCAGGGTAAAGGGAAAGAGAAGATTGGTGAGAAAGAAAAAGATGGCAAGAAGGAGAAGAAAAAGAAGAAAAATAAGGTTGTGTCAGAAGAAGAAGAAGATAACATGGATGAATTTGAAAAATTTCTGGCAGAGGATACACCATCCCCCAAAAGTGTGGCTGAAGCAGACTATGAATCATTATAGTTGTGATAAGCAGAGATGAAACTAGCTAGATAGTATGACATGTTACAGGCTGAGACAAAATCATTAGCAAATTGAGATAAAAATAACAGTTAAACAAGACAGAGACAAATCATGAGAGACTCATACAAAACTGAAGTCATGTGACAAGTTATGAAAATTACAATTAGGAGAGACAGCATAAGATAATATGATTGGTTAAAACAAAAAAATCACATGACTAGCTGATTCATTTTGATATTAAGTACATGTGGCAAGGAGGGATGGTTAGTGGACATTATGAGAAATGTTTCCTTAATCATGTGAGATACATTCAGACACTAACTATTACACTTACATGTGACTCATTTCTAACAGTTACATGCTTTGAGACTGAAGATATTAGGTGAAATTAACATCACTGTTGGGCCTGGCACTGAGACAAAGAACTATTTAATTGCTTCCATTATCTTCTTTAAGGTCAATGTATAGTAACTGTGAGATTTGGAAAGCATTGTCTTGATGTCAGTCTCTTTAATTAATTTTCTCACCGATTTCTTATTGCAATAAGATAGAGAAATATTTATTTCATTTCTATTTATCAAATCATTAACTTGCTTTTTTTTGCAAACACCTAAATAATGTTAAACATTATGATGGCATTAAAGTACATTGTGCTCAAACTAAACCATCATGTGGTTGTTAGTTGCTTGTTGATTAGAAGGTTTGCTTTAAGGGCACATTGAGGACTTAATAATTTGCTTTTAGGGCACATTGAGGACTTAGTTTGCTTTAAGGGCACATTGAGGACTTAATTTGCTTTAAGGGCACATTGAGGACTTAGTTTGCTTTAAGGGCACATTGAGGACTTAGTTTGCTGTATCATGCTGAGGAAAAGGAAGCTAAGTGCCTTTTCTGAGGACACACTGTATGAATGAGTATCAAACTCATGACCATTGGATAGTGAGTCCAATGCTCTTCTAACATAGCTACAGCATTATCTGATGACCCATGGTAACTGACTCAAGACTCTCATGGGTACCAGTCAGGCTGAGTTAATGAATTGTCAACTATGTGGCTATCATGGGTACCAGTCAGGCTAAGTTAACTGATTTTTCAGCTATGTAACTGTAATGGGTACCAGTCAGGCTGAGTTAACTTATTTTTTAGCTATGTTACTGTCATGGGTACCAGTCAAGCTGAGTTAACTGATTTTTCAGCTATGTGACTGTAATGGGTACCAGTCAGGCTGAGTTAACTTATTTTTTAGCTATGTTACTGTCATGGGTACCAGTCAAGCTGAGTTAACTGATTTTTCAGCTATGTGACTGTGATGGGTACCAGTCAGGCTGAGTTAACTTATTTTTCAGCTATGTTACTGTCATGAGTACCAGTCAAGCTGAGTTAACTGATTTTTCAGCTATGTGACTGTCATGGGTACTAGTCAGACTGAGTTAATGAATTGTCAACTATGTTACTGTCATGGGTACTAGTCAGGCTGAGTTAATGAATTGTCAACTATGTGACTGTCATGGGTACTAGTCAGGCTGAGTTAATGAATTGTCAACTATGTTACTGTCATGGGTACTAGTCAGGCTGAGTTAATGAATTGTCAACTATGTGACTGTCATAGGTACCAGTCACGCTGACATAATGTATCGTCAGCTGTGTGACTGTCATGGGTTTAAATCATGCTGACTTACTATATTGTCAAACATATGTAGTACAATTTGGTTAGACTGAATCATGAAGGATATTGTGACAGATTTTTTTCAACGTCGTATGTGACTGAAAGATTTGAATCATTGACTCTGAATTATTGAATTCATTGCAAAATTTTTATGTCAGAATTGTTATGTCAGCATTACATTACACTGACTGCTGATAAACATAAACATCACTTCATATATCTGTGTGTGTGTGTTTGTGTGTGTGTGTAAAATGCCAGATGTGATTATGTCAGTGTTAAATGTAGCCAGGCATGCAAGACAAAAAAATGTTATATGTTTATGATGTTGTTTCCATTGTGAACTAAAAATTAAATTCCAAGCTATTTTGTTGTTTAATATGGCCGGAGATCCATGTATTTTGTGTTGGTGTTAGTTCTGCTGAAATCACCAGTGGCATTTTGAAGGTAATTTATTTCAGAAAAACAAAAAAATTTATAAAAAAACGATGTTTCTTTGATGTTGATGTTGACATGTTTTATTGTATCATTTTTTAGGGTGAATAAATGATATGGGAATTGTTTTTGCCAAAATGCATTATTCAGCAATAAATTCTAATTTGTATTAATTTGAAACAAAACATCTATGTGACTTATAAAAGACAATACAAGTTAATGATGGACAATTTCGAGCTAGTCAGATCTGGAATGGAAAAGGCCATATTGTATATTTGATGTTATTGTACATGTCAGTAAATTTGGAGAAAAATTGGTGACTTTGGAAAATTCTAGGCATTATATGGACCTCAGGAAGTTATGTATGACATAAGAGATGCTGATTGTTTCATAGGACTGGTACTGCCAATCTTGGAAATCAGCATTGGACAGTTTGTAATTACTGACAGGAAATTTAGACATTGACTGGTACTGCCAGTCTTGGAAATTAGCATTGGACAGTTTGTAATTACTAACAGGAAATTTAGACATTGACTGGTACTGCCAGTCTTGGATATTAGCATTGGACAGTTTGTAATTACTGACAGGAAATTTAGACATTGACTGGTACTGCCAGTCTTGGAAATTAGCATTGGATGGTTTGTAATTACTGACAGGAAATTTAGACATTGACTGGTACTGCCAGTCTTGGAAATTAGCATTGGATGGTTTGTAATTACTGTCAGGAAATTTAGACATTGACTGGTACTGCCAGTCTCAGAAATTAGCATTGGACAGTTTGTAATTACTGACAGGAAATTATTCAGACATTGACTGGTACTGCCAGTCTTGGAAATTAGCATTGGACAGTTTGTAATTACTGACAGGAAATTATTTAGATATTGACTGGTACTGCCAGTCTTGGAAATTAGCATTGGACAGTTTGTAATTACTAACAGGAAATTATTTAGATATGCAGAAGTTGCTATTGAAGTGGACTAAATGACCAATATGCAGTTGTGATTTAAAATTTAAAAATTCTGATAAATTTGTATTTTACTTTGATTTATTTATAACCTTTCTTTGAAACACACTGACATGTGGTTGTCAGTAAGCTTAGCATTTGCTGAATCCTAATGAATAGACCAATCACATACTGGCAAACTTGCATGTAATTTGACTGGTTCTACTACATATGCAGTCATACTTGTGGTGAATTTTCATCAAACTGTAACATTTTCCACTGATAAGTTAAAAGGACTATAGAACAAGTCAAGTATCAGAGTAGACCATCCCAGTAATGCCTTTACTTTTCTTCAGGCAGTTTTTCCATTCATACCAAAATTAAAAAGCATCACCATTTCATGTATGACAAAGGCACAGGGAAATATGACGTGATAATAAAGCAAGACATGCTAATCATATACAGTTGAATATTCTTTAATTGGTTGCCAATTAATTAAATGTTTGCCAATTTATTAAATGTTTGCTTTTAGTCTTTTTTGTCCTTGACGTGATCAGACTACTAAAGTGCCATGCTCTCAACAGCTGACCCAATGGTAGGATTTAAAATTGCACCCTTTCAGTTGTTCTTCTGGCTTGCTAACCACTAATCCAATACAGCTTCTGCCACTGACATGCAAGACGACGAATTAAACCTAGTCTGTAGCTCAGTTCAGTAAAAGAAAAAGGAGGCTAATTTTATCATCAGCACCATGATATGATCCAGCAGATATATGTACCATGGAATTATTTTAAATAATTACATCTAGTCTTAGGTCACATCATCTGTTCTACAACTAATTTGTCATGAAGCTAAAATTACGAATTTAAATTTGATGTGATGATGATGAAAGCAAAGAAAATACCACATTATTGGATTATTGGTGTGGTCCCTCTCAGAATTAACATCATCTGAGTGACCCACTAGTTCTAAAATTCAATGCATTTTATGTGTATTTGTATTTTAACCAAGTGTATGTGCTTTTTGTTTTATTTTTCAAATTTTGATTTTAAAATTTTGGATTAGGGTATATACACCACTCAAATTTGATACATTTCGATATTTCTGGTTATTGATTTTATTGATAATATTTTCGTAGTAATGATTAACATAGTATTTTTATTAAGAAAGAGTAGAAATTTTTGTTTTAACTCGTCTAAATGCATTAGCATAAGCTGCTCAATTAATTTCAAATCCATTAAGTTCATGGCGCACATGCACAACCTGTGCTCTCAAGAGTGAGCACCAAGTGCACATGCTGCACCATTTCCTCATATTCAAATTTATAAGTATGTTTTTTTGAAACTAATTTATACATATGTTTACATTATTTATTGGTTCAATATTAATATTTTAAATATTAATGTTCGTGTGTATAAAAGTTACAAATAAATTATAAGCTACCCAGTTTTAGAAAGTTCTAAATATCGATCTTATTCTATTTTTAAATATCTATTACCTTATGTTCTGTCCCAATTTCATTAAGTTCTAAATTTCTATCTTTTTCTATTTCTAAATAACTATACCATTATAAATACATTCTAAATATTAGCATAAATAAAGCTATAGCAAGGATAGTTCAAAGTAAGGTAAGCAGTCGGTAATTTCTAGAACTGTGCGTCTGTTAAGTCAATGTATTCTTAAATATCTTTCTAAATGTTCCTGTTTCTGCAGCAAGTTCATAATATCTTCATTTTACAAATTCAATTTTTTCCTTTCCAATTCCAGTACTTCAAAATATTTATGTTTTAGTCCAATAAGTCTGTGTCATTCCATTTTCTTTGTGAAGCATTATAATATTAATTCATTACCATATTCGGTTCCATTTTATCCATAGTTCATGTTCAAATCCATTTTCTTACATATAGACATTTCCAGTATGGCTCATCCTTTCTTCCCAGTTCGTGACCACCCTCACATCCTAAGATCCCAAAAGGCCACTTCACAGGAAAGGAGTATCGAAACCACTAATTCCATATTGACTCTCGATCAATCGACATCCTCCGTATTTTTTTTTTTTGTTTGGACGAAAAGGCAGAGGCGATAGCAGCAGAGAGAGGTTACTTGGAGCAGTGAAAGGTCCACAAGTCTGGCATGTAATGAAAGTCACTGGTTCAAAACCCTAAGCTCCATACATGCCTTGGTGCATGAGGGAGTTTGAGGCCATTCAGGTGCCACATTAACTCAGATGTTTTAGTATAGCTTTATTTAAGCACATCTCAAGTCACAAAGATGCATGCATAGAACTGGCAGGAACGTATGGATATCAGAATATGTCAAGTCACAAAGATGCATGCATAGAACTGGCAGGAACATATGGATATCAGAATATGTCAAGTCACAAAGATGCATGCATAGAACTGGCAGGAACGTATGGATATCAGAATATGTCAAGTCACAAAGATGCATGCATAGAACTGGCAGGAATGTATGGATATCAAAATATGTCAGGATACAGAAGAGATTAAAAATGACAACTATTCCCATAAAACCATTATTTTTATTTCACCACTGCATTTGTGTTATTGTTAAGTTTACATGTAATCAGGTTTGCTCCAGAAAAAGAATGGTGGTTGTGCCATTAAAGGATTCTAAGACCCCAAATTCATTAAATTTTAATTAGACTAGTGAACATGAACATATAAGAAATTAGAACACTCTCAATAACTCTTTAACACATGTAACTGATATTAAATGCTGTCTGATAACTGCCCCCCCCCCCGTACTTTACATTGGCTGTGGAATTACTTCAAAGGAAAACTGAGGATCCTATTTAATAATACTTGCTATGGTAGTACTGGCAGGCCTTGTATCATATACTTACCTGTATATCAAACTGGCCAACCTTATATCATAAACTTACTAGTATCTCAGACTGGCCAGCCCTGTATCATATACTCACCTATATCAAACTGGCCAACCTTATATCATAAACTTACCAGTATCTCAGACTGGCTGACCCTGTATCATATACTCACCTGTATATCAAACTGGCCAGCCTTGTATCATAAACTTACCAGTATCTCAGACTGGCCTGCCCTGTATCATATACTCTCCTGTATATCAAACTGGCCAACCTTATATCATAAACTTACCAGTATCTCAGACTGGCCAGCTCTGTATCATATACTCACCTATATATCAAACTGGCCAACCTTATATCAAAAACTTACCAGTATCTCAGACTTGCTGGCCCTGTATCATACACTCACCTGTATATCAAACTGGCCAACCTTATATCATAAACTTACCAGTATTTCAGACTGGCCGGCCCTGTATCATATACTCGCCTATATATCAAACTGGCTGGCCTTGTATCATAAACTCACCAGTATCTCAGACTTGCCGAACTGTATCATATACTTACCTGTATATCAAACTGTCCAGCCTTGTATCATAAACTCACTAGTATCTCATACTGGCCAGCCCTGTATCATACACTCACCTGTGTATCAAACTGGCCAACCTTATATCATAAACTTACCAGTATCTCAGACTGGCTGGCCCTGTATCATACACTCACCTGTATATCAAACTGGCCAACCTTATATCATAAACTTACCAGTATCTCAGACTGGCTGGCCCTGTATCATATACTCACCTGTATATCAAACTGGCCAGCCCTGTATCTCAAATTCAGCTAGCAATGAGGCCAAGTTTACTTATGATGCATCCACTGTGTGTAACTTGGCGGTCCATCAACATTGCTTGTTACCACTTGGAGGTCATATCTCTGATCCAGTTTTGATTACACCGTTTATGTGGACTTGTATCATAAAGATATGAGTAATGATTCATGGATATTAATGAGATTACATCTCTATTGGTTATAGAATGGAAGAAATTACAGCATGATCTTTTGTCCAGCATTGTGGATTAACTCTATTGGTTGCTATTGCTACATCTCCTAAAGTAATTGGAGGATAGCCATGAAACTTGGCACACGCAATCATCCCAAGATTTAATTGGTCACAGATGAAAATGGTGCCACTCAATATGGCCACCACAGCAGTCATCTTGAAAGTCTTTTTTTTTTGTTACTCCTCCAGAATGGATGATTTATCAACATTGGGATTTCACCAAAATACTTCCCATGGTGTCTAGTTGGTCCTAAATGAATTTGGAGCCAATCTGATATCCAACAGTATCACTATGGCATCTATTTTGAAAATTTTACATATTTACTCTTCCTTAATAGAAAGACATATCAATATGAGGTTATCACCAAAAAACTTATGATATCCACTTGGTTCTAAATGAAAATAACTCAATTTGGATATCCAATAAGTAAAAAATACCAAACAAAGAAATGTAGATCACAGTGATCAGGTTTTCACTGTAAGGTATAATCAATTGACACATCTAAATACAAAGATGTATGATTCTGTGGGCAAGAAAATTATGTCAATACAGCTCATCTTTGTAGTAAGTACAAAAGACTAAAACTCTGAAGAATGAAATATTGATTACAATGATCAAGTTTTCGCAGATGGTTATTCAAACTAACTCAGCCACTGATACTCAAACGCGAGTAAAAATGTACAGACTATTCATTTGATGAAATGTGCTACCAAGATTATATGCATTTTATTCTTGTTTTGATTGCATTTTATATGCATTTTTATATGCATTTTATTCTTGTTTTGATTATACACCTAAAGCTTTTAGTTCCAACATAATTCAAAACCAGACCCAGTACCATGACAAATCCCCACACCTTCCATCCCCATGCAAGGTACTATGTTCCATGGATTGCAGTCCAAATCCACTACATATATTGTTTGACCTAGTTATAAAATTAGTAAGATAAATATTATTAAAAGTCATAAAAGCTACAATTTTTGCATATTTGATCTTTGACCTCTGCTGAGTGTTACAAAATTCATATCCCTTCATGGAGAGGGTGATCTCGTGAGTTACCACATTTCCACCTGGCAGTTTAGGAGGCATGGCTGCAGATGGATGAACAAGTGGATAGGTGGAGGATATCTCAGTATCCTCATACTAAATCAAGGTGATAACAATTATTGATGGGTGTAGAATTCACACAATCCCCATACTAAATCAAGGTGACAACAATTATTGATGGCTGTAGAATCCACCCAATCCCCATACTAAATCAAGGTGATAATTATTGTTGGGTGTAGGATTCACCCAATCCCCATACTAAATCAAGGTGATAATTATTGTTGGGTGTAGGATTCACCCAATCCCCATACTAAATCAAGGTGATGATTATTGATGGGTGTAGGATTCACACAATCCCCATACTAAATCAAGGTGACAATTATTGATGGGTATAGGATTCACATAATCCCCATACAAAATCATGGTGATAATTATTATTGATGGGTGTAAGATTCACACAATCCCCATACTAAATCGTGGGGATAATAATTATTGATGGGTGTAGAATTCACATAATCCCCATACTAAATCGTGGGGATAATAATTATTGATGGGTGTAGAATTCACACAATCCCCATACTAAATTGTGGAGATAATTATTGATGGGTGTAGAATTCACACAATCCCTATATTAAATTATGGTGATAATAATTATTGATGGGTGTAGAATTCACACAATCCCTATATTAAATTATGGTGATAATAATTATTGATGGGTGTAGAATTCACACAATCCCCATACTAAATCATGGTGATAATAATTATTGATGTGTGTAGAATTCACACAATCCCTATATTAAATTATGGTGATAATAATTATTGATGGGTGTAGAATTCACACAATCCCTATATTAAATTATGGTGATAATAATTATTGATGGGTGTAGGATTCACACAATCCCTAAACAAAATCATGGTGATAATAATTATTGATGGGTGTAGGATTCACACAATCACCATACTAAATCGTGGGGATAATAATTATTGATGGGTGTAGGATTCACACAATCCCCATACTAAATCGTGAGGATAATAATTATTGATGGGTGTAGAATTCACACAATCCCCATACTAAATCATGGGGATAATAATTATGAAGGTTATTTGACCCCAAGATGGCTGATGTTAATTGAGAGTTTTAGTAGCTTGCTAGAGCTTCAGATTAATAATCAAAGGGTTGTGAGTTTGATACTTGCCCAGGACAGCACAGATCAACTGTGTCAGCATATCTATAGGAAAAACAAATAGCTCTTATTTCCACTGCATGATATAGTAAATAATGTGTTATAGCCAATAATGTGTTATAGCCAATAATGTGTTATAACTGATAATGTGATATAGCCAATAATGTGTTATAGCCAATAATGTGTTATAACCAAGAATTTGTTATAGCCAATAATGTCTTATAGCCAATAATGTGTTATAGCCAATAATGTGTTATAGCCAAAAATGTGATATAGCCAATAATGTGTTATAGCCAATAATGTGTTATAGCCAATAATGTGTTATAACCAATAACGTGTTATAGCCAATAATGTTATAGCCAATAATGTGTTATAGCCAAAAATGTGATATAGCCAATAATGTGATATAGCCAATAATGTGATATAGCCAATAATGTGTTATAGCCAAAATGTGATATAATGTGTTAAAAGTGCTGTTAAAACCCACAAAAGTAAACAAAACAAAATAAAGCTGATGTTAAATTATAAAAAAGAAAGACAAAAGAAAAACTGATTCCTATTTGTCTGTGTCCAAAAGTAATTCCTAACATAATGATGTATGAATTGTTTATATTGAAAAGAAGTTGCATCATTAAATTTTCACAGAAAGTTTTATATATATATATATATAAATTTATTTTTTTCTTCAGTTTATTGAATTTAGAAAACCAACCAAAAAGGTAGTGATGCTGTGTCACATAAAATTCATACTTTTGAAAAACTGCATAAAGTATAAATTTATTATTCACCATTGATCTCCACATGGATTGAAAGCTGTTGCTATAAGTACATGACATGGTATCCAAGCAATCAGAGAGAGAGAGAGAGAGAAAGAGAGAGAGGCAGCACGATAAATGACAAGTTCCAATTCATGATAAATGTTTTTGGTTAATGTGCTTAAAGAATGTGTCAGAAACTATTTTTCACATAGGGACAAAATGCATGTATAGACTAGATCCAGTTTAATGAGGTTTTTAATTAGAGATTCGGGGAAATTTCTTAACGTGTGGATATGTCCAAAGATATGAAGACACTAATGTGCAATAATTAATATGGTATGCAACATTTATTATTATAAGATGAATGCTGACTTTTATCTTCAGTTTAGAGCCTTCAATATGTGTGTGCATGCATGCGTGTGTGTGTGTGTCTGTGTGTGTGAGAGAGTATAGAGAGAAAGCCATGCTAAGAGCAAAAATTTTTTCAGACAATTTAAAATCTGTCAAACCAACACATTCAGTTATTTGTAAGATATTCAGTTATTTATAATGCTTTTGCATTTACAAATTTGAGTTATATCCAATTTGCAATGGGGTTCTATAACTGAATTGTAGATTTTCTAGAAGTAGTATAAATATATGAACTGTTATTGTAAGCTTTATTTATAGTAAAGGTTGTATCATTATGTCATAGGGACTAATTATATATAGTTTGTGTACTATTTAATAATACTTAATAAGTGCTTTGAATGACCAGGTAAATATTTGAATTATCATTACAAAAGTTAATATTGCATGATGTTCTATAACACAATGTAAATATCGTGTGTTGTATAATTTTTTTTTTTTATAGAAAATGGTAATTTGTGTATGTAATAAATCAAGAAACAGTTGGTTTGTTTGGTAAATAATGCATGTGGCAGTCTTTATTCAAATTTATTTGTATTTATGATGAATGTGGCAGTCTTTATTCAAATTTATTTTATATTTATCATGCAAGTGACAGTCTTTAATTCTAATTGAAATTGTTTTTCTTTAAGAGAATATATATTTGGTGATTTGTCTTTTATTTTTTAATGAATATCTCCAAAATCAAATTCTGCATAAACTTGCTGAAAACTGGATTTATTTTACTCATTTTGTAATATTTCATCAAAAAGTTTATTAATGTATTGAAATATTGTTAATTTTCATTCAGTATGTTATTTTCATTAGTTGTATTTATTATGTTTGCACGAGTGTAGTTATTTTGTTTTATGTGCAATAATAGCTATTCTTATATAATAAAAGGAAAACTGCTGATATAATTTAGGCCAGCATTTCAGTGCATGCCAAATTGTAAGTACTCTTGACTGGAATAGGATCGAACCAGGACTAAGTTGAATAGTGAAAGGTGTCATAAGGATTTTGCTAACAAGTCTACTATAAGGGCTACTAGCAAACGGTACTGTGTGGCAACTGAGAGTGGTCGCAACTGAGAGTAGTGGCAACGAGAGATGGCTGTCCATGAATCACTTGCCAAGTAAAATAATAAATACAGACATAGAGAACCTAGCTGTGCAATTCATTTTCTTGCCAAGTTAGACATTAATACAGACAGAGAACCAAGCTGTGCAATTAATTTTCTTGCCAAGTTAGACATACAGACAGAGAACCTAGCTGTGCAATTCATTTTCTTGCCATGTTAGACATAAATGCAGACAGAGAACCTAGCTGTGCAATTCATTTTCTTGCCAAGTTAGACATAAATACAGACAGAGAAACTAGTTGTGCAATTAATTTTCTTGCTAAGCTAGACATATATACGGACATAGAGAACCTAGCTGTGCAATTCATTTTCTTGCCAAGTTAGACATAAATACAGACAGAGAACCTAGCTGTGCAATTCATTTTCTTGCCAAGTTAGACATAAATACAGACAGAGAACCTAGCTGTGCAATTCATTTTCTTGCCAAGTTAGACATAAATACAGACAGAGAACCTAGCTGTGCAATTCATTTTCTTGCCAAGTTAGACATAAATACAGACAGAGAACCAAACTATGCAATTCATTTTTTTGCCAAGTTAGACATAAATACAGACAGAGAACCTAGCTGTGCAATTCATTTTCTTAACTGTTGTGCACCTGAACCATAATTTGACCAATTAATTTAACAATATGTATGAAATGTACATTTTCTAAGGGCAGTTAATATTGTTTTGTTATTCTTTCAAGAGTTTAAAAATATAAAATTCAGTATTGTAATGAATGGATGTGAGTACTTGCCCACCATGCTGAACATTGCCATGAAAGGACAGACTGTTCCATCAAGTTAAATAGCCTTAAGCAGTAGAAGTGAATATTGCATTAATCCTGATTGAATAGTTAAAGTGAATATTGCATTAATCCTGATTGAATAGTTAATGTGAATATTGCATTAATCCTGATTGAATAGTTAAAGTGAATATTGGATTAATCCTGATTGAATAGTTAAAGTGAATATTGCATTAATCCTGATTTAATAGTTAAAGTGAATATTGCATTAATCCTGATTTAATAGTTAAAGTGAATATTGGATTAATCCTGATTTAATAGTTAAAGTGAATATTGCATTAATCCTGATTTAATAGTTAAAGTGAATATTGCATTAATCCTGATTTAATAGTTAAAGTGAATATTGGATTAATCCTGATTGAATAGTTAAAGTGAATATTGGATTAATCCTGATTTAATAGTTAAAGTGAATATTGCATTAATCCTGATTGAATAGTTAAAGTGAATATTGCATTAATCCTGATTGAATAGTTAATGTGAATATTGCATTAATCCTGATTGAATAGTTAAAGTGAATATTGGATTAATCCTGATTTAATAGTTAAAGTGAATATTGCATTATTCCTGATTGAATAGTTAAAGTGAATATTGCATTAATCCTGATTGAATAGTTAAAGTGAATATTGGATTAATCCTGATTTAATAGTTAAAGTGAATATTGCATTAATCCTGATTTAATAGTTAAAGTGAATATTGCATTAATCCTGATTTAATAGTTAAAGTGAATATTGGATTAATCCTGATTTAATAGTTAAAGTGAATAGTTGCAGTAATCCTGATTTAATAGTTAAAGTGAATATTGGATTAATCCTGATTTAATAGTTAAAGTGAATATTGCATTAATCCTGATTTAATAGTTAAAGTGAATATTGGATTAATCCTGATTTAATAGTTAAAGTGAATAGTTGCAGTAATCCTGATTTAATAGTTAATGTTCATTATGTTGATTTGATTGGCAAAGCAGGACTAATGGGTTGTTTAGTGCCAAGATAGTTAGAATAGAACACACCATGATAACCAGCCCACACTGATCCAGTGGTAGAAGTCAAAACTGAACCTTTTTGAATGCAACTCCAGCCCACTAACTACTGAGTCACAACACATCCCAAATTGAATGCATCCCAGATCTCTCATCACATGATACTGTTATGAGAAGACTGGGGTCTTCGTGGAACAACCAATATGGGGCTGTATTGTAGTACCAATCTGATCATGACCATAAGCACACAGATAAGAACAAACAATATGGGGCTGTGTTGTAGTACCAATCTGATCATGACCATAAGCACACAGATAAGAACAACCAATATGGGGCTGTGTTGTAGTACCAATCTGATCATGACCATAAGCACACAGATAAGAACCACCAATATGGGGCTGTGTTGTAGTACCAATCTGATCATGACCATAAGCACACAGATAAGAACCACCAATATGGGGCTGTGTTGTAGTACCAATCTGATCATGACCATAAGCACACAGATAAGAACCACCAATATGGGGCTGTGTTGTAGTACCAATCTGATCATGACCATGACCACACAAATAAGAACATAGTTATGGCTGTAAAATCTGGGACAGAATTAATTCATTTTGTCCGATGGCCAAAACATCTCCTAGATCATGTTCTTGTTTAGTTAGGGATACATACAATTGTAAATACGTTTAATTTCAGTTTTATGTTCAGCAATTATCTTCATATGTAGCATTAGAAAACAGTAAAATTCTTAAGTGGTTAGTTTTGATTTTTGACAGATTTCAGTGGTTTTGATTTTTGACAGATTTCAGTGGTTAGTTATGATTCTTGACTGATTTTAGTGGTTAGTTTTGATTCTTGACAGATTTCAGTGGTTAGTTATGATTCTTGACTGATTTTAGTGGTTAGTTTTGATTCTTGACTGATTTCAGTGGTAAGATTTAATTCTTGACAGATTTCATTCGTTAGTTTTGATTCTGGACATATTTCAGTGGTAAGGTTTGATTCTTGACAGATTTCAGTAGTAAGGTTTGATTCTTGACAGATTTCAGTGGTAAGGTTTGATTCTTGACAGATTTCAGTGGTAAGGTTTGATTCTTGACAGATTTCAGTGGTAAGGTTTGATTCTTTACTGATTTGACTGAGGTTGTATTCATGATAGATTTGGCTGATTTCAGTGGTTAGTTTTGATTCTTGACAGATTTGACTGATTTGAGTGGTATTTTGATTCTTGACATTGATTTCACTGGTTAGTTTTGATTCTTGACAGATTTCAGTGGTAAGGTTTGATTCTTGACAGATTTGACTCATTTCAATGGTAAGGTTTGATTCTTAACATTGATTTCAATGGTAAGGTTTGGTTCTTGTCAGATTTGAAGGATATCGATGGTATGGTTTAATTCTTGACACTTTGACTGATTTCAGCAGAAAGGTTTGATTCTTGACAGATGTGACTGATTTCAGAGGGAGGGGTTTGATTTTTAATCAATTTGACTAATCTCGGATTTTATATTTGGCTATAAAAATATTCATTTCTTCCTCAAGATGTTTATGCAATGAGCAAATGGTTGTGACAATTATTTAATAAAGAGCTTTGAAAAAAACATTGGGTTATAGTTTGGTGTAGAGAATGAAGAGGATGTATAAAATTGTAACCTTTCAATGGGGGTGGGGTGAGATAGGTTAAATTGTTAGTGCAAGCATATCATTACGGTATAGAATTTAAAATAAAACCAATTTTTAAAAACTGTAACATGGGTTTGTTGTGTAAATACAATGGATTCTTTAAGATAGCATACTTTATGACAAAAGTTTGGAAGAAAAGTAAATGTTTTTACATTATCCATAAGCCAAACTTGTTACAATATTTTGTAAAGGATGCCATAAATAAAAACAGACTGCTCACTACAACATGTAAGAAATAATGAATACAAGTTGCAACTTGCATCTTCATTGTAATCCAAACCAGTCCAGCCCCAAACCTGTACTGATACAGACTGATGTTTTTCGGACTGACCTTGACTGTTCTTTGAAATATGCAAGTCCATGCAGACACTTTGGTGGCGCCCACCAGTTATTATGTACTTTTGAGAGTGTTATATATGTAAGGCGAAGTTGTTTGATTAAGGAGGCGCTCACCAGTTATTATGTACTTTTGAGAGAGTGATGCATGTAGGTGAAGTTGTTTGCATTTAAAACATACACAGTGGAAAGAATGTTGGCATACCTCTGTGGCTGACATTTTTTTATTGTACTTTTGGAAATTCTAAATGATCTTGGCACACTGCTAACTAAAATGACTGCTTCCTTGTGCTCAAAACATTAGCCTAACTTTGTCTAAAGTACACTATCCTTGGCAGCTATTAAAATAGGGAAAATGAATTTTGCCAAACTAGACAATACCAGCTTCTAAATGTGCAATGAATGAATTACCAAATATATAAAATGTAAAAAATGTTATCAGCTCTTTTTTTCACAACGTACCTCTGAAGTTTATGAAGTGAAAATGAACAAGTGGAGCTAGCACTTTTTTGAAAGATGCACATCTGGAGTAAGGCCAAGCTGTATACTCTATAACCCATATTAAACCCTTCAATCATACACCAAAATAAAGGGAATGAAAGGTTCTTTGAACAATACCTAAGATATACAAAGTCTTTTATAAATAGCCAGTATAACTAATGAGTTAAAACCCGGGGAAAATCATTTTCTTTAAAATTTTAACCCTATGCTAAATATGAAACTGTAGAACACCATCAGTGTACATTTTAGACACTTACAGGTATTTCTCACATCTCAAGAGTTACAGTCATCTCCTTTTTATGTTGAGAACACATCCAGATCAATTCCTGTATTTGTAATAACAATCATGCCGATTTCTTTCAAAGAACTAAGACTACTGGCAGCCAAGCAGCAGGGAGGGCGAATCCTACAAATTTTTGCGACAAAATCGATTAAAGCCTCAGAATGCCAAATGGAACCTTCCTACGAAATCTCATATTTTAACCCCAAAAAAATAAAGACCCCATTTGTAAAATGGAGCCTTAGCGATTTTGTCGCAAATATGTTGTCATAACCACCCTCGAAATTGCTGCCATCTACGTCGCAAATATGTTGTCATCTCACCCTCCCTGCTGCTGATTAATACAAATTATTTAACCAAATTATTTGTTAGCTTTTCACAAACAGACTAATCGATAATACTTCACCACGTAGATCAATCAAATTATTTGACTGATCGGTGAGTGTAAAATTAATTCTAGTTAGTGAATCATTTTGACATTGCATATAGACTGGATTAGTCGGATTCTCAACAATTAAAAATCCGGGGGGTGCTGTTGGTGCAAATGAATAAAGAATGTAACCTTGTCGGGCTTGATTTGATTGTTCCATATTAATTTGATAACTTCCTTCGATTACATCACACGTTAAATTAAGTGCGATCACTGATGAAATATTCACATTGTTCGGTGCGATATGTCTACCGTCGCCGTTTTGAGAATTATTGTGAGTTAATATAGTTGGTTTGGGTTGTTTTTTTTTCCCATTCGTCATGAATTATTCTGAATCCCTCGTCGATGGCCGCTCTGAGATTTTTCTTCAATTCTGGTATGTTATATCCTGGTAGTTTAAACGTTGGAATATCTTCAACGGGAATTTTATATTTCTCTGCAAAAAATTTACTTAATTCAGGATCATCTGCTATTTCTTGAATGTTTCGAGAATGATATTTTTCTGCGTCATCGATAATTTTATTACATGTAGCTACCACGCTGATGAATTCGTCTTTAGTGAGAGAACCGGATCTTAGAGATACTAGCAGTAATGAAAGATCATTATTTATCGCTGTGAATTTATCAGTAATACGACGTTCATCTAACTCCTCATTAAAGTTTTCATTCAACTCTTTTTTCAATTTCTCCTTCACCTTTTCATCCCTCTCTTCCTTTAATCTCCCCATCCTCTCCTTTATGATCTTAGAAAAAATACTAGCCGCGACTCCCGCGATCGCCTTGCTAAAGAGATCAGAAGATGTATTCCTGCGATTTCTATTACTTTCTACTGGATTTTCAGGTCCTATTTCATCAGTGACGTAATCAGATTTTATAGGCTCGGGTGTGGAATTACCAGCGCTTCTAGGTGGATCTTCGGGCCATCCTAATACTGTTCTTATTGAACTGTTATAAATATCTACAACATACCCAGGGGAGCCTATTTCAATTGTAGATGATAGTGTTGGTTCATGAACTGTTATCGCAATTTTTGATTCTTTTTTAGTAATGGATTTTATTCTACGTTGTAATTCATTATTAATTTGCTCAATTTGATAGGATCCAGTTGGTATTGAAACAACGTTCCAATCTGGAGTGTCATCTTTTTTTATTCCTATATGCAAATACCAGAGAATTATTAGGTCTCTGACCACCAAATGGAACCGATCTGATATTAGGCCAACTATGATACACTCGTAATTTTGCCAACGCGATTTCCTTTACTAAAACAGGTGAAGGAAAATTCACACTGAATTTAGGGTTTGTTGACGATATTGATATCATGCTTGTTTTCCGCGGAGTGGTATTTTCTGCTATCCGCTGAAGTAGTTGAATCTCTTGTGACATTATTATTATTATTTACAATGTCTAATTTTGCAATAGATGAAAAAACGCTAGCGTTTTTAATCGTAGTATCATAAATACGTATCATCGCGGAGAATTCGTCTTCGGTAATTATCGTATCATCAATCGATGATGACATCAACGAGGATAATTGTGAGTAACCGTTAGATACTGCTTGATGTTTTACTATATAGTCGTTAAGTTTTTCTTGAGAACACGATGATATTTTTTTAGTAATAGCATTTGCAATTCCAGCAAATGTTGTCACCGCGGAAATAGCAATTGGGACAGCAATCGGAGCTACCATTGTTACTGAAGATAGTATAATACCAGCACCGGCCATTATACCAGATACCGAGTATACTGTAACATCAATCGCGGTAATTCTCCTGCGATACTTTTTAATTTTTATTTCATACTCATCAATTAGTGTTTTGAGTTTTGTTAAGAATTCTTTGACGGTATCATAGCGATATTGCGATGATGGAATCATATTATTTTAAAATCTCAAGTGGTTTCTAATTGTTAAAAATTCTAATTTAGATCAGCTACAAACTCCATGTACCATACAAATGATGTCTTATTTAAATTAGGATCAGTGCTTGTTATTGTAAACCGTTTGTATTCATCCAGGTCAATAGTCGTTGAAATCACGTTGTTGTATCCATATGAAGTCGATGATGATATATTAAACTGATTCAGTGACACTATTGTTAATCGATAAATACCCGGCTTTGACACAGTGAGAGTTATTGTATTCTTTTTAGGTTCCCAATCTAATGATCCAGAGAGAACTGTGTATATCATATTTATGATATTCCTCTCATGAGGAATCTTTATTCTTTCAAGTAGCGGAAGATTGTTTTAAATTTTGTAATATCCTCGATAGATTTTTTAATATTACTAATGTTATCTCTAATAATACTAAATCCAGCATCATTAATATTTTTAATATTGGATTTAATTTCATCAAAATTGGATTTAATTTCAGCGAGAGATGGTGAGGTTACCGCTGGTGTTCCAAAAAATTTATTGATAATATTTCTACGAAGGGAAGTATATGTTGTTATATGTTTTTCAAGTTCTTCATTTAAATTTTTTAATGCATCTGTGATTGTAGAAACAAATACACCTGGTTTGAGTTTTCCATCATTTGAATATAACACTATTGTATCTTCAACGACGTCACGTCTTCGTATTAAGACATCATCCAATGAAACATTACTAGATTTCAATTTGCCCTGGCGATCTTGAAATACAACTATTTCCCCAGGATCTACACTTGACAAATTTAATGTCTCGGCGATTTCATCTTCGATTATTTTTTTACACTTCGACAGCTAATTTACTATCGGTTTCTGTTTTTTTTTTGATTCTGATAAAGGTCGTCCCCAAATATCAATCATTATACAAAAACGCTACGTTTTTCTAAATCATAACGCTATCGTTTTTGCCATTGCCTGCTAGTATATTCATTAACAACAACTTGTGGTGGTTTCCTTGGAAATCTAGATATCTCTGCAAGGACATTTAATACTTCACGACTGCATATCGGTGGATCATTTAACTGTTGTGTTGGTAGCGTGGAATAAAAAATTGGAGATGACTTTGTTATTGTGGATACATATCGCATGAATTCTTTTGGTGGAGCTAATCCATATGAATCAAAATAGACAATTCCACGTGGATCAATTGCATATGCGACCCAATGAGTTCCTTTTCCGCTGCTGTTATCAAGATTGATAATACCCGTTTCATTTTTCATTGGTTTTGACGGTAATTGATCTCTCATGAAAACTCCTCTAAAGTTTTTTATTGATAATGATTTTACAGCATCAATTAAATCAAAATTGGACATTGGTGAAAATCCTAGGGATTTTTCCACTAATAAGCCGTTCCTGGTATTCTTAGGCCCGTGCCCTTGTACCAATTGTGTGGAGTTCCTGGTAGTCTTAGACCCTTTCCTTTTTTATAGCCATTCCCAGTAGCTTTTTTCAGGGCCATTCCTGCAGCAGTACTAACGGCTCCTAACGCTGCCGCCTTCGCAACCGCTGGGGCAGCCGCTGCAATCAATGCTGGAATAGCAGCTAACAGCGGGGATATACCACCTGATTTTATCATACTGGCGATTGCTGCTTTCGAAAAATCAATTTGAACTCCTCGTTTGTTCTTTAGCGCATCATTGAAATGTTTTATTTGACGATCTGTCAATGATAATTTATATGCACCACCGGACATTTGAATAGGTTTCAGCGTTATTGTGGTTCCACATTCTTTAGCCGACTTTGATTTCAATTTCTTGACCTGACCATCAGTCAACTGGACATTAACAATACTATATGTCATTCTATTCTAAATGTAATTTACACTTTCAATTGATCTTATTGTGAAAATCCTAACTACATGTTTGGAAAATCAAAGGTTTTCCACTGGTGCATCAATAAGTCTCATTCGTCCGCCAACTCCTTCTAACAACATTGATTTATCACTGAGAATGACAGCAACTGCTCTATAATCAGCTATACCAGCAGGGCGTTGTACCCGAGCTTGGAAGTATATATCAACAACAGATTGTCTCATCATGTCAAGATGTTCCAATGAAAAGTAATAAATCGGATAGTGTTTTTCAAAATCAATTTGCGATATTTGCAAACCAGTATCAACATTTTGATCACGACCCATATACGACAATATTCTATGATATACACGTGCTATGTTGTTGTTTTCATAATTAAGCTGTACAATCTCTGCTGGCTCTTGTTGTCCGTTTATTCTCAACGAAACTTCACTTTCCCCTTAATTTATCAAATATCATATGACTAGATAATTGACGACCCACTCGATTTGCATCCTGTAACGCTATAAAGATATGACGTGGAGCTGAAACACCTTGTTTTGATGCTAAGTGCCATGTAAATGTGCCATTTACATTATCCTGCTTCGTATCAGTCGTTGTTGTTAGCCAACTTAGCAATGATTTTCCACCTGTGTCCATAAACGATAGTAATTGTTGCTCTATTGTAACTGCTGGTGTCAAGACGGGTATCCATAGAACCAATTTATTTAAAATGACTTTACCATCATCAACACTATTAGCACGCCAAATTGCATCATTGTCATTTTCTTTTCGCACTAACACAACCGTATGCTTTGCTCCATAGATGACTTTTCTGACATTTCTACAGAATCCGAATATATGATATAACGGAATTGCACATGAAAACCGTCGATGCTGTCCTTTTAATGCTCCTTTTCGTGTTGCAAATCCTAGATTGAAATTATCATTGACCCTTTTTAAAATGTCGAATTCAGCGGCTGGCTGGCCTTCACGGTCTAGATTAGCTGCGAGTTGTTGATCAGCTTCTGCAGTAGCTTGCGCAGTTCGTACTTTAATAAACTGAATATGGTCAGCATGATCAGAAGTATCCTTAGCAAACATCATAGACGGACCAGCCGACCTTGTATAATCATCAGAATATCTCGCAAGTCCGATTATTGTTGTTGCAATATCAACATTTTGTTTTATTGATTCAATTTCTTTTCCATCAATGATATATCTTGCACTGTTAAATAGCGCCATAATGCCATTATTTACGAAACCAACTCGGATATTTGGGTTATCCCCATATGGTGTATCAGCTGCAACATTTGTTACAAGCTCTCCTTCTACTTCAATAAACGCCTCACACGGCAAAAAGTATCTACTTGTATCTTGAACTTGAAGTTCAACTCTCCCCCGTTGATTAGGCTCTCTTGCAGGATAGGCATAATACTGATAGTTAATTTTAGAATCATCTTTATTCACCGGTGCTGCCATATCAAACGCTGGATCAGCAATTTTTTTAAATGCCATTTATACTAAAACGTATCGTTTTTCTAAATGTAGTAATGCTATCATTTTCTTTTTCGTCTGACATTTTTACTATTTCCTCCAAGACCACTTCCCGCTATCATACTTGCAATATTACTACTATCTGGTTAAGTCATTGCTAATGATGCTAGTTTTTGTTCCACTGCGTTATTTATCACTTTACTGACATTTGCAGGCATCATTGTTGTTGAAGGTAGCGGTGTTGAAACTATTTGTGGTGGTTTTCGTCCGAATCTAGATTTCACCAATGACGTTATTCTATTTTTTGCGGTAGAAAAGGCCGTTCCTGCAAGATCTCCAACAGCGTTAATTCCCTTATTACGAATAACATCAATGGCTTTCATCGCTAATTGTTTAGCAATTGGTGCTACTTTTGGGGCTATTCTTGTGAATAAACCCGCAATGGTATCCCCAAGGCCATCTCCATAGTATGCCTTATAAACGGGCAATCTTGAGTTTACTACATACACGTTTGTTGGTTTATTGTGATTATAGTGTACTATCATCTTATTTGAAATGACTTTGTAATTTCTAAATGAGAGCAATTAGAAATGTCAATCGCTATAATAACCACTAAATTCCCCTGGAATTCCGTCCATTAACTCATCCAAGAGTTCTCGATACGTATGAATATCAATTATCCCACCTTGGAATAATCGTCTGCAAATATCAAATGCTTCATTAGTTATTTCGACTGAGTTATTCCCAGCTCGCTTACCTCCCATAAGAACCTCAAGTCGAGATATATCATTAATGATATTACTAGGACACATATGAGAATCATGATGAGAACTTCCATAACCCTCTCCTGAAGAACTTTCTGATTCGGAAACGTCTTGAATTTCTGGAGCTGGTTCGGAAACGTTTTGAATTTCTGGAGCTGGTTCGGAAACGTTTTGAATTTTTGGAGATTGTCGACCTTGACCTTGACCTCGACCTCGACCTCGACCTCGACCTCGACCTTGTTGTTGTTCTTTTCGTTGTTCTTTTAGTTGTTGTTGTTGTATACCATACGCATCAACTCCCATTTTAAAAGCTCTGTAATCCAATGTATCCTTATTTAAATTGCCGGGTTCATTTTTATTAATTTTAAATAACTAATCCACCCATTGATCTCGTTTTATTGTGTTTTTTTATACTCGTCTTTTAAAAATTTCGCCCTGTTATAATAACTTTTTACAGCAAAGTCACCAAATGACTTATAGTCTTCAGGTTTCAGCAATTGAATTTGTTTGATTACTTCTATAGCTTCATCAGTGAATTTCTCGTTAAAAGGAACACTTTTTTTAGTGGAACCTTTTTCAATAGAATCACTAGCATCTTCAACGGGGTTTTCATCAGTATCAATATTACCCATTTGTTGTATTTCTCGCTGAGTTTGTAACTCACCTGAAAGCTGTTTTATTCCCTCGTGAGTTTTTTCAGTTTCTGTAGCAATCTTTCCTAATACATCAATAATAGGTACTGCTCCCTCTTTAGGGATGTCGCCGTATATAGCACGTTCTGTTGCAAGTTTCATATCTTTAGTGGCTTTAGTTACAGGGGCAAAAAGTTGTTCGCTCCCAATAGAAAAGTCAGTCTGCGCTTGCTGTCTAAGTTGTAGTTTATCTCGCACGTCATCTCGAATTGGTATAAAATTTTTTAGTAATGCTAACCTCTCACGGGCTAGTCTGGTAGTTAATGCTTCTGATGTCATTATTGGAAATGCTAACGTTTTTTCAATTGTGGGTTTCAATACTTGCATTTTCAGACTCATCAATCAAACGTCTTATAGATTTCACTTTCAAAGCAATCTCTGACCGAACTTGATACTGTTCCCCGAGTTTCTTTCTAATGGCTTCAACTATACTAAATAGCCGAATGAATAAATTAATATCATTGTTATACAAAGAAGCATTAACCGCTTTTTGGATTCTTTTTATCAGTGAATACATTTTAGGTAGAACATATCTTCCATGTTTCAATTGTATATCAATTTGTTAAAATTCATTCAAAAGTCTGTCTTCATTTAAAAATTCAGAAAGTACGATTCCTTGATTTCTTAAATTTGATATTTCTGTGATGATAGATGTAATATCTTGAAATTCCATTTATTGAATATTATTACTAATGTATTTTCTTATCTTTAAAATATTTATATATATATATAAAAAACAAACAAAACATATACAATGCCCTGTCTCAGGCATACATTAAAGACTTATACAATACCCTAACTCCCCAATCGAGTTCAAGGGCGGGTTATATGGGTATTAGACGTGAAATCCAAGTGATTTCTTTACAAACATCGAACATATAACACGAAGCCTCATTTGGAAACCACTTTCACGCCAAATGACGTCAAAGAGGCCCAGAGGGGGGACAGCACATTCTTGGAACTCATTTAGTGCCTTCGCATTAAATAAGCCCAAGGGCCACAAACATAGATCTCCCAATTGGAAGCTCTAACGTAACAAATGCTATATTAGGTCTTCCGGAAGATATGTTGTGGGGGGCACAGTACATTACATATAGGATGATTATATATACAATGCGATTATATAGGATGATTATATATACAATGCGATTATATATATACTAGGGACAGTACATTACATATAGGATGGTTATATATACAATGAAATGATAGGATGGTTATATATACAATGAAATGATAGGATGATATATATATACTAGGGACAGTACATTACATATAGGATGGTTATATATACAATGAAATGATAGGATGGTATGATAGGGACAGTACAGGACGATACAAACATGAAACGACGGGGCGGACCTACACCCAATCTACCAATCAAAAGCAACCCAAGAAATTAACCCTGGTTGCAGTTGAAAAAATTCAACCACACCATGTCAATGGCGTGGGAGTTTTGATTGGCAAATTGGGCTTCGTTTAAAGCCCCAAACTTATTACGGCTCAAATTATATATAAGGTGACTAATACTGCAGTGTCAATGTGTAGGTGTGTATTTATTTTCCTAGCATTTCATAATGAATATTGTGTAGTAATTTCAATGGAAGCTAAATATTTAAATAAAACATTAAAACAAGAAATACAACTGTTAAATAATAGCAATTATTTTTTTTATTAATTTCTATAATATTACGATTAAATAATCGTAGTAATAATGGATTTACATGACGAGATAACTCTGTCATGGGGATCCCTGTCAATTCAGGACCTGCTATTCGAGAAAGATATTTTTCTGTGTCATTGGATAATTTTATTACATGTAGCCACACTAAAAAAAACTAAACTACATGTAGCGCGTTTTACTACCTTGACCTCACATACAATCTATTTTAATTTGTAATTACAAAGTAATTTCATTTTCATACAAAATCTAAACAGCGCTGTTAACGCTGTCTTTGTAATTGGGATTTTTAAAAAATCTATTAATAGAACCTTGACCTCGGCCATACATAACTCTGTCAAATTGTCTACCTACAGGTTTTTCCAACAAAACCCTAACTGCTGTTCTCAATATAGTCTTTAGAAACAAGAAACAATAACACAAAATCAAAATCCGTACATACCTGATACGTATATATACCGAGTTAACCATTAAATTCGTACATGAGATCACACACATCATTAATTCAATCCAATTTCACATGTGTTCGCACGAATTACATATCCGGGAATCAATATCGAAAGTAGGATAGTCACGTGACGATCAGTAGTAATGAGGGGAAATACGGAACAAAATTAAAAGAATAAAAAAATATATTCTATTAATAGTAATTATTGAGAGTCATTTCATGCGTATGAAAACTTTATTCTATGTCCATTTTTCTTTGAGATAGCTGTTTGATAAATCCCTTCAGCAACTCTTTGTACTGAAGGAATACATATTCCAAAATATTTTCCCGCAGCATTCATTGAATGAAAAACTCTTTCTTCATTCGTCGCTGTATCAAATGATTTAACTCCCCTGCGTCGTTTTGAGTATTTCCCTGTCTTTCCTCTTTTTATATTCTCTCTTTGAGAAATACATTGTAAATTTTCAAGAGAATTATTTTGAATATTAGAATCAATGTGATCAATAACACAGCCATCTTTAATCGGTCCCATATAACACTCAAAGACTGCCCTATGACAGAGATATCCCTTTCTTCCAGCAGTAAATTGCAAGTATCCCTGATTATTAACAAAACCAATTGGTTTTTTCAGTCTACAGTGTCTAACAACACCATTACGAGATATTTCATAATTAACGAGTATTGGATGTGGTCTGAATTCTTGCTCCATTTATATATAATAATACTATTTGTCTAATTCATCATTTGCTTTAATTATAAATCTATTAATGTAGTCTTGAGGGGTTTTTATGATTTTGTCTTTGACAGAGTCATGGTTAGGGTCAATGATAGCGTTTTTTATTCGTTTATCATAATAACGTTTTAATTCTCTAAACCGCTTACCCCCACAATTGATACATAATTGTGATTTTCCTCTCACACCCACCCCACAATTTATGCATGGGGACGGGCCTGTCGAATTATTTCTGACACTCTGTAAGTGATATCCACAGAATTCACCTCTACACGATTTATTGCATGGAGTTACTGATCCACTCATAAGCCATTTGCAGTGATTCATTATATATAAACAAAATTTTCTATTTAAATACTTGTCTTATTTATATGAATGAAGAATTCAAGAGATTATCGACAATCAAGCCTTGGAAAAATATTAAATTCAATCTTGATAGAACTCTCGAAGATGTACCAAAAGAGAGAATAAATAATAGAAGTCTGATTAGAAAAATACGAGATTGTGTTCATGAGTTTAAACAGGACGGTGCATCACACACCTGGTCAACATTTAAAATCGATGGTGTTGTTGATGCTAGAATGAATGATGAAACAGCAGCTATGATACTATCACAACTTGGCAATAAACGGTATTTTCTCAGAGTGAAATTCATTATCAATTTAGAATCGGGCGAATGGGTTATAAGAGACAAGTTTGAGCCAATTCTCAAAGATAGGACAACAGTCATTGTTAGCCGTGATTCCAGACCAGGGCTGTTAACTGGAATTGATAAACCATACTATGAAAAAGCGTATCCAGAAACAGCAATCGTTTATGGGATGTATCCGTTAAATAAGAAACCTGACATTGGAAAACTAGCACCAATGAAACAGTCAACGTCAGTGGAAAAGCCACTCAACTGTGTGGCACAACGAGTCTTAGAACACTTTACAAATGCACTCCGTGGGAATAAATTAACCGATCTAAGACATAAAAAATAGATCAATGGGAGCTAACAGTGAAAGAGAACGGAACAACTATTTCCGATATAGCTAGATTGGAAAAGTCGTTGAGATTTCCGATAACCGTTTTAACGATAACTGGCGAAGTATTATACGAATCGAAATACAATAAAAATGGAGCTCCAATCAAAATTATTGATCATAACAAACACGCATGGACATCCGCGGTTACAATATTCCCGCGAGACAGAACAGTGAAGTATATCCCAGAAGAATTCACCAAGGATGGCATTCTCACTGAAGAAAGATTATTCGATGCTATTGCTAGTTTGTGTAAAAACGACCCTGTATCAGTATGGCTACTTCATAGTTTTGAAGATGAAGAATGTCAATTCAATCAATGTGTGAAACCTAACGGTGAATTATATCGCAGTGAAAGTCTACATAATAGGATGAAAAATCTAGCAATAAGTCTCAGTGAAAACGCTAGCGTTTTTAATGAAAATTCCGAAGATTACGAACAGTTACTTACAAATTGTTTTACAATTCCATCGGTTGCAGCTCATTTTGCAAGAAAGAAAAATAATTGGAAACCAACACGAAAAGAGTTTTTACAGGATGTTCAATCCAGCTGTTTGGAATATTATCATGGCGGTCTATGGAACGTTAAATACAATCGTGAAAGTATGATATCAGTTGATATCGTTGCTTGTTATCCAGGAAGTTTTCTAGGATATGGATTCGCTGGTGAGTATTTTAAACGGTTTGGACATCCCACACATGAAATGACTCGCGTTGCTATTAATGGACCACTGCCTGATTTTGATTTGACCGGTTTTGCTTGCGTAGTATCATTTGAATTCGCTGAAGGACTTCATCCGTGTTGTTATGTTTGGATTGGTAGACACATGACTGAAAGGATGTGGTTACCAATAGTGTTATTGCGATATATGATTGATTGTAAAATGTTAGTTTCGTTGATTGTCAGCGAAGCGATTATCTCATATCAAAAACAAACCAATGTCTGGTTACCAGAACCAGAATGTCTTGATAGTATAATCGATAAGTCTAGAAAACATATTGATGCCGACGAGGAGTACATCATTGAATGGTCAAAAAAGATATTTAATCAACGAAATATTGAAGCAAAGGATCTCGGCCGAAGAATAATCGGTAAATTTACACAAGGTGGAAAAAAATTTAACTTTAAAAGACAATCCTCACGATTGATTATAGATGATGCCGAATACGACTTCGTTATTAAAGATGCAGTAGAGAAAAATAGATACGCAAATTGTAAAACAGCCTTCTTGTCCAATAAAACAAAGTTAGGTAGAATTGTTACTTACAGTGATGGAGAAAGCTCTGCATATCTACATTTGAGAGCTTCTATGCTGGGTTATGCATCTATCAATTTATTTGCAATGATAAATAGATTTCCTAGTATAGCAGTCAGAGTTGCAATTGATTCAATGTATGTCGATAAAAATATATCAAAGAGATAACTAAATTTACTAATAGCGAAGAGACTTGGGGAACATGGCGAATTAAACATGAAATACAATGCAATTATTCTGAATCAGCAGACCTTAAGATTAAAAGCAGTTACCTGAAGAACGATAATTCTATCAGTGAAAAATCCGAAGGATTTTCTATGTCTAAAGCACCACCGATATCAGATCCAATTTGTAGATATAAAACAGTTTATTTAAACGGTTGTGGTGGATCTGGAAAGACAACACGTGCGATAGAATTATATCGAGAGAGAACGTCCATGATTGTACTCACACCAACCCATAGACTAGCGAGAGAGATCAAACAACGAAATGTTGAAGCTTGCACTTATCATAGTTTTTTTCGATACAAGGGTGATGCTTGGACTCCTGAGCGAATGGGTGAGAAATTTATTCCAGCGGTTATTATTTGGGATGAAGCATGTACTGTTTCAGAAGATGTATTAAAAATGTTTCTTGATTGGTTATTGCAAAATAATACAAAAATTATATTGTGCGGCGATCATGGTCAACCACCACCATTTGTTGGTAGAAGTCCACATAATTGGTTAAAAGGATTTGTTGATTATTACGAAGAAATTGATACTGACTATAGAGCACTCGATAAGCAGTTACGTGAGTTTAAAAAACTAATTAGATTACAACCCGATAGAATTCAATGTGAAGTAGCGCGTGAAATAATTTCTGAAACACCTTTGAATGATTTTTGGGAAACATGGAAACCAAATGATTTTGTAGTAGCAAGTAGAAAGATAGTCAGAGACGCACTTCAGAAAAAGTTGTTTGAGCTACACAAGAAAAAATTCACAACGTTTCCAGTACCGTTGTGTTATAGACCATTTGATACACGAAAGCAGAATATTGAAGTTGAAATTCCAGGCCAGACGGAGAAACAGATTCTAGTGTTAAATGATATTGTGCTAGTTGATATAAATGCTGTAGAAGATGCATTATGCGCTGATAAATCACCATGGACTCTTGGTTATGTAACAACAATACACTCGTCACAAGGATTAACCATCACGGATACAATTGTTTGGATAGTTGATAATCGCATTGAATGGTCAAATTTAGTCTATCTCGCAGTGTCCAGAGTACGACGAATAAATCAACTACGAAGGATTGTTTTCGATGATGATTTTAATGCAAACGATGATAACACTGATATTAGCATCATTAATAAAAAACTCTCTGGTTACAAACAGCAGGACAAAAAAAAAAAACAACGAGAATTTGATATTGATGCTGAAGTAATAATCGCATTAAAAGAACAACAGAATAATCACTGCGCCAGTTGCAATTGTATAATGCACTGGCAGTATTCGGATAAAGACCCTCGACAATTCACCGTAGACAGAAAAAATAACAGTCTTGGTCATGTCAGAAACAATGTGATGTTGACCTGTCTTGAGTGTAATAGACGTAACGGAGCTAGTTAAGACCATGTGGCGGTAATTGAGTATTGTCCGGAATAACTTGTAGTTGTTCGCGTGTAAAACCACGCTGAGGTGCAGTTGAATCCAATCTGTAGATTGGAGGTCTACCAGTTGATCGCGTTATGGTTGAAATTTTATGCGTAGTAACACTCCATATAGGATCAGTAGCTCTTCTTTTACCACCTTCAAGCTCTCCTGGTTCGTATAAATATCTCACAGTAACATCACCGAGAAGTGGCTGAGTGCTAACCCGCTGTGGTTGTTCGGGAATATATTCTTTTTTTATTGCAATATTTGGTTTCATATTAATAGTTCGAGTAATCTCGTTATTTAACGCTGCAACTACACTCGGTAACCTTTGGACCCATTCACGAGATCGTTTTTCTTGGATGAATTCTTTTGCATATTGATATCCAAATAACCGTTCTGCAAGAGTTCGATTAAATCGTTCTACAATTGCCTGATCACGATGTAACGCAGTATGTCCCCGTCGTATTGTAACATTATGAGTTTTCATTGTTGATAGAACAGCACCTTGAAACTCTTTGCCAGGATCAACTTGTAATAGATTTGGCCATCTTAGAGGACCTCGTCTATAAATCCTTTCAAATGCAGAAGCGACTTTAGAAGCTGACTTTGTTTTCAATGGTTCTGCTTGTTTAAATCGACTCGCAATATCAACTACAGTTAGCGCGTATTTGTAACCATGGTCATGTGGTAAAAACAATAAATCAGCCTGATGAACTTCATTGGGTACGGTAACATCAAAATGAGAATAATTAATTTGTTTAGGTGGTGGTAGATAAATTTGCCATATAGCTTGTTTGGATAACCAATCTTTTGCAGTGGATTTTTTCACTTTTGCAGCGTTAGCGAGTTTACTAATTGCTGCTTTACCCCTCCAGTATCCTTTCGGAGAATAATAAAAAGATTCCATACTATAAAAACACTGGTGTTTTTAATTACCAGCACCTAACACTAATTTGCCTTTCATAGCTGATTTGACCAACCATGAAGCCAATTTTTCTTTGAAGGATTTATCGGGAATAGCATTTAACGCATGAATTAATTTTACATCCGCGATATGTCTTTGTTGCAAATTATTACTTTTATATGCAACATCATGAGCATGACATGCCTTATCAATAGCATTTATCGGATACTCACCAGGCCGGGGCTGATTTTGATCATCAAGTCTGATATCTAATCTCGTTCCGGGACCACAGTAGCTATATCCTGAAAGGTGTTTTTCTCCGGGGTGTTTTGCCCATGGGGTTCCGGGGAGTTTTCCAAGTTTTGCGGCAATATCACCTCCGAGTTGCTTTTTTTTAAAAATCGAAATTTTTTTGTACCACATGTTACACACTTACCAGTAAGCGCTAGTCTATTGTTTTTAGTTGTAATGGTTGTCTGATCGGTTGTATCAGTACGCTGTTTACACTTAACACAATATAGATCCATAATTTATATATAGAGTTATGAATATAATTGACTTTTCAGCGACTAAAAGAAGAGAACCGGTAAAACACCACGCAGCGCTTCCGAATTCTGTCCGTGCCATTATAATCGGACCATCTGGATCAGGCAAAACACAATTGCTGCTTAATTTGATAATGCGATTTATGAAGTGGGATAAATTATATTTAGTTTCCCCATCCGTAGATGATCAACGGTGCTATGAAGTGCTAAAAGATTATAATGAAAATGCATCAGAAATTAAAGGTGAAAGTGTAATTGACTTTATTACTGATATTAATGATGCACCATCAGTAGAAGATCTCGATGGAGATATAAACAATCTTGTAGTGTACGATGATGTAATGTTAGATAATCAAAAGAACCCTGCTAGAATATTTTCCCGAGGTAGGCATAAAAACACTGACGTGATATATGTCACTCAACGATATACTCAAATTCCAAAAGTGATTCGCGATAACTGTAATATTCTTGCTGTATTCAATGGCGTTGATACACATACGCTACGAAATATTTGGCAAACATGGTGTTCCGATATGGACTTCAATGGATTTAAAAATTACTTTGGTCATGCTCAGTCAGTCCCATATGGATTTATAACAATAAATTTACACGACCCTCGGTCACGATATCGTATTGGACTTGATCAAATATTTGGTTAAATAATTTGTATTAATCAGCAGCAGGGAGGGTGAGATGACAACATATTTGCGACGTAGATGGCAGCAATTTCGAGGGTGGTTATGACAATGTATTTGCGACAAAATCGCTAAGGCTCCATTTGCAAAATGGGGTCTTTATTTTTTTTGGTTAAAATATGAGATTTCGTAGGAAGGTTCCATTTGGCATTCTGAGGCTTTAATCGATTTTGTCGCAAAAATTTGTAGGGTTCACCCTCCCTGCTGCTAGCCATGTTTTTGATTGTGACATAGCATGCCTCTGATTATTGTCATACATATGACAGTTAATTTTGGTATGTATGTATGTATGTATGTATGTATGTATGTATGTATGTATGTATGTATGTATGTATGTATGTATGTATGTATGTATGTATGTATGTATGTGTGTGTGTGTGTAGGTAGGTAGGTAGGTATGTATGTGTGTGTGTGTGTGTAGGTAGGTAGGTATGTATGTATGTATGTGTGTGTGTATGTATGGATGGATGGATGGATGTATATATGTATGTATTTATGGAAGTGTATATATATATATATATATATATATATATATATATATATATATATATATATATGCATGTATGTGTATGTATGTATGTATGTATGTATGTATGTATGTATGTATGTATGTATGTATGTATGTATGTATGTATGTATGTATGTATGTATGTATGTATGTATGTATATTACAAGACATTGCTTTTAAAATAAGTTACATAATAGAGTGAAAAACACCAAGATTTATTTCCCTAAAATACAAAATGATATTGACAAAAGAGAATGTAGAGTATTGCAAATTAAATCCCAAAATAATCCAAGGATTACAGGCACAGTTATTAAATAAATTTCAGTAAATGTCCAGAATAAATCCAATGCCTGAAGAAGATGATGTGCTTGTGGTAGTTTATAAAGTGTTGATGTGTTGACAGTCTTTTGTTGAATCATAGTAATATAATTCCAGGTTTTAATTCACTATAAAATCCAGTGAGGTATATTATGTCTTGCATGGAGGTATACAATCTTTGTCTTTCATGGAGGTATAAGTCTTGCATGGAGTATACAGTCTTTGTTTTGCATGTAGGTATACATTCAGTCTTGCATGGAAGTATAGAATCTTTGTCTTGCATGGATGTGTACAATCTGTCTTGCATGGAGGTATTCAGTTTGTCTTGCATAGAGGTATACAGTCTTTGCCCTGCACAGTGGTATACAATCTGTCTTGCATGGAGGTATACAGTCTTTGTCTTCTATGGAGATATACAATCTGTCTTGTATGGAGGTATACAATTTTTGTCTTGCATGGAGGTATACAATCTTTGTCTTTCATGGAGGTATAAGTCTTTGTCTTGCATGGAGATATATAGTCTTTGTCTTCTATGGAGATTTACAATCTGTGTTGCATGGAGGTGTACAATCTGTCTTGCTTTGAGGTACACTATGTCTTGCATGGAGGTATAAATCTTTGTCTTGCATGGAGGTATACAGTCTTTGTCTTGCATGGAGGTATACAGTCATTGTCTTGCTTGGAGGTATACAGTCATTATCTTCTATGGAGATATACAATCTGTCTTGCATGGAGGTGTACAATCTGTCTTGCTTTGAGGTATACTATGTCTTGCATGGAGGTATACAATCTTTGTCTTGCATGGAGGAATACAGTCTTTGTCTTGCATGAAGGTATACAGTCTTTGTCTTGCATGGAGGTATACAATCTGTCTTTCATGGACGTATACAATATTTGTCTTGCATGGAGGTATACAGTCTTTGTCTTACATGGAGGTATACAGTCTTTGTCTTGCATGGAGGTATACAGTCTTTGTCTTGCATGGAGGTATACAGTCTTTGTTTTGCATGTTCAGCAGCTAACAATATAGCTGGAGTTTTTCTTATTATTCATTGGGTAGTTCATTCATACATTTATCATTACAGAGTTACAGTTTATAGCTTTGGATTGATTCAGTTACAACTTAATAGAAAATATTATCAGGACCTATATGCAAGTGTTTAGTTGTTACACTTTAAGACAAAAGTAGAAAAAGATTCTACCAAGTGATTTTTGTGAATGTACTGACAACATTGTGTTATGTATTCTGGAACTGTGAAAGTTAATGTTTCCATGACGAGTTTTTTACACATGGCCCAGCTAGTGTCCATAAAGCATTTTGTATTAGATTGAACTATCAATGTTTATTTGTGTATTGTATTGAATCTGGTTGTTTTCCAATTCAATTTCTCTTCATTTTTTACATAAACTTTACATCAGTTCTTTTGATTTTGTCATATCTTCAGTTACTGCACAAAGAACAACATAACACAAAATGTGACCACCATACAAAGTCAAAATTGTGATTGCTTTAGGCAAGTACAATTAAATTGAAAAAAAGGTTGGAAGATGCTGAGTTTTTGTTACTATTTGGTGTTAGCAAGGCAGGAATGTCTATAACAACTGACCCCAATCATATGTTTTAGCAGGTCAGCAATGAAGTGTTTGTGTCATCTGTATTTTCAGTCCTGGATATAATATTTCATCCTGGATAAAATATTTCATCCTGGATGTAATATCTTCATGAGCTGTTTGTTTAAACTTGAATGAAGTTATGTTCTAAGCAATATTGTATCATTGAGTATGTCATATATAAAAGCTTAATAAATTTTTGTTAATAACTTATAATTGCATTTCTTTGATGTTTTTACATAAAAGTGATGGTTTGAGAAAGCAGATAAATGGTACAAAAATAAATTTTTTTGTAACCTGTTAGTAACTTGTTATTTATGCATCGCCAAATGCCCATATTGATTCTTCCCGATTTATACTCTGAATACAGGTGTACTTAGTCCAATAAATCGAACACACACATCCGCCCTAATTTGTGTTGATACTGATGGACAAAATATTGTGGGTTTGATGTCACCTGTTCATTAAAATGTGCAATTTTGCTGCATGCGAATCTTTCTGGAACAAACCTGCTTACACTTTCAACACATACCAGTAATTGGTAACAACTTTATGTGTTGCAAAATTCAAAATGGCCACAAGACAGAGGGTTGTGATATTTTATAATGATTTACAAGTCATCAAACAAAAGATTTGCTCCAGAAATATGATGTACATGCCACCAAAAGCGCTCTTCAGCCAACCATAGCTCTACAGCTGTGTGAAATACCTGTAAGTGTATAAAATATATACCATTGTGTGATGACCAATTTTTCTGCAGATTCTTGCATGTTTTAATGAACAGGTGATATCAGCCTGTACATTGTCAATCTCTATCATCTTGTTTGAGGAGCTGATTAATTGGCCTAGTGTACATAGCTGGTGAATTCATTGTACTGCTTTGGATTTCATACACTCTGTACTCCATTTGGATTTCATATACGCTGTACTCCATTTGGATTTCATACACTCTGTACTCCATTTGGATTTCATACACTCTGTACTCTATTTGGGTTTCATACACTCTGTACTCCATTTGGATTTCATACACTCTGTACTCCATTTGGATTTCATACACTCTGTACTCCATTTGGATTTCATACACTCTGTACTCCATTTGGATTTCATACACTCTGTACTCCATTTGGATTTCATACACTATGTACACCATTTGGATTTCATACACTCTGTACTCCATTTGGATTTCATACTCTCTGTACTCCATTTGGATTTCATACACTCTGTACTCCATTTGGATTTCATACACTCTGTACTCCATTTGGATTTCATATACTCTGTACTCCATTTGGATTTCATACACTCTGTACTCCATTTGGATTTCATACACTCTGTACTCCATTTGGATTTCATACACTCTGTACTCCATTTTGAGTTATGGGCAATCGTAATCAGGATTGAAAGTATGGCCTGGAGAAGAGTTGTTGTTGTTGTTGTTGTTGTAGGGCTTAACACCATTTTTCAGCACACGATAGGTTATACATGGTGGCCAGTATAAATGGTGGAGGAAGAAACTGGGAAATTCATGGAAAGAACCATCGACCCATGAGAAGCTACTGGCAAGCTTTCTCACATATCCACATTCACCAAATCCTAGACTCAAACCCATGCAGAGGTAAGATGGCAGTGATCCTTAATGGACAGCGCTTTAGATCACTCGGCCCCTCGGGGCCTCTGGAGAAGAGAAATATTCCGCCACTGGGCTCCTTTCCAATTTATTGGATTGCCAGTCTGTTCTTTGGATATATATATATATATATATATATATATATATATATATATATATATATATATATATATAGAGAGAGAGAGAGAGAGAGAGAGAGAGAGAGAGAGAGAGAGAGAGAGAGAGAGAGAGAGAGAGAGAGAGAGAGAGAGAGAGAGAGAGAGAGAGAGAATTATACACTAGACAGAACAGAAACTGCTATTATCTGGATTCTATAGGAGAATGTTTGATAATAGTAGTCAGAATTAATATTTAATGCAAATAATACTGTACTATCATACAGTACAAATTAAAATGTATATAATAATATGAAAGATCTATATAATCATTCCACCTGGTGCAGTCTTGTCCATACAAACATTGAACTGAGGGGAATTACAGATTTGACTTTTGGAAACACATTACATAAATTAGCATCTGATTCTTAAGGTGCAGAATTCAGAACTTGTTTCAAACAAGTGAATGAAAGTGCCATGAGACATGGTTTTCTCCTAACAGATTGGTTTGTACCAATAAATATATGTTTGATCTTTAGCATTTAGAAATATTTAATGGCATGTTGTTTCCTCCGTATGTTTACTATTGACTAGATTAGTACCACAAGTCCTTCAAAGCACAAAATAAATGAGCCACTAGTGTACTCACATATTCCAGACCAGTCAATACATTTGGTTTATGTTAGTACCTGAGTAAAAGTTACTTCCCCTATTTTAATTCTCTTTTCGACCCCTGAATAACCAGAGCTTGTGGTGTATTAAGTACTATTGAGATTCATAGCTACAAACATGGCTGACGAAGTTTTGCTGATACCTAAAGCCAATACATTGCTCGTGCATAGTGGCAATATTGTAAACTGGAACAGACTGAAGAGAAAACCAAATCAGACCCCAACGGAAGAGGTAAGTTCAAACGGATATTTAGCTTTAGAAATAGCTGTCAGATAAATTTTTTTTTCAGAATATCTGTCGACGCATCAGGACTATACAAGTCATGTACGGGTTTACTTGCTTCAGAAACATGTCTCTGCTTGGTTGCACATCTCTTTCATATATTTTTCGTACATGTTAAAATTACTTTGAACGTAATATAAAATCAGTGATGGTTCGATGTAATATCCATGTTAAAATCAACACAAAACAAGTTAAAAAATACGTGATGTCCTGGTAGTAATGTATTGAAGAGTCTTGGTCTTGTCCTGAAAAATGACTCGAGCAAAATGACATAGCAAACTTGTCATGGCACAGTAGTCTTACATTGGATGAATTTCACATTTTCGTCTGTTGCTATTCTGTTAGGGATAAATGTGTGGACTAAGATCATAGCTTTATTATATCAACCATTTTCAGTATAGGTCCTTTCAATAAGTAGGGACTTTAAATTAAATCCCAAGATGTCCTACAACCTATGACATGGAAAACGTGCACAGTTACACAGACATGATTGCTTTCTTGTAAAAAGAGTTAAGTTTTGAATTTCAATTTTGGTATTGTTGTATAAACAAAGATAAAGTTAATATAAGGACAAGGTTATAATAAGTAAAAGTTGATAGCTACATTTTTTAGACATGTCTAGATGCTGGCAAAAAATGTTGTTGTTGGGCTTAACACCATTTTTCAGCACACGATAGGCTATTCATGGCAGCTAGTATTAATGGTGGAGGAAGAAACCAGGAAATTAATGAAAAGTACCACCGACCCACGAGAAGCAACTGGCAAGCTTTCTCACATATCCATATTCACCTTAGATCTTAGACTTGAACCCACGCAGACAGAGGTGAGATGGCAGTGATCCGTAACAGACATCGCTTTAGACAAAATATGAATAAACCAAAATTACACTTTTCATGGTTGGATTGAAAAATTGATCATCATTGTTTTCATTTGAATCAATTAAACTAGCATGCCAGACACTGCTTTTGACAACATATACTCCAATTTTGTATTATCATGGGTTCAGTTCTATATTATTATGGCAAACATGATATTTGGACTAATTTTGAACATGCCTCTTCTAACAGTTGTTTACAAATGTCAAGATGTAGCCAGTAAGGACACAAATATCTTTTAGCACAATTTCCTCAAAAATGTCATTTTTTAAAATATAAGTTTAAATTGAAAAGAATGAACGTCACATTTTTTTTAAAGTGTATGTAATTTCGTTGATCATCATACACAAAACTCCACTCGAGCTTGCTATACCAGTATTGGCTTTGTCTGTGAAATATATTCAGTATATCATCTGATGTTTGAATGTCATAGGTCATGTACTAATGGTGATGTACATGTCCTTGCAAGGTTAATGTTGCAATTTCATTCTTTGGTAGCCACTGAACCAGAAAAATGTTAATTATGATCATCCTTTTCGTATGTAAATAGGAATATAATTAGCAGTTAAACTTTCTTGAAAAAAGGAAAATTTTAATAATGATAATGTTAATAATAATTTCTTATATATTTATATATCTTTGCCCACATTGCATTTAAAGTTCATATAAAGTTAAATAATATTTGTTTATAATTTGTAATGTTCTTATTCATGGATTTCCACTTGAATTACACTAGATTTGTCAACCCTGTAATAAAGGTCATAGGAAGAAGTTTTCTTAAGTTAAAATTTCTGATTTTTATTATAGCAGAAATTGAGTAAAACTGAATCACTAAATCAGATCCACTTGCTATTATTTTTATTCATTCACACAAAACTTTTATCTTTCATTCTTTTTTCAGTCATTCTCAGCTTTTATATGATTTTTCATTTCAGATTACTGAATGTGTAGGATCAACACTAGCAAAATTTCTTGCTGAATCAGATAAAAATCAACTTCAGGTAAATTTTCTGCCAATGAACAGAGGTTAAATAGAATGAATGCATTTTGGTTGCTTCCAAATTTTGCATATTTGATGTATTTTGTAGATAAAAAGACCAAGATGTGTGTCAGGTCCTGAGTAAGATGAGAAAGTTAAAGATAAAACTTAGTGAATTTTGGAAATATGATTGCAAGGTCTCACTATACATTGTAGTAAGCTCAATATTAAATTACAGAAGATTACAGTTTGAACTAATTACATTTATAGTAGTATGCACCAAGTAAAATTTTACTGTGATTTGAATACATTTGTAGTATGCACCAAGTACAATTATACTGTACTTTGAATACATTTGTAGTATGCACCAAGTACAGTTATACTGTATTTTGAATACATATGTAGTATGCACCAAGTACAATTATACTGTACTTTGAATACATTTGTAGTATGCACCAAGTACAATTATACTGTGCTTTGAATACATTTGTAGTATGCACCAAGTACAATTATACTGTACTTTGAATACATTTGTAGTATGCACCAAGTACAATTATACTGTACTTTGAATACATTTGTAGTATGCACCAAGTACAATTATACTGTACTTTGAATACATTTGTAGTATGCACCAAGTACAATTATACTGTACTTTGAATACATTTGTAGTATGCACCAAGTACAATTATACTGTCTTTTGAATACATTTGTAGTATGCACCAAGTACAATTATACTGTACTTTGAATACATTTGTAGTATGCACCAAGTACAATTATACTGTACTTTGAATACATTTGTAGTATGCACCAAGTACAATTATACTGTACTTTGAATACATTTGTAGTATGCACCAAGTACAATTATACTGTACTTTGAATACATTTGTAGTATGCACCAAGTACAATTATACTGTACTTTGAATACATTTGTAGTATGCACCAAGTACAATTATACTGTACTTTGAATACATTTGTAGTATGCACCAAGTACAATTATACTTTGAATACATTTGTAGTATGCACCAAGTACAATTATACTGTACTTTGAATACATTTGTAGTATGCACCAAGTACAATTATACTGTACTTTGAATACATTTGTAGTATGCACCAAGTACAATTATACTGTACTTTGAATACATTTGTAGTATGCACCAAGTACAATTATACTGTACTTTGAATACATTTATAGTATGCACCAAGTACAATTATACTGTACTTTGAATACATTTGTAGTATGCACCAAGTACAATTATACTGTACTTTGAATACATTTATAGTATGCACCAAGTACAATTATACTGTACTTTGAATACATTTGTAGTATGCACCAAGTACAATTATACTGTACTTTGAATACATTTGTAGTATGCACCAAGTACAATTATACTGTACTTTGAATACATTTGTAGTATGCACCAAGTACAATTATACTGTACTTTGAATACATTTGTAGTATGCACCAAGTACAATTATACTGTACTTTGAATACATTTGTAGTATGCACCAAGTACAATTATACTGTACTTTGAATACATTTGTAGTATGCACCAAGTACAATTATACTGTACTTTGAATACATTTGTACAGCACTGGAACATTTTTTCATCCTGAATACATGCAAAATTGAAAGGGATTCAATTCATTTGTTCAGTTATAAAATGGTGAACTTGAAAACAGATAATATAGCATTTGATAATATAGCATTATAGATCTGACTCTCTAAAATTTAGAATAAATACTGGGACATCCAGTATATTGAATAATCTTATCGCATGATACATGCAGCGAAAAGAATACATTTTTATAATTCACACACCTCTACAGTTGACTATTTCGGTCCTGAAAAGCAGACAGCTTCCTGACAAGACCTTTTGTATTGTAAAGTTACTGACTACCTCAAATCTACAAATACCCCGAATGTGGTGCAATCCATGGCCAGTGCATTAAAGGTCTTTTGGTTTTCTCATAGCATGCACTTTGCATGTGCAGCATTGGGTGCACCGAATTCATTATTTGAAGTAATGTAGGATGTAATATTACAACTCTACAGTTTTTAATTAAGTAATGGAAAAGAGCAAAAACTAGCATGTTGTATAAAATTTAGCAAATAATTTATTTTCCTGGAACACAAAGTAAAAATTTAAAAAGAACTTACAATATTGTTAATTAAATCCAGATAGTCCAAAAATTCTGTCTTTAGTCGTAATAAATAAGTTCCAACTGAATTCCAGTGCTATTCCAATTAAATTCCAATATTGAAAATGTTGAAAAGTGCCTGATGTCTCAAATATGGTGTGCCAGTTGCTTGAAGTGTGATTATGTTCTAATAATCATTTGGTGACTCGATAATATAATCCAGGATAGCCTTTTCTGAATTCACTATAATTCCAAGTTAATGTTTCTGTCCAAGAATAAAGAGCATTTGTATTTCCAGTGAATAATAATTTGAATAAATAATTCCACCCAAATCAAATACTGAACTACTGAACACAACCATAAGAATGATTCTGCTATAAATTTTTAGGCAAGAATAAGTAATTTCTCAAGTAAACAAGATTATAAAAATAAAACTAAGACTGAAAAGTAAAGCAGGATGATGGTCAAAAGTTCACTTTTCAAAAATTTTAAGTTTTCAACAAGATAAAATGTGTTACAGAATTGTAATAAAGAATGTGGCAAACATCAGGTAAACCAGGATTTTTCATGGGGCATTTCCAATGTCCCAAACTCGGACATTCACAGGAAAAATATTAGTTATGCATTCTGATGTCCAAAAACAATTTTACTGGTCAGGTGCAACATAAACTGTTTGGACATGGTCAGGTTCAAAATACAACTCAGCATGACGTATAATTGTGGAGAAATAAAAACTAACCTCACATTAAATAAACAGCTATCCAGTAATGCTGTATGTGGAAATGAAACCTGAGCACATATTAGATCACATAAGCAGGTAATCATTAAGTATACAGAATTCTGACAAAATGGGCTCTGATCTGCTAAAACATACTGTGCTGGGAGATTAGGGTCTGTGTTGTTTGTTTTCCTGATCACTCCTATCAAACGGCATATGTCATCATATTTTGCAACAGCAGATATGAATCAATATAGTTTGCAGTTGAACTTAAATACTGGTGGACTTAAAATAAAATTAAATAAAGTTGTAAAGATTATTATGGAATAAAGATCAATTAAATATAAAGGTTTGACTTGAGTCATAACTGCAGTGCATATTCTAGTCATTCTGTGCATTGAATAAGGTGTCCTGAATTGGATGCAGTCAACTATAGTTTATTTTTAATTTGAAATGTAAAGAATATATATATATATATATATATATATATATATATATATATATATATATATATATATATATATATATAAAGAATACAAATCATATGGCGAATAACAACCCTTTCAAGCGTACTGGATCCACCAAGGGATCACGTGTGTCAGGGATTAATTAAAATAGATGCAATAAATACAAAAACATTGTGTTTGTATTTATTAGTTTGGCGTATATATGTTTTGTATTTGCCTTTGAAAAAGACTCATTAAGAGTCGAAAGCGCTTAGGCTAGTTAGTTACTAGTTTCGTACTGTTTGTCGTCAGTTTATTGCATCTATATATATATATATATATATATATATATATATATATATATATATATATATATATATATATATATATATATATATATATATCCATGTATTCATGCTTCATGTAGCGGGTTTCAGGTTTACTGTTTTTATGTGATAAATGACTTAAGTGCTAGTATCATTCTAAATTTTTCTGTCATTCATTGATTATTTTTTAATTCCATGAAGACCATTAATTTAGTTAAAATCTTTGGTTAACAGTAAGTCATTACATTTTAAATGCAACTTTTAACTGATTTAGTTTTTGTATTTATGAAGGGTAGCTTTTTTATTTTAGTATGAAACAGATCTGGATTGTGTTAACGCTAAATTTCAAGAAACCCTTCCAGCAGATGAGAGAGATGAACTGAAAGTTACAGGCAAGTAATTTATTGTAGAAGTTGTTGTTGTTGTTGTTCTGGGGCTTAACACCATTTTTTAGCACACAATAGGCTATACATGGCAGCCAGGATTAATGGTGGATGAAGAAACCGGGAAATCCATGTAAAGAGCTAGTGACCTATGAAAAACTGTTGGCAAGCTTTCTCACATATCCACATTAACCAAATCTTAGACTTGAACCCTTGCAGACAGAGGTGAGATGGCAGTGATCTGTAAAAGAGAGTGCTTTCTACCACTTTGCTACTCAGGGACTCGTAAAAGTTTTTCTTCTGTCAATTATTGATGTTGTCCATTAATTCATGTATGTTCATACTACTGTCAATGAGTGCATAATGTTATCAGTGCATACATGTATGAGCATAATGTTATCAGTGCATATATATATGAGCATAATGTCATTAGTGAATGCATGTATGGGCATAATGTTATCAGTGCATACATGTATGGGCATAATGTCATCAAAACATTCATTTATGTTCATGATATCATAAATACATGTCTGTATTGGCATAATGTTATCAGTGCATACATGTATGGCATAATGTCATCATAAAATAAGTATATGCATGGGCATAATGTCATGAATTTATCTATGTTTTGGCATAATGTCTTCAATGCATTAACATATAGGCAAAATGTTATAAATGCATGAGTATGTCATCAATGCATGTAACATAGCTGCCAAGTGTCCCATTTTTCCTTCTTTGTACTATATTTTGGATTTGAATACAATTGTATGTTTTTCATGTTAAGAAACAATTTTTGTTTTTGTTTCCATGCAAATTTTCTGTTTAGAACAGGGCTTTGGTTACATGAGAGTAAATGTATGTATATAGTGAATTAGAGGTCAAAAATATGATTGGTTCATTCAAATTCGAGCTAACCAGCATATTGAATTGCACAAAGCATGTGCTGGTATCATGGTATCTCATCCTTTTCATGTTAAAAAGGAAAGTAGAAAATTTTTCTGTAGCAAAGAAAACAGGACAATTATGCCACCATGCTTAAATTTGGGAAACCATTTAGTAAATAGAAAACTTTGCAATGGCAAATTTATGATTTCGTTGTTGGTCACGGAGGTGCATGAAAAAACTAATAAAGATAAACTTTCTACTTCATCATCATCAGCTCAGCCTGAACTTAAAATGCTTATAAATAGCAGAAAAAACAGAAAAAACCTTGATGTAATTTGATCTGACCTTCATTTTACTAAATTTCTTTTAGAAAGGAACCTTTCTCTTTCAGTTGCCACTGGTGATTTATTTCGTAGACTTTCTTTTCAAGAAAGTAAAATCACAAAGGATTAAGCATGTGCTAGAATGAAAACAGTCATTGCTTCATAAATACATGTGGGGCCTAGATGCCCAAGTGGTCAAAAGCAGTCACCTTGACGGATCACTGTCATCTCAACCTGGGTTTAAATCTAGAGATGAGCCAATATAGGCATGACAGGATGCTGCCAGTAGCTGTCCAGTTCTTACCAGGGATTTCCAATGTTCTTCCTCTGCCAGTTATACTGGCTGGCATATATATATATAGCTTATCTTGTGATGAGATATTGCATTAAACCACAAAACAACAACATCATTTGATGCATGTCTAAGCACAATATTGTCAGTGCATGCATATATGGGGGATAATGTAATCACATTGTGATTGTATAGACATAATGTTATAAATGCATGCATGTATGGACACAGTGTCATCAATTTATGCTTGTATGAGCACAATGCCATGACATTGTGCTTGTAAGTGCATCAATGTATGCATGTATGGGCATACTGTCAATACATCCATATGTGGTAATACCATCATCATGGCATGTGTGAATGGGTACTCTTTCTTCAGTGCATGCATGTATAGGTATAATGTCATCAATGCATGCATGTATGTGCATATTGTCATCAATGCATGCATGTATGTGCATATTGTCATCAATGCATGCATGTATGTGCATATTGTCATCAATGCATGCATGTATGTGCATATTGTCATCAATGCATGCATGTATGTGCATATTGTCATCAATGCATGCATGTATGTGCATATTGTCATAAATGCATGCATGTATGTGCATATTGTCATCAATGCATGCATGTATGTGCATATTGTCATCAATGCATGCATGTATGTGCATATTGTCATCAATGCATGCATGTATGTGCATATTGTCATCAATGCATGCATGTATGGACATAAAGACATAAATAAATGCTTGTATGGGAATAATGCCATCAGTGCATTGCATGTATTGACATGTCATCAATGCTTGCAGTGGCATAATATCTCAACTTTATACATGTATTGGCATAATGTCATAAGTGCATGCATGTATGGACATAATATCATTGCTTCATGCATGTTAGGGTATAATGTCATCAATGCATGCATGTATAGACATAATGTCATCAGTGCATGCATGTATAGGCATAATGTCATCATTTTGCTTATAATGGCATAATGTCATCATTTTGCTTGTAATGGCATAATGTCATCAATAAATGCATGTATGAGCATAATGTTATCACTTTGCTTATAATGGCATAATGTCATCAATGCATGCTTGTAATGGCATAATGTCATCATTACATGCATGTATAGGCATAATGTCATCATTTTGCTTGTAATGGCATAATGTCATCATTTTGCTTGTAATGGCATAATGTCATCAATAAATGCATGGATGAGCATAATGTTATCACTTTGCTTATAATGGCATAATGTCATCAATGCATGCTTGTAATGGCATAATGTCATCATTACATGCATGTATAGGCATAATGTCATCATTTTGCTTGTAATGGCATAATGTCATCATTTTGCTTGTAATGGCATAATGTCATCAATAAATGCATGTATGAGCATAATGTTATCACTTTGCTTAAAATGGCATAATGTCATCAATGCATGCTTGTAATGGCATAATGTCATCATTACATGCATGTATAGGCATAATGTAATTATTTTGCTTGTAATGGCATACTGTCATCAATAAATGCATGTATGAGCATAATGTTATCACTTTGCTTATAATGGCATAATGTCATCAATGCATGCTTGTAATGGCATAATGTCATCATTACATGCATGTATAGGCATAATGTAATTATTTTGCTTGTAATGGCATACTGTCATCAATAAATGCATGTATGAGCATAATTTTATCACTTTGCTTATAATGGCATAATATCATCAATAAATGAAAGCATAGACATAATATTATCGCTTCCTGCATGCATGCCCAGCATAGTGTCATCAGCAATATTGAAGATGAAGACGTAAGTCCTTCTGATTAGATGGAGGTTGCTTTCTAGATGTACAGAATAATATAATTCATCCCAGTTTGATAAAAGTAGACTTTATTATGGTTATGAAACATTGACGATTGGAGGTAAACATCAGTACCATTGTATTAGGCTGCACATTATAAAGCTTATAAAATCAATCTTTTTTTCAAACGTAGGTAGTTTGGAAAGATTCTCTCATGTTTTTCTAGAACAGTGTTGCATGAAGACATATGATTCAAGAAAGGAAAAGAGCCATAAGATAGATTTAACTCAGATGAGATGAAAATTATAACTAACAGATCATCCAAATTATTATTGGGAGTCATCTTATCTTTTTATTGAATATTCAAGTCCCATATTTGGCTACCAGACTTGCAAATCACTTCTTGAGTACTCATTGCTGGATGAAAATTTCTTTTAAGCATGAACATACAAAAATTCAGAGCCATTCTATGGTCTGTTTATCATTACATTACCACATCACCATTCTATGGTCTGCTTATCATTACATTACCACATCTCCATTCTATGGTCTGCTTATCATTACATTACCACAGCACCATTCTATGGTCTGCTTATCATTACATTACCACAGCATCATTCTTTGGTCTGCTTATCATTACATTACCACAGCACCATTCTATGGTCTGCTTATCATTACATTACCACAGCACCATTCTATGGTCTGCTTATCATTACATTATCCCAGCACCATTCTGTGGTCTGCTTATCGTTACATTACCACAGCACCATTCTATGGTCTGCTTATCATTACATTACCACAGCACCATTCTATGGTCTGCTTATCATTACATTACCACAGCACCATTCTATGGTCTGCTTATCAGTACATTATCCCAGCACCATTCTATGGTCTGCTTATCATTACATTACCACAGCACCATTCTATGGTCTGCTTATCATTACATTACCACAGCACCATTCTGTGGTCTGCTTATCATTACATTACCACAGCACCATTCTATGGTCTGCTTATCATTACTTTACCACAGCACCATTCTATGGTCTGCTTATCATTACATTACCACAGCACCATTCTATGTACATTACTGGATGTTTTGGTTCTTTTAAGTTGACTCATTAGGGATTTCATCCCATGGAGGTTTTGACTACTCAACAGGACAAGACAGCATAATAAATAATTCCAAATGAAATTAAAATATTTTCCCTCCAAACATGGCAATGTTCTAGTTTGAAAAAGGCTGAATTGTCTGTCAGGTGAATTTAAATAGTCTTTATATCAATAGTAAAAAGCATCTCCGTCATATTTGTATTCAGTACCAACTATTTCAGCAATGGGTGTCCCTTTTTATAATTTCATTACATATACCTTTAAATGTTTATTATACACTTAATTTGGATTCTCATACATCCATATTCCTTCATAATTTACACACCTATTTTAAACACATGAGGCAAAACTCAATGTCGAAAGGTACACAGATATTTTTGATGAGGTCAACCTAAATCCAGTATAAACCAGATTGAATATCTCATGTTGCGATGTCACAAAGAAAGCTATGCATGTTGAAAAAGACTTTTTTTCCCCCAGTATTGTGATGATTAGACATGACATGCTCTTTCTCACCTACTTTTGTACCTGGCCAGTATTGTAAAACTCCATAGCAATCCCTAAACTTTTGTCTAGAAGTTTCTTGATATTTATAGAGCAAAGTGTTCAATAATCAGCATTGAATAGACTTTGGTTAAACTGTATTAGTATTTAATTATAGAACAACAATTAATATTTGAGTTTTTTTGAGTTATCAATGTTCTACATGACCAAGCACTATAGTTACTGTTGTAAATTTTTTTGAATTTGATTGACAGTAATTACCTGTATTTTATATTTTCTTTCCAGTAAAGATATTTCTGTGTAAATTACTTCCCCCTGATGCTCTCAAGGAAATAGTAGACAGAGGTAAGATTCAAATGTATGTATATACCAGTCCTAATTTTTTGCCCAGGTTTATGAAACAAGGGAGACACATATCTATCAGCAGTATGAGAAGAGTATTAGATTTATGTCCCTTCACAGATTTAATATTTTGGCATATATTTTAGAATAATATATAAATATATTAGCATGCTGGAAGCTGTTGCATTCCTTAAAATATACTCTTTTTATTTCATCCCTTTTTGCTGTCCAGACAGAAAACTACTTTGCATTACTTTTGTTACAGTGAGAATTTTTCCTGCAAGTTATTTGCTATTAATTTGTAATGACATACCACTTGTCCATTCACATTAGCAAAAGGTTACAGTATTTACTACAGGGCCATATGTGTAATCCCACTATCCTGCTTTTTCTCTTAATTCTGGGCTCTATGTTTTGCAGTTTTAAGATATAGAGCATGCTTTGCCATATAGACTTGGTTTCTTCCATTTGCATCAATTATTTGAAAGAGAAATAGTCAAAGTTATTATATTGTAAAAATGGTCCATTCTTCGGTGTTTACTATTTCATAAATTAATTTTCGTTTAGCCACAGACCATTCTGACTAGTATTATTTATTAACAGCTATTCATTTGCTTATCCATACTGTCCACAAATCTGTTACATGACATTCTTGACAAATATGTCACATGACATTCTTGAAAAATCTGTCACATGACATTCTTGGTTGTACTTATTTTATTGACTGGTTAGTTGATCTGTTAAATGATTTTACTCACTATGACAGTCTTGTACTTTAACCCTTTCATCACTAAGTGATTTGTAGGCATAGAGTCCTCAACACTAAGTAACTTTGGAGTTGTAAAGCAAAATGACTTGTGGACTTTGAAACAACATAACTTTGCCAATGTTAAAGATATCTGGCTGGATTAGGTGTCAAAATCAAGGTTAAAAATCAAATTTTATGACTAATTCAATAAAATGTGCATATATATTACAACTGTTAAAATGCAGGTACAAACAGGTAACAACAGGTAAAATACAATTATTTTATTACCTCTTAGAAAACTTAGAATGTTCTCAAAACTTGTTCAATTGACCCTAGATGTACTAGTGAATAATCATAGTAGCAACACAAGTCTTTCTTTCATGGTGTCCATAATATATAAAATTCTATAAAATAAACCAAAATGATCTCCAAGGTGAGATCTGTCCACACACCTAAGTGACCTATATCGCCTCTGCCACGTTTGATCGTCGCATTGAAGTTTGTTAAACAGACAATTTTTCCAAAAACTTCATCTGAATAGAATATCTGAAAATAATCCGAAGCTTCCTGGAGCCATATAACTCTCGGGTGTGCCCAACTCTGTCAGAAAACTGAAACAAATCTCTTTGGTTTTCGAGCTTCGTCCAAAAAAAAAACCACGTGGAGTGTACAATTCCTCTGGTTCAAAACCTTCAAAGTCATCTTCATTGTCATCACTGTCACCCACAAGTGCATTCCATTGTCTCTCCATACGTCTTCCCTCATTGTCAAACAAATTTATCAGGTCAAAATTATTTAAATCCTCCGAAAACTCTCCTCTAAAAAAAAAATCCTTCAAACGCCGCCATTTTGGATACAAATTTCAGCATTCGAAAAACACGTTAAAAGTTCCTACTTTGTTCGTTATTTCTAGTTGTATACAAGCTAAACTCACGAGATAATCCAAATATAACATCTACATTACCAGATGGAAGTTTTTTGAGGTATTCCGAAAGATATTTAGTCGGGTACTATAACGTTAACAAAGAACACTGCCCCAGACCGAAAACTCGGTCCATAGTGTTGACTGTCTACTTCCCCTGGACCGCATATGCGGTTTGCCATGATGAAAGGGTTAATGAAGTATTTAACATTAGTATTAAATGATCAAAGTCAGCAAATGCAGCAAACAACATAATGATGGAACTTTGATTTTAGTAAAATGTTAAAAACTTGCTCTATTGATGAGTGCCATATTAATATGATCACATGATTTACAATGCTCAGAAGCATCATTGCACCCTGATTCAGCTATCCAGAATCAATGGATTTCAGCCCAGTTTTATGTTCAGTTTATACTGACAAAATCTTGATGTGTTATCTTGAAACCAGTGAGATTTAGGCAGACCCCTGCAACTTCTTGTTAGGGTCACTGATCCCCCTACACTTTCATAGCCACACTACATCTTAATTGATGTTGCTGCTACACATTCATTGCTCAGTCATTACATGAATGACTTTTTAAGGGTCTTTAGCCAGTATATGTACAGTGTTGGCCTTTTCATGCAGCTCTGAAGGTCTACCACAGGGGTTACCAGCTTTTTTTCGAAAATTAGTCTCACAATCCCATTTCCACATTTTGATAAGTTTTGCCACCCTCAGAAACTTCCTGCTTACCCTCCAGAATGTCTTCACAAGCTGATTTGGGTCACAACCTGGGGGATGAGAACCACTGGTCTACCATATTCAGACATGCCAACCATCTTACTTTTGGTATAATCATCATACACCACTCCCTCGATAACTCACATACAATGGGTTCCAAAAGTATTGAATGCATTACAAGCAAAATCGCAAGTTGTTGATGGACCTGTAAGAAACAACAAAACTAACAAAGGAATTGACATAGAAGCAAAAGGGGTGGGTGGGTTGAGTTGGCATGTTAGTGTTGAATACTCAATTAATAATCATGCCAAGATTAACTGCAAATAAATATCTCTTCATAGCAGTGTACTTTTCTTTAATTTTTTCCTCACAGAGTAACATCAATTTCAGGATAACTTACAAAATATTGAAGAGATCATCAAAACATAATTCCACATGGTTTTCATTTGCTTAACACATTTATGACTTTGCACATTGTGTGCCACATCACAAATTTTGGTACTGAATTGGATTAATTCTAGTTTTATTGTTTGATTCAAAGCAGACTTTTTTATATACAAAAATCAACACTTATTTAGAAAAAAAACCCAATGTCTATCAAAAGTTGGGTAGATTTGATTGCGGTAGGAGTAAAATGAAAAAAAAAATGGTTAACCATTATGAACATGAATTTAATGAGCCTACAAATTTAAAATAACAAATTTGAACATGATAATACTTGCAGTTTTTGAAATGTTTGACAAATATCACATCACATTTTGAAAACATCTGTTCATTTTTTTTTGTGTTACTCTTTGATTTCTCTTACGCCTCTGTGTATTGTTCATGGATGATTATCTCTCTCTCTGAGCTGGTATTGATAATTACTTGTGGCTTCCTGATTTGCTGAGCGTATTTCTCCAGACAATGAATTTTGTTTAATTCTAGGACGGTGCTGGAATCTCCAAAACCATCAATGGTTTGCCCTAAAACGAGATTCAATCTCCATACTTTTTGCCATTTTTTCTGCTTGTGCCTAAAGAATTGTTCCAGAGATGGGAACACCTGGTTCACGTTCATGTGTGATCCAATCGTACACAGCATCATCTAATTCGGTAACGTTTGCAGTCCATGCCTTTTTTCGTTTGATCTCATCTGAATCAACATCATGTAGATAATCACGAAGTTTCTGCTTTTCCTTAAACCACCCTCTAAATAGGGACTTTGCAATTGTTTAGTTCATAGTAAACATTGGATCTCAATTCGCCATTATGAACGCTATACTTGATACACAGCTTTTCAGTCACTGAGTACAACTTTCGCTTACTTCCTTTGGTCTCCATGGTTACATTTACAAATGATTAGGATACATTACTGATATTATATACTTTAGTGATGTTAAAGTATATAAAAATATGAAACCATTTTCGATTGGTCAAATAAAATGAATTTTGAGAATGGTAATGACCACAAGAACTTATGCTGCTATTGGCATTTCTTTGTTAATTGTACTTCCCTTGCTTGATTTGATGCAGAAGAATATTCAAAGTGATAACACAACAGGAGTCTCTTTTAATTGATTTTTTTTAATGCAACAAATACTTCCCAAAGCTGTTGATCAAAACAAAGCTGGCATGTAATTAGGTTCTCACAGAAGTACTTACAGGTTTTGATATGACGGTCGATTGACTCTTTTCATGATTTCATAGAAGAGATTATGTTGCGATTATACTGTTTGCATTGAAGCGAAATTAAAGGATTATAACATGAATTTCACATAGCAAGACATATAATTGATGTTTATTTCATTCTCTGTTCCCACCTGTTAGCATTTACCAGAATTTTTTGTTAATTGCTGTTTCACCACACTGTTTATTTACAGTGTATTGACAACTGTTTCTCTCCAAAAACAAACCCCAGACAAAATATGTGATATCTTATTAGAACTTGCAAATTTCACAATATGGGTTCCATCTTTAAGGGCAATAATCACCATTTCTGATGAAAAAATGAGCTATCATATTTCACATATTTTTCGTACCCTTAATTTTTTTTGTCCACAATCCAGTTATCAAAACAATAATTATTAAATGGATCATAATTTTTCATACATATCACTTCGTATTATTTGAAAAATTCAATTATTGGACAAAATTTCCACTAAGTAGATTTACGTTTATAAAAAAAAATAAAAAATACTGTATTCTCATTTTGTTTTTACAAAATTAAATGATTAATAATTAATTTTCTATGCACAAAAATTGACATAAAATACGGTATGTGTCAAGGTTCAATTTACCAATTCATATCACGATTTATTTTCATGTTCAGCACATTTTAAAATATATTTTCTTTGGGAAAAACATTGGGAGCCATGCCCGACACTGAGTTATAAGCGGGTTTGCGAGTTATCTGGGCACGAGTTATCGAGGGAGTGGTGTAAATTTTTAAAAAAATATGTTTTACACTTTACTGTATACTATATGGTTTACGCTTTTTTGGTACATTAAAAAATAAAAATAAAGCAATAAAAAGTTGTTTTGTCATTTTTATTATCATCTCTCTAATCCATCATGTAAATTTGAGAATATTCTTAAAAAGATGACTGCTGTGCAAGAATAGCATCAGAATACTTTCCTTATTTGCTATTTATAGCAAATATATATTATTCATTTCCATGAAAACAGATGGGTTTCTTCAAATATGAACTTTGTCAAACAGATTCATTTTATTCATAAGATAGTTAGTGAACTAGTCCATACTTTTGAAGACTATGGCATCAGATATTATAACTTACAGTCATAGTTTTTCATTTTATATGATGGAAAATGTTAGAGCTGATGGATCTTTTCAAATTTCAAAACACAAGTCAGAAATAAGGACAGACCACTTTGCACACTTAAAAGAAGAATCTGAGAGTAATGTAATTCAGCATGCTGAGCAATTGACCATGATCATTGCAGAATTCTAGTTCACGATCATTGAATGAAGGTTACCTGTGTAGACTAGTTGAAGTGAGTGTTGAATATAAATTATTTTTCAGTATATTTTGTGTTTGTATTCTGGTTCTAATGGATTTTGCCTTTTGTGATAAGAATTTTGACCAGCAGTAGAACCAGGTTAGTAATAAAAATATATATTTTTCATATGTGCTGTAATTATGGCATGTATAAATTACTTTTCACATCCAATTTATGCTTTTGTGCCAATTATAACATCAATAATTACTCTTATACCTTTTGGAGTTTGGCACATTCAGTACTTAATGCAAATTCACCAAACATTTACCACTATACCTTTATATGTGTTTGGGGGAGGGTACAGCTGGGCTTTTCATCTTTCTCTGTCGACATTTGCAGGAGTTATAACTGCAGATTATGCCTTCTTAACTTAGGTTTCTGAAACAACATGTGTTTCTGTCTTTTTTACTGTTCACTCTCTAGAGTAAGTCATTGCTTAAAGTCTTTCTGATTATTATCAGTTTTGAAGCTACTTGCTTTCCTGTGAAATGAAATGCTTAAAAAAGGAGTTTTCTTGTATTGATATTATTTGGAATGAAATTAATTCAGCAGTCTATGTCAACATAGCTCCCCTGGCCATAAAGTCAAATATGGTCTGTGTGGCCTTGTACACATTATACATCTTGTGTGGCCTTGTACACATTATACATCTTGTGTGGCCTTGTACACCTTATACATCTTGTGTGGCCTTGTACACATTATACATCTTGTGTGGCCTTGTACACATTATACATCTTGTGTGGCCTTGTACACATTATACATCTTGTGTTGCCTTGTACACATTATACATCTTGTGTGGCCTTGTACACATTATACATCTTGTGTGGCCTTGTACATCCATCAACAAAATGTTAATATTACTCTTGAAGGTATATTTCTAATGTAATTTTAATCAGTCTTTGAATACGGACATTTATCATCAAGATCTCAGACTGGTATTTCTCAGAAAGCCATATTTCTGATTTGATTTTGGTCAAACTTGGATTGTAGGCTTGTATGATTTGGTTAAACTTTGCATTTGGTCAAACTTGGATTATATGCTTGTATGATCAAGATCTCTCATAACTTTAGTAACAATCAAAATTCACATATAAAGTTTTGCATTTGTTTTTCTTGTTACCAATCTATAGATTGTGTCTTGGACCCAGATTTTATTAAATTTCATAATTACATGTCGACTTTAATCATCAAACTCTCAGAAGAATAAGATGAGCAAAATCCATGCATATTAATGAAATGGTGATCTGATTTAGTGAGGAGCATGTGAACACATTACAGACTTTCATAACTGTTTTATTTACACATTATAAATAGGTATATAGCTTGACGAGAGTCCTTTTATGACTGTGGTTTATGACCTGTGAACTTGTCTTTCTTCTTGTATACTCTATTCTACTCCCTTCCACTAATTACACAAATATTGAGAATGAAAATTTGGCACTAATTATATTTTTTTAAAAATTCTGTTGTAAGATTGATTGGTTATTGAGTATTGTTTCACAGCTCTGACAGAACTGGGTGTGAGTTTTGTGGAAACAGTTCTGATTTCACTCCCAGAGCAGGGAGATGGGGAGGAGCTGACTCTAGATAGTATCAAGCCATACTGGGAGGTCCTGCAAGGGCTGGTTCAGAAGGAGCAAGTCCTGTCCCTTGGAATCTCTGACCTGGATAAAGGGATGCTAGAACAGCTGTATCAGTGGGCACAGGTAAGGTGTTTGTCAGCACTTGGTTGCATGAAGTACATACATGGCATGATGTTGGGTATGGACAGAGTTAATCGTTAGAGACCACATCATGTTCATGCATTCTTATAATTTGCCATCATCAGAATCTTAGGTTAATATGAGAGAAAAAAAGAGTAGTAATATATTTTCAGCATGAGTCTGATGTTAATATTTCTTGTTGAATACCATGTATACTCACTTATAAGTCAAGTCCAACTGAATATATCATTGATTTTGATCTGCTATCACACAATGTGCAGACAGAGCACATTTTCTGTCCAAGGGACAGGTTTTGGTTTGTAGGATTGCAAAGAGTTTATAGGATTGTCTATAGTCTTTAGTCCAAACAGGGCCTATAATGTTTGTAATTCTGATTGGTTCTAACCAACTGTTGATGCATTGTGTGGTACAGATCTGGGTCTGTGCAGTGTTGCAGTTGGATGTATAAGTAGGTATATATGATGAGCACAAAAATATTGTCATCATACCCTGCATGGACCATATCTGTGTGTGTATGTACATGTGTGTTTGTGTTGCAGAGTGTTTCTATGTATTTGTGGAAAATTAAATGAATCAAATAAAAATATTTAATTTTAAAGACATATGAGTTTGGTTCATTGAAATTAACACAGACACTTATCTTAGTAAGCCATGCAGCAGTGGAAACAGTAATAGTCTTTGTGATGTTCTTGTTTGATATGTTCTTCATAACTTCCTGGTACTATTTTAAGTTGATTTATTTTGCATTAAAGTATATATTCATTATTTTCCCATACTAAATGCAAATATGGTTACATTATAACTCGTCTTCTGTGCATACATTTGCTAGTATGTGGTGTGGAGACAACTTTCATTTAAAGACAACATGGCATTCAGAGATGATGAAGGCAGTTTAATAAAATCATGATATTTGAGGTTTAAGAGGTAGTTTGCTGTGGTGCAAATGTTGTTGTATACAAACCAGTGTGGATAGGACAGTAGATTTCTGCTTATTGCTTGGCTTTGTTTCAGTTTTGCTGACATTGCAAGTATTAGTAGAACTCTTTTTGAGAGGACAGTGTATTGATTGTGCTTGACATATCACGCATGTACCATGAACAGTACAGACCCATATCTGTCCTAACCTAATGTGCTTGACAGATCACACTCTTTACCAGAAATCTTAATTACAATGAACAGTACAGACCCAGATTTATCATAGCATAATGTGTTTGACTGATCACTAAAAAACACTCTTCACCTAATATCATATATACTTTGGTCAGCACAGACCCGTATCTCTTATAGTATAATGTCCATGACAGATCTCTATCAGCACTCTTCACCAAATTAAACTGAGCACTGTAGACTCTGATCTGCCAAAACATATTGTGTTGACAGTTATTTGTTCACCTAAAATTATAAGTGTAATGAACAGCACAAACCTATATCTGTTAAACAGGTTGCTGGCAGATCGTGACGTAGATAGATGACTTGAAATTGTAAGCACAATGAACAGTACAGACTAAGATCAGCTTAATCAGTTGATCATGGTGTACACTGAGAATGAATAGTGTAGGCCCTCATTTTGGTGTGCAGTGAGAATGAATACAATAGGTTCTTATCATGGTGTACAATGAGAATGAATAGTATAGGCTTTTTCATGATGTACACTGAGAATGAATAGTGTAGGCCCTAATGATGGTGTACACTGAGAATGAATAGTGTAGGCCCTGATGATGATGTACACTGAGAATGAATAGTGTAGGCCCTAATGATGGTGTACACTGAGAATGAATAGTGTAGGCCCTGATGATGGTGTACACTGAGAATGAATAGTGTAGGCCCTAATGGTGGTGTACACTGAGAATGAATAGTGTAGGCCCTGATGGTGGTGTACACTGAGAATGAATAGTGTAGGCTTTTTTCATGGTGTACACTGAGAATGAATAGTATAGGCTTTTTTCATGGTGTACACTGAGAATGAATAGTGTAGGCCCTGATGGTGGTGTACACTGAGAATGAATAGTGTAGGCCCTGATGATGGTGTACATTGAGAATGAATAGTGTAGGCCCTGATGGTGGTGTACACTGAGAATGCATAGTGTAGGCCCTGCTGATGGTGTTCACTGAGAATGAATAGTGTAGGCCCTGATGATGGTGTTCACTGAGAATGAATAGTGTAGGCCCTGATGATGGTGTACACTGAGAATGAATAGTGTAAGCCCTGATCCTGGTGTACACTGAGAATGAATAGTGTAGGTCCTCATTTTGGTGTGCAGTGAGAATGAATATCATAGGTCCTGATCATGGTGTACAATGAGAATGAATAGTGTAGGCTCTGATCATGATGTACACTGACAATGAATAGTGTAGGCCCTGATCATGGTGTACACTGAGAATGAATAGTGTAGGCCCTCATCTTGGTGTAGTGTGAATATGAATAATATAGACACTCTTCATGGTATACACTGAGAATGAATAGTGTAGGCCCTGATGGTGGTGTACACTGAGAATGAATAGTGTAGGCTCTGATGATGGTGTTCACTGAGAATGAATAGTGTAGGCCCAGATGATGGTATACACTGAGAATGAATAGTGTAGGCCCAGATGATGGTATACACTGAGAATGAATAGTGTAGGCCCAGATGATGGTGTTCACTGTGAATGAATAGTGTAGGCCCTGATGATGGTGTACACTGAGAATGAATAGTGTAGGCCCTGATGATGGTGTTCACTGAGAATGAATAGTGTAGGCCCTGATGATGGTGTACACTGAGAATGTTTAGTGTAGGCCATGATCATGGTGTACACTGAGAATGAATAGTGTATGCTCCCAGTGAACACCATCATCAGGGCATAGTGTAGTCCCTGATGATGGTGTTCACTGTGAATGAATAGTGTAGGCTCTCAGTGAACACCACCATCAGGCCTACACTATTCATTCTCAGTGAACACCATCATCAGGGCCTACACTATGCATTCTCAGTGTACACCATCATCAGGGCCTACACTATTCATTCTCAGTACACTGAGAATGTATAGTGTAGTCCTTGATCTGCTTCAGAGTTATGTTATGGCTGATCTGAATCTATCTTGTCCACAGACGGGCATGTGTTACATACAATTAAATCTTCCTGTCCACAGTTGGGCACATGTTACATAAAATTAAATCTTTCTGTCCACAGATGGGCATGTGATATATACCATTAAATCTATCCTGTCCACAGTTGGGTATGTGTTACATAAATCTTACAGTCCACAGTTAGGCATGTGTTACATGCAATTAAAATTTCATGTCCACAATTGGGCACGTGTTACATACAGTTAAATCATCCTGTCCATAGTTGGGCATGTGTTACATAAAATTAAATCTTCCTGTCCACAGTTGGGCACGTATTAAATAAAATTAAATCTTCCTGTCCACAAATGGGCATGTGTTACATACAATTAAATTTCACAGTTGGGCAAGTGTTACATAAAATTAAATCATCCTGTCCACAGTTAGGCATGTGTTACATAAAATTAAATCTTCCTGTCCACAGTTGGGCATGTATTACGTAAAATTAAATCTTCCTGTCCACAGTTGGGCACGTATTACATAAAATAAAATCTTCCTGTCTACAGATGGGCATGTGTTACATACAATTAAATTTATCCTGTCCACAGTTAGGCACATATTACATAAAATTAAATCTTCCTGTCCACAGTTGGGCACGTATTAAATAAAATTAAATCTTCCTGTCCACAAATGGGCATGTGTTACATACAATTAAATTTCACAGTTGGGCAAGTGTTACATAAAATTAAATCATCCTGTCCACAGTTAGGCATGTGTTACATAAAATTAAATCTTCCTGTCCACAGTTGGGCATGTATTACATAAAATAAAATCTTCCTGTCCACAGAAGAGCATGTGACACATACAATTAAATTTTTCTGTCCACAGTTAGGCATGTGTTACATACAATTAAATTTTTCTGTCCACAGTTGGGCATGTGTTACATACAATTAAATTTTTCTGTCCACAGTTGGGCATGTGTTACATACAATTAAATTTTTCTGTCCACAGTTGGGCATGTGTTACATACAATAAAATTTTTCTGTCCACAGTTGGGCATGTGTTACATACAATTAAATTTTTCTGTCCACAGTTGGGCATGTGTTACATACAATTAAATTTTTCTGTCCACAGTTGGGCATGTGTTACATACAATAAAATTTTTCTGTCCACAGTTGGGCATGTGTTACTTACAATTAAATCTATCTTGTCCACAGACAGGCTCGTGTTACATACAGTTAAATCTTCCTGTCCATAGTTGGGCATGTGTTACATAAAATTAATTAATTAATCTTTGTCTGTTGCAGATTAAACCAGTTATTGACCAAGTAAACTTGGAGTCTTGCTGTGTCATTCCAAAAGATCTGGGGGAGTTTGCCAAACAGCATGATATCCAGCTTCTTACACATAATGATCCAAAAAGTATGAATATTATTTCTTTATGTTATCATTATTATAATAAATAAGTTTTGCAGATTTTTAAACACCTTTTTTGCATTGCCTGTAAGGGCTATTACTGTTAAATCTACCTCAGGATGATGCCCCTTAATGTGTTAAGGGTACTACCAATAGAAACATTTTAAATTATGCCGACTAAAACAGAAAAGACACCCTTTCAGTGGTACATTGTGTTTTGTCCTCTATATTTATATTTTCATGGAATACGAATAATTTCAATTTTTTTTCTCTAGACAATATATTTTCATGGAATACGAATAATTTCAATTTTTTTTCTCCAGACAATATATTTTCATGGAATACGAATAATTTCAATTTTTTTTCTCCAGACAATATATTTTCATGGAATACGAATAATTTCAATTTTTTTTCTCCAGACAATATATTTTCATGGAATACGAATAATTTCAATTTTTTTTTTCCAGACATTTATATGATGTTTCATATTCCGTTTTTTGAGGTGATATTACAGATGTAATATGACCTTATATCATGACTAAAAAAGATAGAGATTTCTCAATCAGTACATTTTACAATTTGATTTTACATTTTATTTTATAAAATCATACCAAATAAATTGTTGGTTCTCAGACATCTGGTAAGGGTCAGACTAAAACCTTCAAGAATTCATTACTTTGAACACTTCTGTTTAGAAATGATGTTTGTAATGTCAGAAGCATGTACTCCTAGGAAAAATTTATCAAAGATGTTATAGCTTTAGTGACTGGGATAAATTTTATTCAGGTCAGATAATAAAAAATATTACCAAAATAGAAAAACTCTAAATAAACTATTTATCAAAACCATTGAAGAAAATTTTACTTGATTTCTGAATTTTTCATAAAAGATGCCAGTCATCCATTAAATATAGCCACTGTTACAGAATTTGTCTAAAGTTGACAAAGGGTGCAGCACATAAAAGGCTTTAAAATTTGCTTTCTGATCAACCATCAGACATGGTTGCAATTATTTAAAAACATTTTGGAATAGTTCTGTCTTAGAAAACTCAGCATAATTTAATCAATTTTGACAAAAGCATTCTGGCATAAAGGTCAATCAATATTGGATAGGTTATGCTAATATGGTGTTAATGATGGAATGAGGTACAAAAAATATAGTAAAATTTTAAAATTTGTTTTCATAAGTTATGCGGTCAAGAGCAATGAAGGAATTTTTATGGAAAGTATAGCACTGAACTAGATTTCTGGCCAGCTGCTTTCGCATTGAGCCTTTAGGCAGATGTTGATCAGGTGAGTGAACCTCTTGGGCTTTTTGTTAAAATATTTTGTACACAACAGTAAGCAGTTTTCTCAATATTTCACCAATATACCCTTTTTACTACATCATAGGTATATTGTTAAGTTTTGCTTTACAATCTGTGTAAAACAAATTCATTGGAGATTTAAATTTTAAAAATATGATTGGAAATGTTGTTTTCTTTCTTCACAGACATAATGCCTGAACAGATTCTACAGGAAGTGATAGCAGCTAGCAGTACATATAAAGATGGTAGTCAGTGGGAGACACACTGGGTTTTGCGATACTCTGTCCTTATCAAATGCCGTGGCATTATTCGAACAAAAGGATACATACTGAAAGCTATCCGAGATCTCAAAAAGAGAAAATAATGACGTGAAATGACAGTCTATTGTTTATATTGGGAACAATTTTTTTGAAAGTATGATATATTGATGTTTAATTAAAATATTTGCATAACTTGTCTGTCTGGTATTCATGTGATATATCAAACGATTACTTGCTGCAATGGCTGTGACTCCAAACTTAGAGTATATTTATTGCTTTACAGGTTGCATGACTGTTAAATATAAATTTGAAAGACACTTACGCTTTCCTTGTTCATTGTACAATCATAAAGCTCTGAAAATATAAATTTCCAACAATCAAATAACATGTATGATGAATATACCATTTATATATTTCATTCTACCTACATTTACCACGATTTTGTTAGTGTTGTATTTAGATAATAAAGATGTAGATACTTTATCGTCAATGCAGTAAAATATTAATCATCCAGATGTTGGTTATATTAATTTATTGCATAGTTGGTACACGTTGCCTACATTGTGTGCAGTTTCAATTGTTTTCATATTATACATGTGAATATATCACCTTGTATGATTTTGATTGGTCCAGATAAGCCCATGTGTATTGTTTTCTTTACTGATTGGCTGTGATCATGGGAAAACTTTAACTACTTTTTTGGAATTTTTTGTTTTCATTGAATATTTTTTGCTGCCATTTTTTTGATTTGACTCACAAAAGGGAATTTGGGAAAAAATGGACTCATCTGTTTCAGTATTGCCAATTTACCCCAACAGGGGTATGTTATGTATAACATGTCATAGCATGAAAAATGGCAAAACCCCAAGACAAGAACAATAACAAGTAAAATTACCAGTATTACTTAGATGATAACGAGAGTGGGGGTGGGTATACATGGGCAGTATATCTGTAGCAGGGAATCTACCCTATACACAAGCTTGGTTTAAATGTGAACTTACTGAAGTAAATAGATTCACCTTTGTTGCAAAAGAATGTAGACATAAACCAATCTCCCCAAGTGACAGAACTTTATCAACCACAGCATAATTATGCGGTAAATAGGTGCTGCAAGTCCAACTCAAAAATAGATTTGTTTACTTCTTCTGTACAGTCTAATTTTCCAAATCAAATACTGCAAATATCTGGCCACAAATACATTACAGTAAATATGTGTATTTCTATATCCAGTAATCTTCTTTTCACAAACATATCACAACAATGTATTGTTTAGTTATGATGTTGAATTTCATTGTAAACACTGGTATTTTGTTGTGTAGGCCAACTCAAACCAGTACTGTGCACCATATCAAACAATGTCACATCACATGCATTGGACATTTTGTGTTGATAAATGTTCAGTCTTTTGTAAAATGTTATGTTTATTGGATGGATGCCTCTTCTTTGATTTATTGTTATCAAAAATGTATAATATATTTTTACTATTTCAACTTCTTTGGGACTTCTTTTTATGCACAACAAATGATAGGTATAGTGTCTGTCAGAATGAATGAAATTATTTTTTCTTCTTGCTATCTAAATAATTTCTACTGAAATAAAGTTATGTGATAAAAAGAATCTCAGATGGGTGATGATTTAATATTAAATTCATTAAATAATGTCCAGCTTTTGCTTGCCAAGGCTCACAAAAGCTAGACAACTCATTTCATAAATTCAATATTAAACTGTTACCCATTCGAGATCCTCTATTTATTAGTCATGCAGTCTATAAAGGTGTCTTACAGATACACAGTATTTTGTAGCAGTTATAATTCATCCAGACAATTAGTTATTTACACAAATCTGTGTCTGCAGAGAGGTCTGGATAACCAGTGTAATGCATTTTGTCCCTTCACACATGTTTAATGGATTAGGTCCCTTCATGCCTGTCTAATGGATTAGGTCCCTTTATACATGTCTAATGGATTAGGTCCCTTCATGCATGTCTAATGGATTAGGTCCCTTCATGCCTGTATAATTGATTAGGTGCCTTCATGCCTGTCTAATGGATTAGGTCCCTTCATGTATGTCTAATGGATTAAGTCCCTTTATGCCTGTCTAATGAATTAGGTCCCTTCATGTATGTCTAATGGATTAAGTCCCTTTATGCCTGTCTAATGAATTAGGTCCCTTCATGCATGTCTAATGGATTAAGTCCCTTTATGCCTGTCTAATGGATTAGGTCCCTTCATGCATGTCTAATGGATTAGGTTCCTTCATGCTTGACTACTGGATTAGGTTACTTCATGCCTGTCTACTGGATTAGGTCCCTTCATGCCTGTCTACTGGATTAGGTCCCTTCATGCCTGTCTACTGGATTAGGTTCCTTCATGCCTGTCTACTGGATTAGGTCCATTCATGCCTGTCTAATGAATTAGGTCCCTTCATGCATGTCTAATGGATTAAGTCCCTTCATGCCTGTCTACTGGATTAGGTCCCTTCATGCCTGTCTAATGGATTAGGTCCCTTCATGCCTGTCTAATGGATTAGGTCTCAGTAGGTAAGAAAAGGCATGTTGTCCAGCCACATTTCCAAATTTGAAATGAAACCATGGCAGATCCAAACTCTCTTCCAAGACGGCTTGAATTCAATTTTGAGATATGTGGTTCAGTTTTGTGTAAAAACTGTAAGACTTTTAAGGTTTCACTGCTAAGTCTGAGTAAACATTTTTTTTATCTTCAAAGAATACAAGTAATAGCTTATTTGGAATGGGTTGTCCACAATGAAAGTTAATATATAGCTGTGTTTGCATTGATATACTAGAAGTGTTTAATGGCTCTTTCAAAGGGGGTATTAGTAAGACTTTGGATGCAACCAAGCATGATGCAGTCATGTCCTGTATTTTCCATCTCGGCATTTATATTTGACCTCTTTATTTTTGCCTTGGTTCTTTGAGGCAGACTTAGAAGATGAAAGGGGGAAGGGCATTCATGGGAAAAGGCTAAGTTTGCCTTTGTAGACAGTTTACCACTGATAGCAGGTTTAGCTGTCAAACAAGAATCATGACAAATGCATGATTGTACTATGTACCGAATATAATTAGCATTATTATTAGTAGTGGTGTCACTGACTGGCAAAGGCACAGTGAAACCATGACCTGGTTAAGAAACACATGGCCACTAACCACAGAAAATAGGCTACTGCTGATGACATTTATGTAGGAAATTTGAAGGGGGGGCTGTAGAATGGCCATTGTGACCATGTGAGTGCTGAGGTTTGACTATATGATTTTATGAAATGTTTGTTATACTAATTAAAAGTAAAGTTCTTAATAGATAAATATATTGCTTCAGAAACTTGTTACTTTTGCTGTGGAAGGTTTTTGTTTCTTGGATATAATTGTCTATTTCAGTGAGAAAGTTTGAATTCATCGTAAATAATCTTGAAGTGTTAAGATTTTGATCAGTTTTGTCCAGTGCTCCTTGCAATATACTTTACAGAAAGTCATGCTTGGTTGAATTTATTAATGGTTGCTATAGAATACAGTAAGTAATCTGTTGCACTTTACATGACACATTCATTGGATTAGGAGATGTAGCTAGTTAGTTATGGCCATAATGCAATAAAACAGCCTTACATGCTCATGTGAACCAGTGAATTTGTAAGCAGTGTTGTACTTAAAGTTGCACTCTTTGCAATATAAAATTGTTATTTAGCTTTTATGGCTTGACTTAATAAGTAAAAGTCTAAAAACAAGTTAAAAAGTTATTTATTTGATCAAAAATACTTCATAATGTGCTGACGTAGGTTGTACAGAAATGAAAAAAAAAATTGCAGTAATTTTTCCTAGCTGAAAAAGGTGTATTATATTACATTATATCTCACTCCATATATGCAAACTTTAGTCCATTTCTGGAAGGTGAGGTTGTAGTCTGGCATAGCCGGTGGAAAATTACTGATTTTTGTCTGCTTCAAGTCAGTGTTGGTACAAATGTGCAAAAGAAACCAAGAGACAATAATTATGAAATGGAAAATTCTACAACCATAAAAAAAAGTTTCTGAATGTTCCCTTTCAGATGGTAGACTGTGAAATGTAGTCATCAGCACAAAACACGATTCATACAAGGATAATGAACAGATTAAGTTCAGAAACAATCAACAAATTAATTTTGGGATGAGTTTTTAATTCAACAGAGCCCCAAGGAGAGATGGGTGAATCATTAACTATGGTGGTTCTTCCCTACCACATTGGGTTTTTTTTCTTCTACATCTTCCTTGTGTTTGTGATGGGAGGGGTAGCTTCCCTCCTTAGATAAAATCCTGGGAGCAATACTGGTTATGGCATTGGTGTGACAGTGATAGTTTCAGTATAACATGATTTTTTGGGAATGTGATATAAATGATTTGCATTATCTCTAGAAGTACAAATGACTATCTTTGACACCGATTTTCACTTTCATTAAAAATATTTGCAAATGTTGATATTTAGCATTGACCTTTTTGGCCAAATCTCCACATCCTAAGAATCACCCCAGAAGGGACACAGATGTTTCTGAATCATTTTATCCACAAAATGAGACATGCAAATCTTTCGTAGAGTAATAATAATTTATGGGCGAAAAAGTTTGATAATTGGACAATGGATAATAATTTCAAATACTTTCTGGTAAAGGTGTAATTTTTATTGCATTAGGTTGTCTGACATGGAGTGTCATATTTTAATTCTCCAATCATTGCCCAGCAACTAACAATGAAGTTAATGATTGACAATTAGCCATAAGTTTCAAGTTTAATTTATTGCTGTGGGAAAATAGCAATTCAGGAGAGGAGACAATCAACTGCCAGTCTTGTATTCCTAAGATGAATAATAAGTGGGAAATGGCTATTCAGGAGAGGAGACTGGCAGTCTTGTATTGCTGTAGTCCTGTTTTGACAATTTTCTACATGGCTCTCTCTCTCTAGAAAAATTCTGTAAATTAAAATTCATTTGACTTTTACATGGTAATAAAATTGAATGCTTCTGATATTTTGTTTTTGTGATGTTGAAACTGCAAACAGACTTGTTTATCCTCAACTTTGATCCTTCTCTTGCTTTTCTTGCCACCTTGTTTTCACTGTTATTCTTCGAGTTTAATTTTACATATATTTCCCCTAATCATAGTTAATTTAAAAAGGTAATGTAATTCATTTTTAAATTTAACTCGGAATCATTTAGTGTTACTGCTCAAAACCCATATGTTTCTAGATTTTATATTTAGAGAAATCCATAACATTAATGCACTAATTACCTCGTTTTATTTAATTTCATATTAAATTACTTGGAAATCAAGGATGGTCCATTATGGATATCCATAAATTATATAATCCTCTTTATAGCATTGAGTTTTGTGTTCCCATACCCTTGTAATTCAAATAAAAAAGGTCATATGGCATGTAGTTTTGTATTCCCATAACCTTGTAATTCAAATAAAAAAAGGTCATATAGCAAATAGTTTTGTATTCCCCTACCCTTGTAATTCAAATAAAAAAGGTCACATGGCAAGTAGTTTCCTATTCCCATAACCTTGTAATTCAAATAAAAAAGGTCATATAGCAAGTAGTTTTGTATTCCCATGCCCTTGTAATTCAAATAAAAAAGGTCACATGGCAAATGGTTTCGTATTCCCATAACCTTGTAATTCAAATAAAAAAGGTTACATCAAGTAGTTTCGTATTCCCATACCCTTGTTTTTCAAATAATAAAGGTCACATGGCATGTAGTTTTGTATTCCCATACCCTTGTAATTCAAATAAAAAAGGTCACATGGCATGTAGTTTTGTATTCCCATTACTTTGTAATTCAAATAAAAAAGGTCATATGGCACTGAGTTTAAAATGGACTTGGCAACATTTGTCTGCTTGTAAGCATGTAAACAGAATTAAATTTAGTAAAGATGTACTCCACAAGAATTTATATACACTTAAAGAGTGTACATTACTGAGTGTGCACACACACACGAATTCGACTTATTCTCAGTCTAAATTAAGCATCTTCATCCTGTAAATGAAAATTAAAACAGGACAGTTTTTTCTTCTTCCAATTTACAATTTAATATCATTTAATGATTTAAATTAATGCCAAATAAAAATGAAATCTTATCAAAAGCTCAAATTTGTGTGTGTGTTTATATTTTCACAATACATGCATCCTTGAACCAATAAATAAATAAATTAACTCTATAGACATTGTTACAACTCTAGAACTTAAATTATGTGACATATCTTAAAAGGACTCCATTTTTCAAAAAAAAATTCCTGGACTTGTGTGGTTTCAGCTTCACTAATAACCAGCTGAAACAAATGGTAGATATCAGGATCTTGTTCATTTTAGACAATGAGTGATTGGCTGATCCCAGCATACTAGTGTATTCTGGACTGATTCCATCTTAACTAAATCTATGCTAGGCTGATCCCAGCATACTAATGTATTCTGGACTGATTCCATCTTAACTAAATCTATGCTAGGCTGATCCCAGCATACTAGTGTATTCTGGACTGATTCCATCTTAACTAAATCTATGCTAGGCTGATCCCAGCATACTAGTGTATTCTGGACTGATTCTGAATTAACTAAATCTATGCTAGGCTGATCCCAGCGTACTAGTGTATTCTAGACTGATTCCAAATTAACTAAATCTATGCTAGGCTGATCCCAGCATACTAGTGTATTCTGGACTGATTCCATCTTAACTAAATCTATGCTAGGCTGATCCCAGCGTACTAGTGTATTCTAGACTGATTCCAAATTAACTAAATCTATGCTAGGCTGATCCCAGCATATGAGTGCATTCCTGATCCCAAATGAGTGGAATAGAGCTATTCTTAAATTATATCAAATTAGAGCCTCCATGATAATGTACCTAAAATAACTCAATATCATAGAGTTATGCATGAACTAAACATTAATAAATATCATGCGCCAAGTCTCATATGAACAACACTTTTTTTATAAAGACTTGTAGACTTGTATGAATGACAGTATTTATAAAGACTGATAGACTCATATGAATGACAGTATTTATAAAGACTGATAGTCTCATATGAATAACAGTATTTATAAAGAGTGATAGACTTGTATGAATGACAATATTTATAAAGAGTGATAGACTCATATGAATGACAATATTTATAAAGAGTGATAAACTCATATGAATGACAATATTTGTTAAGAGTGATAGACTCATATGAATGACAATATTTATAAAGAGTGATAAACTCATATGAATGACAATATTTGTTAAGAGTGATAGACTCATATGAATGACAATATTTATAAAGAGTGATAGACTCGTATGAATGATAGTATTTATAAAGAGTGATAGACTCATATGAATGACAATATTTATAAAGAGTGATAGACTCATATGAATGACAATATTTATAAAGAGTGATAGACTCATATGAATGACAATATTTATAAAGAGTGATAGACTCATATGAATGACAATATTTATAAAGAGTGATAGACTCGTATGAATGATAGTATTTATAAATAGTGATAGATAGAATCAGCCTAAATTTGCTGAATGGTTCATAAAATTTTAAAATTTGTTAAACTGTTGATACAGAAACCCCTCCCTGTTTATTATTTCAATTTCTGACAGATTCAACTTGAAGTTCTGTCTTCTAAGTTTCACATCAGATTTGCAAATTATTTTCTCTATTGTACACAGTACTTGATAGAAACACAGAAGCAACAATTCTCAATGGAAACAATAGTGGCATAATTTTAGGCTTGCAATTTATTTTAGCCATGACCCTCAATGCATTGTTTGAAAAATATTTTTATCCCAGTTCATAGATGTTAAAAATATGTGTATGTGTGTGTGTTACAGACAGTTTTGTCCTCCTCAAAGAAGATAAAATGATAGTAATCCGTTTGGATTGGAATCTACTCACTAAGCACATCTTTTCCTGCATTCTTGTCACAGCTACCTGTAAGATAAATGCATATACCTCTTGCTACCATATCTTGGACACAAATGGTCACTTTCTTCCTATTTATTTGGAGCCCTGGGAGGCCAATTGGTCTCAAGATATTCATTAAATTAAAAAATACAAAATAAATTTGACATTAATATATAATGTTTTGTCTTAAGGATAAATAACTTTGACATAAAAAAGTCATGTTATGCCTTAGAGACAAACGAATTTGACTTTAATAAACCATATTATGCTTAAAGCCAAGACTCAACCCAAGCAGACAGAAGTTTGATGGCAGTGACATGTAAAGGTGGGAGCTTTAGACACTTAGAATATGCCTCAGCCTAAAAAGAAAACCAGAAAATATTCAATGATAAAACTGAATGAATTACATATGACCATTTCGATTGGCATGTATATTTCGATTTGGAATGATGACAAAACTAGTATTTTCCCACCTTTTAAGTTTTAATATCTTTTCAGTTTCAGAGTTTGTAAGGGCAGGCACCATAATATTTTCAGTGCTTAGGGCCCTTTAATAATAATAATAATAATAATAATAATAATAATAATAATAATAATAATAATAATAATAATAATAATAATAATAATAATAATAATAATAATAATAACGAGGACTTTATATAGTACCTAATCTTTAGAAGCTCTCAGCGCTTTACATTTAACAACACTGAAAAAGAAACACAAATCTAATGATATGATTACAAAAATAAAATCAAAACTAAGTCCTTAATCAGACACAGGATCCAATATATAGGAATTATTAGATACCTAGTTTTGTCTCTTTCCTGATTCAAGCTACACCAACTCTCACCATCCTTATGAAAATTTGAAGATTTTCCATTCTGTATATCACTCTACAACTTGCACCCTGGCATTCTTGCAAACCTACTTAAAACTTGGTGTGTGGCTCATCTATCCAGTAAAAGTCAATATCATTAATTTTGCAAGTTTTAACAAAATCACATTTCATGCTATCTACGTAAACAGAATAATAATTTAAAAAAAATATTTGTCAAGCAGGTCAAAAACTGCATATGTTATTGAGTTCTCATTTTTAATTTTTAGACCCATTAAATTCACGTTTGGTAATGATTAACGTTCAGGAATTTATTTGTTTACATTCTACTGTAACTAAATCTATTTTTCAATTGATCTACTGACAGAAGAATTTAAAAATGAAAAACCACCAGTTTTGGCAATTTTGTTTCTCTGAAATGAAAGTCAATCTTTTTAAAAATATGCACTCTCAGTGAATTTTGAATGAACATTAGGAGAATGTATCTATTTCAACTCAAAAAGTAATGATGTAACAGAGTGTTTAGCATTACACATGCTGAGTGTATGAAATCCATGTGGAATAACGATTTAACAATCTGTTCAACATAGTTTATCCTGAATTAAAGGCAATTTATGAAGAAAAACAAACTTCATTATAAAGATATGTTTATTCAGTTAATTTCAACAAGACTATAAAACATGTATTTAACAGTGTAATCTGCCACCCATCCAACATATTTTCACCTTCCTTGTCAATTTCAATCCAGTTGTTTGTTTTTTTAAGTCCTTTAGTAACTATGCCTTCATTTATGGTAAAACATTTTTGGACCCCACTGTGCAAAAGTTATCAAGGAATCAGCGTACTTGTTTTGTGAGATGACTGTTGAAAACAGTCAATTTTAAAGCTGCAATGTTAAATAAGAAGAAAACAAGATTTATGTTGACAATTATTTATGTCCAATGGGAGTAGTTTTTAAATGGTCAGATATGATATGTCTTTTTAGGATTTTTATAAGCTGATATTAATCATCCATCTTAGGATGAAAACTGGAATTTTGCTCAAATTGCAAAATTTCTTATCTCCTATAACTTCTATCCTCATGGGGTTAAAGTTGAGAAAAGGTTGATGTATCTTTTGTTATGAACAGACTGAACAATGATTTTATTTTGTACTTTTGATAATTTTCATCACATATGTTGCTCCAAAAAACATGAAGACAGTGAATGTGGATGTTAAACCTGGTGGCTAACTTATTATTTCATGCCTGGTGACTAATACAATTTAATAATTTCATACCTGCTGACTAATACAACTTAAATATTTCACACCTGGTGACTAATAAAACTTTCATACCTGGTGACTAATACAACTTTTTATTTCATACCTGGTGACTAATGCAACTTTTTATTTCATACCTGGTGACAAATACAACTCATTTCATACCTGATGACTAATACAACTTATTTCATACCTGGGGACTAATACAACTTATTTCATACCTGGTGACTAATACAACTTAAATATTTCACACCTGGTGACTAATAAAACTTTCATACCTGGTGACTAATACAACTTTTTATTTCATACCTGGTGACTAATACAACTTTTTATTTCATACCTGGTGACTAATACAACTTATTTCATACCTGATGACTAATACAACTTATTATTTCATACCTGGGGACTAATACAACTTATTATTTCATACCTGGGGACTAATACAACTTATTATTTCATACCTAGGGAATAGTACAACTTATTTTTTCCTACCTGGGGACTAGTACAACTTATTATTTCATACAGATTATACGAGGTATTCTAGATCTTGCAGACTCCAGGAAAATGTGTTTGTCCTTCAGGTTTCATTCCAAGTCAATTAGAGCTGGAGTAAAACATCAAAATTAATTTACAGTTTGTTTCAGACTTACAAGCAATTATGAAAGGTTGTAAAATAACACAACAAAACTATGTATAAACTATGTACATATATATCTGCAGTTTTGATTTAGTTAAATAATGAAAAGAAAATGTATAAAAGTTTGTGATACAATCTAATAAAACTTGGCTATCAATGTTATCTGCTGCCACACTGAACAAGTTTTCTATAAAATTTCAAGACTGGTTCTCTTTTTTAGACAGCTTAGCTCACTGAGAAAACTTGACATAGAGAACCACAAAAGCCATAAAACTACACACACTATATAATGGATTAATGCATTCGGGAGTTGATTTGGAAATTGTTGCAAGAAAGTGACAAGTATATTGACAAATTACTCAGGATGAGCAATGTCATTCTGTGGTTTCAGACGTTGTTGGGCACTATATAATTCCAAATAACTGAAAATTTCATATATCACTGGAGTATGTTCACTTTGGTAAATTAGTGCTTTCCTCAAACTGACATGATCATTCCATTATAACATAATATCTTATTTTGACCCAGGTGTTTTGCCATTCTATGAACTCTGAGACTGGTAGTAAACTGCCATAGTTGCGACTTTTGTCTCTTACTATGAATTCACTATTTATCATGGCTTGTCAATTTTCATTAATTTCACAACACACAATGTAAGTAAGCAAAACACAATTATCCACAAATTTACAATTTTAATTAATGACAAGACACATTTCATGGGTATCAGGGTACTTGTTCTATGGGCATTAGTGACAGTATACCTTTTTTATCCAATTACTTGTTTATCCAATGCCCCTTATTTGGAGATAGATATTTGAGTAGTCCAGAAAATATACATACACTGTTCTTGTTATTTTAGACCGCTTGACCCCTTAGCTATCTAAACAATGACATATCTAATGATATCAGTTTTTCTAAAGGTTAAATACTCCCAACATTTCAGAAGCAACCTGGAGATGCAGTGAATCAATTGGTGGAGTATCAAGACATATAATCCAAGGCTTGCAGGTTTGATTCCCACTCAGGCCAGCTCGTCTTGGCTACTTTGGTGTGTCTTTGGAAAAAAGCACTACGTTTCTATTTCCTCTGGCCAATAATGTGTTAAAGTCCCATTAAATCAAACTCAAAACAACAAAAGAAAGCAATAATCTTAAAATCTGAATAAATACTGCAGTGAGTACATTTATGTATTTCCACATACAAAGTCACATATAGTTGGTCTAAAACAACTTGCATTTCCGTTAGTTCTGCTTTAAAGATCTGCAATTATCTGTCATTTATTCTTACCAACTTGCACTGAACAATGTCAAAAGAATGATTAAATTCAGGAACTCTGTGCTCTCTGTGATCTAACATAAAATTTGAAAAATCATATAAACTATATATAATTTTAAAGTTAATGTACATTTTAAGTCACAAATAAAAGTTAATGTGAACGGAAAAAAGAATATAGATTCATTAAGCAATCAAAAAACATGAAAATATGTAGTTTTAAAAAAAATTGTCTGCTTATACATAACTGCTTTTCGAATATATAAATTAAATTTACTGGCAGAAATCTGATATTGCACATCACATCCCTTAAGGACCTCAATCTCCCTTAAGGACCTACAAATTATCCACTGATGAAACGGATTGTCTGATCCCAACAATTTTCTTGTACATAATCATGGTCTCTGTTCACCATATAAATGTTTTTTAAAAAGTCATTTTTTAGAAAGAAGCTGCTTCATATCAAGTTTATCTTGACAATTTAAATGTCTGTGTAAGAACCAGTTCTCTCCTATTTCCTCAAGGCTTATTATCTTCTGCTGCAAGATTTAATTCATGTACTTCTCCTAACTGGGTTGAATACTCCAAGTCTGACCTTTCTACCTCAGCCCTAGACTGTGCCTCATTGTTAACTGTCAACTGAATTTCAGCTTCATCTGGAGCCATGGAACCAGTCTGAGACAGGCTAGACTGTGCACCTCGTGGAGATGAAACAAAAGTATTTGCAGACTGGTTTAGCATCTGATTGGATGAACTACTGCTTAGGCCTGCTGGCTGGGATGTTGGATTGGGGGTAGTTGTGGAGACCGAGTACTGGATAACAAGTTCTGGTCCACCACCATATGTTTCGTATAGGTAACTCCACATCTCTTCTGAAAGCTGGCCATAATCAGAATTTTGCCTCAAAATATCGTATTTATTTCGTGTGATACAAATTCCTCTGTTGTCAATAGGTCCTGGGGGATCTACAGAAATACAAAAAAAATTCAGGAATTTTCCATCATCCTTAAGACAATCTTTTGACTTGACATAAAAATATAACATTTTCAAATGCCATTTGTATAATATTCACAAGTTTATTGAACAATTTGTTGAATTCCTGGGATACAAACTATTGTTTATTAACATGTCTGGTTCAAGCTAATTATTACATGCCAACAAATCCAATGCCAACTAGACTGAATATCAGTAATATTGTTACATCAAATCCCATGCCAAAAAGACTGAATATCAGTAGTATTGTTACATCAAATCCCATGCCAACAAGACTGAATATCAGTAATATTGTTACATCAAATCCCATGCCAACAAGACTGAATATCAGTAGTATTGTTACATCAAATCCCATGCCAACAAGACTGAATATCAGTAGTATTGTTACATCAAATCCCATGCCAACAAGACTGAATATCAGTAATATTGTTCCATTAAATCCCAGGCCAACAAGACAATATCAGTAGTATTGTTACATCAAATCCCATGCCAACAAGACTGAATATCAGTAGTATTGTTACATCAAATCCCATGCCAACAAGACTGAATATCAGTAGTATTGTTACATCAAATCCCATGCCAACAAGACTGAATATCAGTAGTATTGTTACATCAAATCCCATGCCAACAAGACTGAATATCAGTAGTATTGTTACATCAAATCCCATGCCAACAAGACTGAATATCAGTAGTATTGTTACATCAAATCCTATGCCAACAAGACTGAATATCAGTAGTATTGTTACATCAAATCCCATGCCAACAAGACTGAATATCAGTAACCTTGTTACATCAAATCCCATGCCAACAAGACTGAATATCAGTAATATTGTTACATCAAATCCCATGCCAACAAGACTGAATATCAGTAACCTTGTTACATCAAATCTACAACCACAGTGACAATGTAGCAATGTTTTGTATATGTGGCTGGATCAAGGGTTTTTTGTATACATTGCAAGATCAAGTACCTTATGCCAACACTGCTAAATCAAGGTAACAATGTTAAACAGACATTCCTAAATCAGTACACTGACAGTATATATATATACATATATATATATATATATATATATATATATATATATATATATATATATATATATATATATATATATATATATATATATCATATAGCAGATTGACAGTATTTGCATAACATACACTGACAGTGTTTGTATCATATATCATAGTACACTGATAGCATTTGCATCATATAGTACACTGATAATATTTGTATCATACTGTAGTACACTGACAATATTTGTATCATACAGTAGTAGTACAATGGCAATATTTGTATCATATAATATACTGATAGAATTTGTATTATATAGTACATTGACAGTGTTTGTATCATAGTACACTGATAGCATTTGCATCATATAGTACACTGACAATATTTGTATCATACAGTAGTACAATGACAATATTTGTATCATATAATATACTGATAGAATTTGTATTATATAGTACATTGACAGTGTTTGTATCATAGTACACTGATAGCATTTGCATCATATAGTACACTGACAATATTTGTATCATTCTGTAGTACACTGACAATATTTGTATCATACAGTAGTACAATGACAATATTTGTATCATAATATACTGATAGAATTTGTATTATATAGTACATTGACAGTGTTTGTATCATAGTACACTGATAGCATTTGCATCATATAGTACACTGACAATATTTGTATCATTCTGTAGTACACTGACAATATTTGTATCATACAGTAGTACAATGACAATATTTGTATCATATAATATACTGATAGAATTTGTATTATATAGTACATTGACAGTGTTTGTATCATAGTTTATTGATATTATCTGTATCAAACTCTGACAGTATCTGTAAAACAGTAATAAATCTTAGCAACTATCACACAGTTCATAGGTGGAATAATGTATTGGCAGTGTCAATTAAATAAAATCGTATAACTTTCCATTTTGCCAGCAAGTGTTTCAGTCTGACAATGAAAACTTTTGTACTTCTGTGGAAACCTGTCTGACCCGATACATTATATGCTTGTTTGTGCATGTATAATTTGTGCATGTTTATGATTTAAATGATTTAATCACTGACAGTAACCAGGAGCCGTTTTTATGTTAACAAAAAGACATGAGCATCTAAATCGCCTGCAAAAATATGTTTAAAGTCAAGTGGGTTGGATGAAAATTTTAGGATGTGTGTAATTTGTTTCTAGTGACATGTGGATCAGTAACATCAAGAAGAGATGATGCCAGGATTTTTTCAATAAGGAGTAACTTCACAACACCAATAAGGAGTAACTTCACATCACCAATAAGGAGTAACTTCACATCACCAATAAGGAGTAACTTCACATCACCAATAAGGAGTAACTTCACATCACCAATAAGGAGTAACTTCACATCACCAATAAGGAGTAACTTCACATCACCAATAAGGAGTAACTTCACATCACCAATAAGGAGTAACTTCACATCACCAAAGGGTATTGTAAAAAAAATGAGGGAAAGGAGGAAGCAGCTTTAGTTCAATATTTATTTAACACTCAAATATCCATCTGTCTTCTGCCTACTCTCTTCTGTTAAAGCTCCACTGAAATCAATATTCTCAAAAGATGTCTCTCTTAGTTGTATAAGCATTAATCTCTTGATAATTTCTCAGGTTAGACTGCTAGTTATCTGTGTGTGAATATTGCTGTCTTAACCCTTAGACTGCTAGACAGCTTTTGGCACATGGTCCATCAGTATTAAATTATTTTGAGACAAGATTGCACTCTACTTTCAAAGGCCTGCATTATAGTTAGGCTTGGTATTCTACAATTAATTTCAACAATGAATATAAGGTTGACTGGCATGCCATCTGTTTCTGTCCATCCCACCAAAAGTACATTGGACTAAATATGTACCTATAAATTATACATCGACCATATAGCATACCTGAAAGCAAAAACATGAAACCCCTGTGATCAGACTCTATTAAACATCATTTTCAGGTCTAAAACTCACTGTTATTAACATTTTCCCAGCTTCAATATTCTGATATACTTTATAACTCTAAAAAATATAGCTATCATCAGCAAGTATTTGCTGAATAAAACTGAAGATGAATCATGCTGTTAAGTCAGCCATTTGGTTTTCTAGGTAGCCTGTATTTTAAACATGAAATTTGTCAAAGCTTCCTTGATAAATGTGAGGTTAAAACTACAACCCAGTGTGCCAATCAAACATTGTTTGATAACCATTCATGTCAATCTGTCTAAACAGTTGCCTACCTGAACAAAGACATGTTGTAACAAGTATGAGACCTCTACTGACAGTGTGACATGTGACAAGTGCTATGAGACCTCAACCAATATTGTGACTTATGGTGTAACAAGCATCACAAAATCTCTACCAAGAGAGTGACTCCTGTTTTGACAAGTCCTATGAGACTTCTACTGACAGAGTGACTCGTACGTTACAAGTCCTATGAGACCTCTACCAAAAGCATGATATGAAATGTGACAAGTGTTACAAAACCTCAAATGACTGATTCAATAGGTTTCAATGACCCCGAATGCCCCAAGATAGGTCTTGGTGACCCTGAGGACCCTAAGGTATCTCTTAAATGCCCTGGTGGCCCTAAATCAGTATAAGCTTATTAAGCATAAAAGTCAATATCTTGCTGTCTGTTTTGATCCGAATGAAGTTCTCCCATGTTTTAACCTTGAAACAAGTCATACAACCATGTTTTAATTCTGATCAAATTCCCCCCCCCTCTGAACAATGATATATGACCTTGTTTCAATTCTGATCTTACCCAAGCCTCCCACTAAATGAAACAGACACACAACCTTCTGTCTGCTCTGATATTAGCCAAATTCCCCAGCTCCTTGAATCAACATACAACCTTTTGCCAGCTCTGATCTTAAAGAAAATCCCCTACTCTCTGAAACATAACACAACCTTGTGTCTCTTCTGATTTTGACCTAATTTCCCCACTCCCCAATGACACACATCCTTGTGTCAGTTCTGATTTTGACCAAATTCCCCACACTTTAAGTCATGCCATACTATTTACTGTCTGTTTTGATCCTGGCAAAGTTTAACTCTTTAAACCATAACATAATATTCCTTGTCTAGGTTCTTGTTTTTAACTTGAGAACAGGTGGTTGACCAACCGAAAACATTTTTTTAGCATCACTATCTATACTGATCAACATAATGTTCACCAACTGCCTGAACCATGCCATAGTACTTAAAGTGTTTAGATCCTGATCTCAAACTCCTTGAAGCAAGCCATCCTATTTTCTTTTTTGATCCTAATGAAGGTATCCCACTGCATAAGCCATGCCACATTACTGTGTTCTGATCTGACAAAGTTCCCAATACATGAAAAATGACATTGTTTTGATCCTGACAAATTCCCCCTGCATGAACAATGCCACACTGTTCTGACCATGACAACGTTCCCACTCCATGAACAATGCCACACTGTTCTGACCATGACAACGTTCCCACTCCATGAACATTGCCACACTGTGTTCTGACCATGACAACATTCCAACTCCATGAACATTGCCACACTACTTACTGTGTTCTGACCATGACAATGTTCTCCCAGTCTTTGCAACATGCCAGACATCTTACTGCCTGTTCTGATCTTGACCAAAATCCACCACTTCTTGAAACATGCCATAGTACTTACTGTCTGTTCTGATCCTGACAAAATTTTCCCACTCCTTGAACCATGACATGCTGATGGCATAGATCTTACTGGGGTTATCTTCTTCACGGAACTTCTCATTCAACTGCAACAAGTACAAATAAAAAAAATTTAGTACTTTGCTGCCTAACATTACACACACACAGAGAGAGAGAGAGAGAGAGAGAGAGAGAGAGAGAGAGAGAGAGAGAGAGAGAGAGAGAGAGAGAGAGAGAGAGAGAGAGAGAGAGAGAGAGAGAGAGAGAGAGAGAGAGAGAGAGAGAGAGAGAGAGAGAGAGAGAGAGTCCACTGTATCATGTTTACTCTAAGCACAGTAACATATGAAGATATGAAGACTGAGGTTATCATGTTTACTCTAAGCAACTCTAAGCACAGTAACATATGAAGATATGAAGACTGAGGTTATCATGTTTACTCTAAGCACAGTAACATATGAAGATATGAAGACTGAGGTAAGCACTGAAGCAAATATACATCAAGTATCAATGTTGAATGTATATATTTGTATATGTGTAGACTAATATTGTTCAGAAAGTCTCAATAGATGATACTCAGGTACTGATAGATTTGCATTCTATCAATAAAATATAAATACATATATATTTCCTATTTTTGTTAAATAATATATGAAATGAAACTTTTGGGTTATTTTAATTCTCCAAATAAATATGATTAGTTATATATGACAAAATGATCATGAGATAGTAAAGTCATAAACTGGATCTAAGTGGTGGTAGGGAAATTTATATTTGTAACAAGAATTTGAAAGAATGCTGTCTTGCCCTGCACTAAAGTAGCATAATCTGAATATGGAGAATGAAAGGTAGGTCACTTAAATTCCTCCTCAATAGATGCCAACCCAACTGGCTCACAATTAGTGAAAATAGGGATAAAATTTCAGGAATTTTTACATAATCCAATTATCCTGAGTGTTATCATAAGATGTCTGGTTTAGACACTGATAATTGTTACTATTAATAGTAGTAAGAGCTGAGAAGTGGCAGTATCGATGTACAATACAAAAGTCTGCGGGGAAAATATTTTGATAGTCTTTATGGTTTTCCTTAGTAAGATGTTGAGCTTGTTCACTTCCATGATTAGTTACTATTGACAATAATTGTCAAGTTTACAAATCCTAACAGCCATGAGGTGCTATTCTTCAGGTTAAATCTGTGAAAATATTGAAGTGTTCTCACTTAGTGTCAAGAAATCTAAAAACAATAGGGTACCAGACTGTGGCTAATGAATTGTGTGACAATTGCTGTCTTTAAAAACACATGGCATCTTGTTTAAATGCAGAAAATTTTTTTTATCAGCCTTTTAGTTGCAACATTGATGATTATAACTGGACATAATTGTCAATATTACAGGGTCAGCATTAGCTAAAAAGAGAACAAAACAAGGTACCAGACAAAGACCAAAAAAATCACATGACAACACACTTGTCACTTCCTTTATGAAGAAGGCATTGTCCACTCAACAAATGTTTCGTCTGCATAATTAAATTGCGTACAGTTAGCAACATCCAAATAAATCAGTATCAAATATAACATGGCATCACGTAAACGGAGACTATTATTTCAGAAAAAGTCAATTATTATTGTCTACGACATTGGGTGAGATGGGGAGGGGGGACTTGTCCAATTTTAGGTAAACAAAACTTGAATAAAACAATTTTATGTTGAAAAGACTTGAATAAACAACATCGTAACTGATAAGAAAGTTATTCAGCAGCAGCGGAAAAATGGTGCAAATGGAAAGAAAATTGTGTATGTACCAAGATTTAAATGATGTTTTTAAATGGTTTTGCAAAGTGCATGACAACACCCACTCACATACCACACTTACACCAAGAATATGAACAACTAATGCATATACAGTTCAAATAAGTCAACTACTATAACAAAATGCTGCTTTTAAACAAAAATATTAAATGCTTTAAAAAATGAAGTTTTTTTACTACATACATTAACATATACTTCTCACAAAAAATTTAGTCCTCTCTGGAAAGGCCACCCACTTTACAAGGCCACTTTCCAGTGCAGAAGAGGTGGCCAAATAAGAGGACTACTGTATTCCAAACTCAACTTCACTTTTTGTGCAATACTTTTCTTTTTCCTTACTGGTGAAGACATTTTCAATACTAGTAATTCAAATTTAGTGTTGGTGGCACATGCACATAGCAAACTTCTGGATAGGTTCTGTTTCTCTCAAAAGGATCTGTAAAACTACTCATATATATATATATATATATATATATATATATATATATATATATATATATATATATATATATATATATATATATATATATATATATATATATATATAATAAACTGACGAAAACTAACTAGCCTAAGAAAACTAACTAGCCTAAGCGCTTTCGACTCTTAATGAGTCTTTTTCAAAGGCAAATACAAAACATAGTTACCACAAACAAATAAACACAAAAACGTGTTTGTAAACCTCTACATTTCTGTCTTCACATGTGCTAAAACTATAAATACAACCAGCTTGTATAGACTAGTTGCGATAGACAACAGAATAGATAATAGACAACAGAATATAAAACATTGTCATTGGTCAGTAATAAATAGGTTAGGAAAGCCTACCACATGTGGATCTGATTCTGATCCTGAATTTGTAGTTTTACTAATCACAAAGTGAAAATCTGTCTTTATTTCTTAATCATATGGAAAACAAGCCGATTATTTAAATAAAAATTCTGTGGCAACATTATTTTAAGTCTTGTGAGACTTGGTATGCATCATTCGCATCTGATGTGCGCTGTGAAATGAATGGAATGTAGATGTATTGTATCTATAATGGCAGTGAAACACGTTTTTGACAGGGGAAGAGTCTGTATTTGGTTTAGTACAGATGAATATGCAATAGAGAAATTAGCTGGGTACTCATGAATATGCCAGAGATCTTGGCTGTGTACATAGGAATAGAGACTTTGGCTGTGTACAGATAACATTGTCGCCTGATTTTTTTTTTAAATGGGATACAAGAGAGTGACAAACAATTTACAGGTAAACATCCCACCGTATTTAAATGTTCAACAGTCTGCCCAAATTTTAGATTTTGGCTTAGATGTCCCCATTTTTCCTTTAATCCAAATATTTTCAACACTATTCATTGGGAAAGCAACAAAATCATTTCATGCAGGTATCTCAGTTTTATATTTTTAATGTTACTGGTCATTTTTCACAGAGCTTATGGGATCACCTATTGTCAGTTGTACAGTCATCATTCAATTCCATAAATATTTTGACGCTATTCCTCCTAAACTACTTGGAGGATTGACAAATATGGACACACCTTCATCCCATGATCTAGTTGGTCCTCAATGAAAACGGTGCTGCTCTAACATCCTATATGGCCACCAGTGGCCATCTTGTCATATTACATGGGTGTTGTCACTTTTCAGGGCTTCTTATGATCCCTAGTTGATCCTAAATGAAAATAATGCCAATCTGCAGTCCAATATATCCAACATGGCTGCCAGCTTGAAAATCTTGTTATTGCTACTCTTAATGGATGTGATGTGATTATAATTTTTAATGTAACTTAAAACAATTTTACAGTCATATTGCTATGATGTCTGCAGTGTGGCATTTTATAGTGATGTCTAGCACTGGGGCATCATGCTGCAGACATGTAGCATGATGTCCCATCCAGTCACATGATCCTGACACCAGGCCGACCATTCCTAACACTAACCTCCTAATGCTGAGCGTTAAGCGAGGCAGCTATTAGTACCATTTTTGTAAGTCTTTGGTATGACTCAACCGGGGATCGAACCCACGACCTCCCGCATCAGAGGCGGACGCTCTAACCCTAGGCCACCAGAGAGGTTCCTACTTCTTAATGGAAAGTCTTATAAAAGCTACTAGGGTAAATGGCGCTGGTCTATTTGCCAATATGGCCAAGAAAGTGTCCTTTTTGAAAATACTGTTATCACTACTCCTCCTAGATGGATGCTAATATCAAGATGGGTTTTAACCAAAAAGACATAATGTGGACCCAAATAAATGAGGTGCCAGCCTGGTTACCATAGCTGCTATTTTAGAGATCTTGCCATTGCTACAACCTCAACACCAGAAAACTTATATGGTTGGTTCTAAATTAAAATGGTGCTGATCTGACCTTAACCACCAATATAACCACCATTGTGACCATCTGAAAAATATTGCTACTCCTCCTAGATCCAGTCACTTCAACATGATGCTTTCATAATATGTCTAGTGGGGTTGCTGATCTAATGATCAAGACAGCACACCATGGCAGCCATTTTGAAAATCTTGTTATCACTATTCCTCCTGAATTGATAGTCATATTCACATGGTTTTTCCACCAGAAGACTTCAATCATGACTTCTGGGTCCTAAATGAAAACAGCATCAACCTTATGTCCAACATGACTGCCATAGTAGCTAAATTAAAAACAAACTTTTACTGGTCAAAAACAGCTATGGTTTCAACACTTGGCAGTTTAAAAGAAATGGTCTTATCCTGAACATTTGGAAATTCTTTTTGGCCAGTAGGACATCAGTCTTTTAGCAGAACTCATTTTCCTGAGCGAGTCAAGCTTTAAACCATTCTCCCCCACCCCAAGGTTTGTTACCTGTACAAAGATTTCCATCTCCTCCTTTTGTCGTTTTCTCAGCTGTTCTAACTCTAATGAGCATGTGGGGCAGGAGAAAAGGTGGTTACAGGTTGGACCTCCTTCAAACCTAGCAAAATAATAATATAAAAATACAGACAAGACAAATGCTATTAGTGGAAGGCAAAATGTCTACTTTATGATCATCATGATTGTAAATTCATTAGATGAATACCCATCCTGTCACTTCAACAATAGATGCAACACGAGAAATGAAACAGATAAATGAGATAAACATTAATGCATAGCATGATCTTTTGAAGAAGAAAGGACAATGTGACCTACTTTTGACACATTTATTGCATTACTCATGGAGCATGTTAGCTTCATGACCTTCAATAATTGCAGAGAAAATTGTTAGAGTTTAAATTGTTAACTCAAGTCCAATAAATCAGGGTGTAAAACTGCATACTTTGATATTATACTAAGGAACCTAATCTTATGATAATGCTACACTAATGACCTAAATCATATGGCATTATTAAAAAAGGACCTTAATCAGACAGGTAATATTACATTAGGACCTTATTCATATGGGTAATATTATATTAAGGACCTTAATCATGTGGTAATATTACATTAGGACCTTATTTATGGTAATACTAAGGACCTTAATCATACAGGTAATATTACATTAGGAACTCAATCATGTAATATTACATTAGGACTTCAATCATGTAATATTACACTAATAACCTTAATCATGGTAATACTGAAGACCTTAATCAAAATATTATAAGGACCTTAATCATACAGGTAATAATACACTAAGGACCATAATCATACAGTATTCATACATAAGGGACACTAATCATATGATAATATTACAAAAAACCTTAATCATGTGGTTATATTACACTAAGGACCTTAATCATATAGTAATACCCCACTAAGGACCTTAATCATATAGTAATATTACACTAAAGACCTTAATCATATAGTAATACCATACATAGGTCCTTAATCATATTTTAATATGTTGGTAGTATTTTACTAAGGATCTTAATATGGTAATATTACACTAATGACCTTAATCATATAGTAATACCACACTGAGGACCTTAATCACATAGAAATACTACACTAAGGACTTTAATCATATAGTAATATTACACTAAGACCATAATCATATAGTAATATTACACTAAGGACCTTAATCATATAGTAATATTACACTAAGGACCTTAATCATATAGTAATATTACACTAAGGACCTTAATCATATAGTAATATTACACTAAAGACCTTAACCATATAGTAATGTTACACTAAAGACCATAATCATATAGTAATATTACACTAAAGACCATAATCATATAGTAATATTACATTAATAACTTTAATCATATAGTAATACCACACTAAGGAACTTAATGATTAGTAATATTACATTAAAGACTAATCATATAGTAATAGCACACTAAGGACCTTAATAAGTAATATCACACCAAGGACCTTAATCATATTGTAAGATCACAATAAGGACCTTAATGATTAGTAATATTACACTAAGGACCTTAATATTATAGTAATATTACACTAAGGACCTTAATCATATAGTAATATTACACTAAAGACCTTAATCATATAGTAATATTACACTAAAGACCTTAATCATATAGTAATATTACACTAAAGACCTTAATCATATAGTAATATTACACTAAAGACCTTAATCATATAGTAATATTACACTAATGACATTAATCATATAGTAATATTATACTAAAGACCCTAATCATATAATAATATTACATTAATAACCTTAATGATATAGTATAACCACACTAAGGACCTTAATCACAGAAATACTACACTAAGGACTTTAATCATATAGTAATATCACACTAAGGACCCTAATCATAAAGTAATATTACATTAAGGACCTTCATCATATAGTAATATTACATTAAGGACCTTTATCATATAGTAATATTACAGTAAAAAGAAAAACCTTAATCATAGTAATATTTCACTAAAGGTCTTAGTCATATAGTAATACCACACTAAGGATATTAATAATATACTAAGGACCTTAATCACATAGTATTTACCACATTAAGAAAATTAATGATAAGTAATATCAATCTAAAGACCTTAATCATATAGTAATACCACACTAAGGACAATAATCATATAGTAATACCACACTAAGGACCTTAATCATATAGTAATGTTACACTAAAGACCTTAATGATTAGTAATATTACACTAAGGACCTTAACCATATAGTAATACCAAACTAAGGACATTAATCATATAGTAATACCAAACTAAGGACCTTAATCATATAGTAATACCAAACTAAGGACCTCAACCATATAGTAATACCAAACTAAGGACCTTAATCATATAGTAATATTACACTAAGGACCATAATCATATAGTAATATCACACTAAAAACAATCATAGTAATATTATAATAATGACATTAATCCTATATTAATATTACATTAAGGACCTTAATTATATAGTAATACCACACTGAGGACCTTAATCATATAGTAATACCACACTAAGAACCTTAATCATATAGTAATACCACACATAGGACCTTAATGATATAGTAATATCACACATAGGACCTTAATGATATAGTAATATCACACTAAGGTCCTTAATGATATAGTATTTACCACACTAATGACATTAATCATAAAGTAATACCAAACTAAGGACCTTAATCATATAGTAATATCACACTAAGGACCTTAATGATATAGTATTTACCACACAAAGATATTAATCACATAGTAATATTACACTAAGGACCTTAATCATATACTAATATTACACTAAGGACCATAATCATATAGTAATATTACACAAAAGACCTTAATGATTAGTAATATTACACTAAGGACCTTAATCATATAGTAATATTACACTAAAGACCTTAATGATTAGTAATATTACACTAAGGACCTTAATCATATAGTAATATTACACTAAAGACCTTAATGATTAGTAATATTACACTAAGGACCTTAATCATATAGTAATACCACACTAAGGACCTTAATCATATTGTAATATTACACTAAAGACCTTAATGATTAGTAATATTACACTAAGGACCTTAATCATATAGTAATATTACACTAAAGACCTTAATGATTAGTAATATTACACTAAGGACCTTAATCATATAGTAATATTACACTAAAGACCTTAATGATTAGTAATATTACACTAAGGACCTTAATCATAGTAATATTACACTAAAGACCTTAATGATTAGTAATATTACACTAAGGACCTTAATCATATAGTAATATTACACTAAAGACCTTAATGATTAGTAATATTACACTAAGGACCTTAATCATATAGTAATATTACACTAAAGACCTTAATGATTAGTAATATTACACTAAGGACCTTAATCATATGGTAATACCACACTAAGGACATTAATCATAGTAATATTACACTAAAGACTTTAATTATATAGTAATATTACACTAAAGACTTTAATCATATAGTAATACCACACTGACAACATTAATCATATAGTAATACCACACTAAGGACATTAATCATTTAGTATCATATAGTAATATTACACTAAGGACCTTAATCATATAATAATATTACACTAAGGACCTTAATCATATAGTAATATTACACTAAGGACCTTTATCATATAGTAAGATCTCACTCAGGACCTTAATCATATAGTAAGATCACACTAAGGACCTTAATCATATAGTAAGATCACACTAAAGACCTTAATCATATAGTAATATTACACTAAAGACCATAATCATATAGTAATATTTCACTAAGGACCTTAATCATATAGTAAGATCACACTAAGGACCATACTCATAAAGTAATACCACACAAGGACCTTAATCATATAGTAATATTACACTAAGGACCTTAATATAATGGCAATATTACACTAAGGATTTAACAGCAATGCTGATGTCACACCACTTAAAATCTTAAATGAAAAAATCTTGAAAATGTTTACCCCCCATGAACAAGTGGCCTTTACTTACACTCACAAGTCTGTAAGTCTTGTGTACAATTCCTAGTGTATTGATTATGTGTACAAAAACTACATGCTTGCAGATTTAAGACTTATTTATTTGCAGTATCAATCTCTTAGTAGGAAAGTAGGAATTATAAGATTATTATCGAAGATAATATGATAAATGTCATTGGCTGGTAAAAGAAAAAAGTGAGGACAGCGTAATGCATGCCTTCGAAAAAAGTTATCTGCTTTTGTATGTTGATTTGAAATTAAACATTTCCTTAAAAGAAAGAAAAAAGATGAACATTTTTAAATTTCTATTTTATTTATTTCTGTTTATGTTGTGATGACTTGGCTTATGAAAAATAAAATCTTAATTTTGATAAAAAGACTTTCTGCTCAAAGTATGTTGTCTTGACAAAATTTACATACATGTGCAAGTACTGGGATATAAAAAAAAAAGAAAAAAAGAAAAAAAAAAGAAAAAAGAAATCACATGATGCAAATGAATTTTATGACTAAAGATAGCCAAAATAAAAACTTAATCACTCCTTAACAAATCAACTCTTCTACAGGTCATGATGGCAAAGAATTTGATGTAAAACAGACCACCCAATTTCAACACTTATTTATTAAGATGTGTTATGCATTATATAGAACTAAATGGTGTTGAAGTTACGTACTTTTAGCAACATTTAATAATGCTGACCTAAACATTCACTGAACTATATCATTTGTGGTGCTGTGCAGAATGAACAAAATAGCTACATTAAATTACTGTCAATATACAAAATTGCTACATTAAATTACTGTCAATATATAGAGTTAGAAAATGAGGAACAATACTTACTCTCCATGTAGAAACTCCCATAGGGGTTGGGAGAAAGATTCTACCAGTTCATATATATAGTTCACTTTCTGTGGTGGAACACCTAAAAGGAACACAAGATTTGATTACATGCACATCCGTTTCTGTGAGAAGGATACCTGCAAGTTGTATACTGAATACATACACATCTGTTTCTGTAAGAAGGACACCTGCAAGTTGTATACTGAATACATACACATCTGTTTCTGTGAGAAGGACACCTGCAAGTTGTATACTGAATACATACACATCTGTTTCTGTGAGGACACCTGCAAGTTGTATACTGAATACATACACATCTGTTTCTGTGAGAAGGACACCTGCAAATTGTCAACTGAATACATACACATCTGTTTCTGTGAGAAGGACACCTGCAAGTTGTATACTGAATACATACACATCTGTTTATGTGAGAAGGACACAATGTAAGTTGTATACTGAATTCATACACATCTGTTTCTAACCATTTATTGTAAAACCTGTAGGTTAATATCTATACTCCCCTGAATATCAAATAACATCTACAGAATGTGTGATATAATTTGTTCCAATAAAGTCAAGGACTGCAAAGTGGAATGCTGTTCTGCATTGCATGTATGTTTAATGGCATGTCAGTTCAATAAGGTGCTGATAAAAAAGATGCATTATTTAACTATAAATTAAAAAAATAGGAAACGATTAGGAGGATAAATCCTTCCAAATAATCATTCACATAAAGCACTACAAGATAAAAGATAAAATGTAAACAAAATTCAAACATCTGAAAATGGTATATAGAATAAAATATTAAGGCACAAAATAAAAATCTATGAAATACTGGGTCAAAATTTTAATAAAAAAAGGATTATCTGAAAAAGTCCATGAGTTTCTCCCATGGAAAATCACAAAGTTTCTTAACTGAGTTAACATAAAAAGCTAAATACTCTTCATTTCAGTATTGTATCCCATTAAATGGTGGTCATTTAATTCAATGAGCAAAACTGATGTATAAAAGGCCTGGGCTACTCTTTGGCTGTCACAGATAAAAAACAGTACAATTTCAATATAATGCAAATTTCACAGTACTCATTAACAGGTGGCTAATATTCCAAAGTTGCAGGTTAAACACCCACCTAGGCCATTTGTGTTTATTTCAAAAAGACACCTAGCTCGTATTCCTTTGGCAAGATACAGCCAATAAACATAAACGATATACGCTGATGACAAACTAATATACATACAAATCAGTCATCCCAATTTATGAGTGGTAACAAGCACATTACTTAAGAATATTTGTTACAGATATTCAAATAAAACATTTTTATGATATAGTTTTGAGTCATTTGGTCAATAATATTTTTTAATTCTTTAATTCTGTGGCTGGCCTTTACTATAAGAAGAGTACATATATATTTCATAAATGAAGGTTATGTTAACAGCAAATTCAGTAAAAGTATGCCAGGATATTTGAATGAAGATCATGTAAACTTCACTTGATCAAAGGAAAATATCTGTACTCTAAAGATATCATGCTTGACTGCTGATTGGTTCAATATTAAAAAAATTCAAGTGCTGACTGTTAAAGATATAATACAGAATAATTAAAATAACTGGAATCGACTCTAGTGATTCAGAACTGTTTATTTGATGCTTATGCAGTGGTTCTATAAACAAATTAATATGAAGCAATTCATTCTTCATTTTTAAAGTTCAGCTTTATAAGAGTTACATGAAGATTCAGGTTTATTTATATCATGAATATTGCACATGTTATGTGCATCAACATAACAAGTTCCATTCATAGGTGTGTGTGTGTGTATATATATATATATATATATATATATATATATATATATATATATATATATATATATATATATATATATATATATATATATATATATGGACTGAATCTGATTACTGTCAAAATTCTACACCCATCAACAGAACAGAAAAGAAATTCTTATGGTATTGGGATCTTATTCCAAATTGGTATTTTCATTTTAGTCAAGGTGAATTTTTTACTGGCATTTTCATCTTAATAAAGTAAATTCCCAATTGCTTTTACCATCTTAGTAAAGGTAAATACCTAATTGCTTTTACCATCTTAGTAAATTCCAACTTGGCAGTAGCATCTTTGAAAACTGAATTCCTAATTGGTAGTTTCATTTTAGTGAAGGTGAATACCTAATTGGTTTTAGCATCTTAGTAAAGGTAAATTTGGAATTGCTATTACCGTCTTAGTAAAGTTAAATTCCAACTTGGCAATAGCATCTTTAAAAACAGTGAATTCCTAATTGGTAATTGCATCTTAGTAAAGGTCAGTACGTAACTGATTTTAGCATCTTAGTAAAGGTCAATTCCTAACTGGTATTAGCATGCACTATAAACAGGTTCACAAGTTACTGTGGGACATGCATACAATAAGTACAGCATACATCAACCCTGCAATAAAAGGTCTTCTATTTAAATAACTTAAATTTTCTACACAAACAATCTACCTTCTTTCAGTCACAGTAACACAGAACTTTGATGGTCTAAACCATTTTAATTTAACACAAAATACAACATTTTATATGTAATGCAACTCATTTTTAAATTCTCTCCATACCTCCATGTCTACAGCAGAAGTCCTCATTTGTGATTGGACCGGGTTCTGCAAATGTGTTAAACCGGTTTATCCACTGCTTTGAAACAAAGAATTGCATCAAGCTGGGCTGGAAAGAAAAATGCAAATCTGGCTAAGATCAGTGGCAGAACAGTGTTTATACCACAGTCCAACTTAACAGTCTTGTGGCAGCTGAACTCCTATGCTGTAGTATGACAGCTGAACTCCTATGCTGTAGTATGACAGCTGAACTCCTGTAATATTTTAAACAGATGCCAAGCTAAATATCACAAGGGCAAATAAAACTGATTTTAAAGTGAAGTCATATACTAAACTTTACCCCTTTATCTCATATGGATCTAAAATATAGGGTACAAAGGAAATTGAAATGTTTTTAAAAAATTCAACATATATATATATGCACGCCATCAGTCTTGAAGATCAGACCTCTAATGTGCATGTACAACACAATATGTCACTGGTCTTAAAGGTCAAGACCCCCAATGTGCCACACAAAGACACTGGTAGTGAAGGTAAGACCTATAATATGACACTTAACATCATACAGTAGTCTCACTCTTGAACGGCCCATCTGACCTGCAGCCACCTGCTTCTTAAAGCCAAAATCTCTTGGCAATGAAGAGTTTGTATTCAAAAGTACCCATCAATGACAAGTTTGTATTCAAAAGTACCCATCAATGACAAGTTTGTATTCAAAAGTACCCATCAATGACAAGTTTGTATTCAAAAGTACCCATCAATGACAAGTTTGTATTCAAAAGTACCCATCAATGACGAGTTTGTATTCAAAAGTACCTATCAAGTTTGTATTCAAAAGTACTCATCTAGTTTGTATTCAAAAGTACCCATCAAGTTTGTATTTGATAGTACCCATCAATAATGTATTCAAAAGTACCCATCATGTTTGTATTCAAAAGTACCCATCAAGTTTGTATTCAAAAGTACCCATCAAGTTTGTATTCAAAAGTACCCATCAAGTTTGTATTCAATAGTACCCATCAAGTTTGTATTCAAAAGTACCCATCAAGTTTGTATTCAAAAGTACCCATCAAGTTTGTATTCAATAGTACCCATCAAGTTTGTATTCAAAAGTACCCATCAAGTTTGTATTCAAAAGTACCCATCAAGTTTGTATTCAAAAGTACCCATCAAGTTTGTATTCAAAAGTACCCATCAAGTTTGTATTCAAAAGTACCCATCAAGTTTGTATTCAAAAGTACCCATCATGTTTGTATTCAAAAGTACCCATCAAGTTTGTATTCAAAAGTACCCATCAAGTTTGTATTCAAAAGTACCCATCAAGTTTGTATTCAAAAGTACCCATCAAGTTTGTATTCAAAAGTACCCATCAACAAGTAGCTAGCATGTCAGTGAAAAAATATAAAATCTTTCTGTCACAAGTGGCCACTTTTATTACAAATCTTTCCAGAGCTGATAATTCATATTGTGACATAAGGCAAGTAATCAGATTATCTCTACTGTTGATACAAGTCTTCCAATGTTTAGTTTCCATTACTGAAAGAAGTGTTGACTAAAGCACATGTGACTGAAAGAATAATGCTAAATCAATGTCTTTAAGAGACAACATTTACAGGAAATGGGTTCAATAATGTTATGACAAAGGTTTGGGCTTTACACATCTGTCAAATTCTTTTTGATGACTACAACCGAATGTAATTCTCAAGATCATAACTCAAATTCTTTTTGATGACTACAACCGAATGTAGTTCTCAAGATCATAACAGGGTCAGCATAGGCTAAAAAATAGATGTTGTGAATTAATACATACACACACACACAAACACACCGAAATAAACCTTGAACAAAACAGGGTACCAAAGACCAAAAAAATCATGTGACAATACATTTATTGCTTTCTTTATGAAAATGGCATTTCAACCATTCTACAAAAGTTTTGTCTGCATAATTAAATTGCATAAAGTTAGCAACATCCAAATAAACCATTATCAAACATTAACATATCACATAAATGGAGACATTATTTTAGAAGTTGGTTATTCTACTCAACAAGATAGGGTGGGGATTGAAGGGAAGCTTGCAGTGCAATTTTCTGCAGAAAAGACTCGAAACAATTTTAAAACCAATAAGGAGGTTATTCAGTAGCAGTGGGAAAATGGAGCAAATGGAAAGAATTATGTATGTACCAAAATTTAAATGACATTTATGAATGGTTTTATAATATACATAACAATACCCGCTGGCTGGCATATCACGCTTATGCCAAGAATAAAAACTATTAATGTATATTCAGTTGAAATAAGTCTACTATTATAACAAGAAGAACCTTTTAATAATTTATGTTCCATTCAAACGAAGATATTAAATTAAGATATTAAATGCTTTGAAGCATGTAGCTTTTTTGCTACATACATTACATATACTTCTCACAAACAATTTAGTCCTTTAGTCCTTATCTGGAAAATCCACCCATCATATAAGGCCACTTTTCCAGTGCAGAAGGTGTGGCCATATAAGAGGGGGACCAATGTACTTGTTTTGAAGGTACAATCCAAATTTGCCATACAACATGATAACAGTCTTGACAGTAAGATCACACAATATGACATTAATCTTGAAGCTAAGACCCTAATATTCCATACAATATGACACTAATCTTAAAGGTAAGACCCTAATATTCCACACAAGATGGCACAGGTCTTGAAGCTAAGACCCTAATATTCCACACAAGATGGCACAGGTCTTGAAGCTAAGACCCTAATATTCCACACAAGATGGCACAGGTCTTGAAGCTAAGACCCTAATATTCCACACAAGATGGCACAGGTCTTGAAGCTAAGACCCTAATATTCCATACAATATGACACTAATCTTGAAGCTAAGACCCTAATATTCCACACAAGATGGCACAGGTCTTGAAGCTAAGACCCTAATATTCCACACAAGATGGCACAGGTCTTGAAGCTAAGACCCTAATATTCCACACAAGATGGCACAGGTCTTGAAGCTAAGACCCTAATATTCCATACAATATGACACTAATCTTGAAGGTAAGACCCTAATATTCCACACAAGATGGCACAGGTCTTGAAGCTAAGACCCTAATATTCCACACAAGATGGCACAGGTCTTGAAGCTAAGACCCTAATATTCCACACAATATGACACTAATCATTGAAGCTAACACCCTAATATTCCACACAATATGACACTAATCTTGAAGCTAAGACCCTAATATTCCAACAATATGACACTAATCATGAAGCTAGGACCCTAATTTTCCACACAATATGACACTAATCTTGACGCTAGGACCCTAATATTCCACACAATATGACACTAATCATGAAGCTAGGACCCTAATTTTCCACACAATATGACACTAATCATGAAGCTAGGACCCTAATATTTATTCCATACAATATGACACTAATCTTGAAGGTAAGACCCTAATATTCCACACAAGATGGCACAGGTCTTGAAGCTAAGACCCTAATATTCCACACAAGATGGCACAGGTCTTGAAGCTAAGACCCTAATATTCCACACAATATGACACTAATCATTGAAGCTAAGACCCTAATATTCCACACAATATGACACTAATCTTGAAGCTAAGACCCTAATATTCCACACAATACGACACTAATCTTGAAGCTAAGACCCTAATATTCCACACAATATGACACTAAACTTGAAGCTAAGACCCTAATATTCCACACAATACGACACTAATCTTGAAGCTAAGATCCTAATATTCCACACAATATGACACTAATCTTGAAGCTAGGACCCTAATATTCCACACAATACGACACTAATCTTGAAGCTAAGATCCTAATATTCCACACAATATGACACTAATCTTGAAGCTAAGACCCTAATATTCCACACAATATGACACTAATCATTAAAGCTAGGACCCTAATATTCCACACAATACGACACTAATCTTGAAGCTAAGATCCTAATATTCCACACAATATGACACTAATCTTGAAGCTAAGACCCTAATATTCCACACAATATGACACTAAACTTGAAGCTAAGACCCTAATATTGCAAAGCAATATGACACTAATCTTAAAGCTAAGACCCAAATTTTCCACACAAAATGGCACTGGTCTTGAAGGTAAGACCATGAATGTGCCACATAACAAAGCTAAGACCACTAATATTCCACACAAGATGGCACCAGTCCTGAAGATGAGACCTTTAATGTGACACATAACAGACAGTGGTCTTGAAGGTATGACATCTAATGTGCCACACAAGATGGCACTGGTCATGAAGGCAAGACCCCTAATATTCCACACAAGATGGCACTAGTCCTGAAGCTAAGACCCTTAATATGCCACACAGACACTCATCTTGAAGGAAAGATCACAAATGTGCCACACAATATAACAGTCATTAAGCTATGACCACTTATGTGCCATACAACATGACAATGGCCTTGAAGACCGCAAATGTGCCACACAATGACACTGGTCCTGAAGCTATGACCCAAAATATGCCAAACAACATACCTGCAAATATGGACATATCTACACTAAGCCACACCTTCAATCTCAACAGCTTCAATGTCAAAAAAACAATTTGCTCAGCCTTGATCTTGCAAATTGGATCCATTATATGGTACAACCAAGTTGTATCCCTTGACCTCAAAACAGTTTGAAAGTTATAGAGTAGAAAAAAACGTTTGGCAGAAAAAAGTACAATACTGAGCAGTGAACTTCACCTTGAAAGTGGTCCACAATGTGGCACAACTGAGTTTCATCCTTTATTGTGAAAGGGGTTTAGTGTTAAAATTCAGAAGGGTAAGAGTGATGGAAAACCTCAAATGCTAAACTGTTACCTTGTCTTTGAAGACGATAGTATATATGGTATAAAACATACATTCTAGTTATGATGTTTAAGAAAAAACAGGTTTCAATCCTCAATCTCATATGCCCTTGAATTATGAAGTGGAAGGGAAAATGATGAAAACTTAAATTACTGAGCCATGACCTTGGCCTTGATGACAGGACCATAAATTATGAAACAAAACATCTAGTAATGAGTGTAAATGTACCAAGTTTCATCCCTTAATATCAAAATAATGGATAAAACTTTTTTAAAATTTCTTTGTATAAATATTAATTCTAAATATGAAGTTCACTCATGAAGAAATAAGACTGCCAGGTTACACTGAAGTCAACATCAGTCATTATCACCCATATCGTGCCGCCTGTCTCTTGTACTAAACTAAGTACACATTTCCATGTGACCAATGAAATCTCTGGTTTCAAACAATAATGGAAATGCAACAACTTTACTTATTGATTCAGAAAATGTCTTATCCAGCAAGTTTAAATTTATGCTTTACATGTCTGGTATTTTTAATTTTAAATAGTCATGACAAACTAAATATGTTAAAAGGGAAGTAACTGGTGATTATTAGCTTAAAAACTATACAATAAATATGACTCTGGGATAAAATGAACAAAAATTCTTAATTGCATCATTTATTTTATTTCAAGTAATTCTAAGAATTACCAACTAATTTTTTAAAATTTAGATGCCAATTTTCATTTCTTATAAAACTGCTATATGGTTGCTACAGGCAACACCTCAGACAAGACAACCATCAACCATGAAGTTATTAACCTATTCAACATTCACAACTTCTCATAAAATATGAAAATACTCTTTTGCAAGTTTTTACAGTTTTCTAAAATTACCTCCTTTGCCTCCATCATTTCCATGGCCTTTTGTCGTAAAGAGATCATGTCATCATTCTGCTTTCTGAAAAATAAACAACTAAGTAACTTAGATCCTATATGAGAGACTTTTTTCTGCTTAAAATATATTAATTTATTTTGTTAACATGATTAGAACTTAATCCACAGCTTGTGCTGATACTCCTTTCCAAACTCATTGCTTAGTGGGTAACATGCTTGTCTAGAAAATTGTAATAAAGAAGCAAACCATTTATCCCATTTGCAGACTGAACTACAGTTATTAGAATGGATGATTGACTTAAAACTAACAGAAATGGTTAACTGACTTAGAACTAAGAGATGGATGACTGAACTACAACTATTAGAGATGGATGACTGAACTAGAATTAATAGAAATGGATGACTGAACTGGAACTATTAGAGATGGATGACTGAACTAGAACTATTAGAGATGGATGACTGAACTAGAACAAATAGAAATGGATGACTGAACTAGAACTATTAGAGATGGATGACTGAACTAGAACTATTAGAGATGGATGACTGAACTAGAACTAATAGAAATGGATGACTGAACTAGAACTATTAGAAATGGATGACTGAACTAGAACTATTAGAGATGGATGACTGAACTAGGAACTATTAGAAATGGATGACTGAACTAGAACTATTAGAGATGGATGACAGAACTAGGCACTTTTAGAGATGGATGACTGAATTAGAACTATTAGAGATGGATGACTGAACTAGAACTATTAGAAATGGAACTCTGAAATGGAACTATCTGAGATGGATTACTGAAATTGAACTATTAGGAATGGTTGTCTGAACTAGAACTATTAAAGATGGGTAACTGAATTAAAACTATTAGAAATAAGTGACAATTAAAAATATTAGAGATGGGTGACTGAAGTAGAAGTATTTGGGATGGGTGCACTAAAAAAGGCTCCTTAGGGCCTAAATCTGTTGGGTATTCAAAATTTGGAGTAAAAGGGCATTTAGGGACCTTAACTCCTCCATCTAAGGAAAAGTTTAAAACCATTCAACACCTCATCAATGCAAGCGGAAACCACAAAAGAAACATTTAGATCTAAGAAACACAATTCCATCTGAATATGATAATGATTCTTGAGCTCACTAATTGTAAGCAACATTCCTAGTTTCCAGGTCAAGACAAGAAAACCACATGACAAGGGGAATAACTTTGTCCAGAATGAAGTAAATGGGACTAAACCTGCAAAATGCAGGCATGTTGTGTCTGGTAGTGTTGCGCAGAGTTATTCATTCTCCTCAAATTATTTCAATATTAAAGTTAGTCACATTTCTTCACAGTAATTCTTGTTAGTACTGTATCTAAACACAGGAACATTCCATTGTTGATATGTGACCAGCTGAAATGAAGTGCCTGTTATCTTTTTAGCAGATGACATTTTTGTAATCATAAGCACAAAGAAACAATGATGGCTACCTAAAAGTCAGCAAATTCAAAAAATAAACACTGGTTATAAATGATGTCATCAAATAAGTTAAATTGTAAGGAATATTTTTCAACATTAAACTAATTAAAATTTTAAAGACTTTCCTGCCACTAAAATGTTTATGATATTTATGGCATATGGCGTTGTATATCAAAATGGTGTTGCCTTTGAACATTATTTGTGACCGACAGAAGCCATGAAATATTGGCCAAAAATTGAGACGTTCGCTCAAAAAACTTTTTTTTATCTAACAATAAGATTGTGTAGAGCAATGGATTGTTCTCCTGATACCAATTTAATGGCATGTAAAGAAGATAATGCTCCTCAAAACACAAGCCCTGAAAATGTTCATGCAAGTCTAACAAATAATATTCATACCAAATGGCATCGAAATATCTTGCATGGGTTTAGAGCTATGCTGATTATAAGCATCATCCTATGTAAAAACAAAGTTAACTGTCAAGGGACATAACTATCATATGCTAAGTTTATAAGGAGAAACCAATAAAAGGTACAGCAATATCTAGAATACAAGGGACAAACCAAATTGTATTAGAATATGTTGAGTTGTTTCTGAGCTATGTTGGTAGCTAGGTTCTGCTCTAGTGGATATTTCAGATTAATGGAGAAAGGATCATAACTGTAAAATATGAACCTTACAAGATAAAACCTTGAAGAGAATCCTACATGTAACCTGCAATTTACTCAATTATGTAAAAGGTCTGCACATGTTTGGTGTTTTACAAGAAGTATGAGCAGACAGATGGACAAGAGGATTACTCTAGCAGAGCCCTAATGATAATTTCTTGGTGACAGTGGTAAAAGATAAAACACTTTTGATCATTTGTACCCAAAGCTGAGTATTTACTTATCATTTCAGGTCCATAAAAATTCATATTAAAGTTTAGTCAATAGGACTGAAATATTATGCTTAAGTTAATGATCCAGTGGAAAAAGCTCAGGCCATGGTAATAAAGCATTTTTCTATATGATACAGCAACTGGATCAAAAGATCCACAAATCTCACCAAAATAAAGTTTCAAAACACTTTATTGATTTCGAAGCAGAGAATGACACAATGATTACACCATCACATTACAGACTGATGTACAGACAGAAACCTGTACATCAATATAATGTACATATCAAGGCATGATAACATGTACAAAAGTACACAATGCAAGTAAGATATTCTAGGCAAAAGAATACTCTATGTAAGTGGGATAGCATACAGGATACACTCTGTAAGTAGGATACTGGATACTCCATGCAAGTAGGATACTGGATACTCCATGCAAGTAGGATACTGGATACTCCATGCAAGTAGGATACTGGATACTCCATGCAAGTAGGATACTGGATACTCCATGCAAGTAGGATACTGGATACTCCATGCAAGTAGGATACTGGATACTTCATGCAAGTAGGATACTGGATACTTCATGCAAGTAGGATACTGGATACTCCATGCAAGTAGGATACTGGATACTCCATGCAAAAAGGATACTGGATACTCCACATAAGGAGGATACTAGATCTTCCATGCAAGTAGGATACTAGATACTTCATGAAAGCAGGATACCTGATGTAAGTAGAATACTAGATACTCCATGCAAGTAGGATACTAGATCTTCCATGCAAGTAGGATACCTGATGTAAGTAGGATACTCCATGGATTCTCCATGTAAGTAGAATTTTAGATACTCTAAGTAAATAGGATACTCCATGCAAGTAGGATGCTCTATGCAAGTAGGATACTAGATACTCTATGTAAGTAGGATACCTGATGTAATGATACTCCATGTAAGTAGGATACTCTGACTAGATACTCATTGTAAGTAGGATACTAGATACTCTATGTAAGTAGGATACCTGATGTAATGATACTCCATGTAAATAGGATACTCTTATGTATAAATAGAATACTAGATACTCATTGTAAGTAGGATACTAGATACTATATGTATGTAAGATACTACATACTCCATGTTAGTATGATACTTGATAACCTATGTAGGTAGGATACTTGCTGCATTTAGGGTACTCCATGTAAGTAGGATACTCTTGTCAGTAGGATACTTCATGTAAGTATATTATACTTTTATATGACCACAACCACTGCATTCTACCAGTTTTTATCTTGCTAAGAGAAAGTAATGCAAGATATGGTGATGCTGATGTTAGTGCATGCAAAAGAAAGTTACTTATTTCTTTTGTAAGACGGTCTTCCAAGGAACTTGTTACATTTATAAAAATTACTTAGGACCTGGTTTAGTAGTGAATAATGACATGGATATAAACAGTATCCTGCCAGCTGGGCACTAACCTGTAGAAAAGTACATATGCTTCACAATTCAGAACCTGGCTGACATCCACTTCTGTCACATACTGGTCATCAAATTCGTACCACTGTTCAGTCAGGTGGTTTTGGCAATATGCTGTGTAATGACCACCTGAAAGAACAATATCATGATCAAGCTTGGTAACATTTTTAGCACAGCATTTACTCTGTTAAAAAGAATTACAGATGAGCATGACTCCATAGCATCCACATCCCTTGTATGATTAACAAGACAAACAATTCTAAAGATGCTACATGTCGGATTAGGATTGGTAGGAAAACTGACTTATTATCTACTGCATAATGTTACTCAACATTAATGAATGTATGAAAGATGTTGGAATACCAGATGACACACTATGGCAATACCTCCCTTTAGCTTTGCAAACAAATCACTTTCAAGACAGTGTCTTTGAGATAAAGGTGATAGAAATATGGTGTCATAGCAAACAATTTTCATGCAGACCTAGAATTTAAGATAAATTTCTTCGTAGCCAGAAGGATCAGTATATGAGAAATTTACATGTCCTTCATACAAAATATTTTATGGTGGAAAACAAAACTTTACTAGTCACAAATATCCTGGAATTAAGTTTAGGATTCAAGAGATAAACAAAAGTTATTTTTAACAGGAGCAAAGCAAAAAAAAAAAAACTTGCTAAAGGGCCATAACTCTGTAAAATGTAAATCTCTGGCAGTCTAACTCCTGCCAGATTTTAACAACATAAAATTGCATGTATATTAGTATAAAGCCCAAGATGTATGAAAGTATTAACCTGATAACAGCATACAGTTTCACATGGATTAGTGTAAAGCCTGAGCTTAAGTAATAACCTTATACTTGCATATATTTGTAACTGATATGTGATCAGATGATACTTGAGACCCACCTCCAGCAGTCCCATGGTGACAAATGACAGCTATCAAATCATAGGATGTAATCTTGGAGTTATGATCTGAAACAGGGAGAAAATGTAGATGAAATGAAAGATGGGAGTTATGATCTGAAACAGGGAGAAAATGTAGATGAAATGGAAGATGGGAGTTATGATCTGAAATGGGGAAAAAATGTAGATGAAATGGAAGATGGGAGTCGATCTGAAACAGGGAGAAGATGTAGATGAAATGGAAGATGGGAGCATGAACATTCAACCTTCTAACCTGAAACAATCACCCAAGAAAATCTTCACATTAAACATCCTTTGTACATCCATATAGACCATGATGACAGTAACCAAATGAAAATGATTTATTTTAGACATGTTCTTGTGAAATTCCTATATATTAAATATACAACACTGATTTAACATTATTACTGTTTAAAGGAAAGCTAAGCAAAAGGTATATCAAAGTTAAATCTCTACACATTAAAGTCAGCTGTGGACAAGTCATCCCAAATCACCGAATTTTGAAAAATATAATCAACAATATTATTCATCTTCGAACAGTTTCTTGCTTTTGCTAACAGAAATATGAAGAAGCTGTGGTAAATCAGTTGGTACAACATCGGACATGAAACAAAGATCATGGATTCAATCCACAATCAGTCTACTCCAGGTCAGCTGCTTCTGTACATCTTGCAAGATACACTTAGCTCATATTTCCTTGGCTTCATCTGGTCAATGACATATTACACATACAGTCATAAACAACCCATTGTCAGACAAAAATTACACCTAATGGCAAATGTTCGGAGGACATAGAGGTACTACCTTTATGTAAGTATGTTCTCATATCCAGATTCTTCAATGGGAAGGACACATAGGTACTAATTTTAGATGAATAAAACTCGTGACGAAACCTCTTCAGGTGGATTGTCAGAATCTGAAGGATAACAAAATAATGCTGTGAACTATTCAGCAAAATACTTATGCATGTTTTATAAATGCACATCCCTCCTTTTTGTTACAAATTACATAAAATCTATGTATTTCTAAACACATCTGTCTTCATTCAGTCATACCTTGTAAGCACATACACACCTCTTCTAACTTGTTACAACTAGCACAAATATTATCCATTTCTTAACACCATTATCTTGATTCAGGCATGCCTAACAAACACACACACCTATCTTTGTCATAATGGATATAATAATCAACAATTTCTAAACTCTCCTGTCTTTGCACTGTCACAACTCATATATAATATATCCATTTCTAACTATGCCTGTCTTGGTCCTAACATGTCTTACAAACACCCCCCCCTCTCTTTGTCACAACTTGTATAGAAACCAATTTCTAAACACACCTGTTTTGGTCTTAGCATGTTTTATGGGAAGGAAGCAGTTGCTAAACTCTGCCTAGAACATCACGAGTCTACACCATACATACCTGTTGTCTGAACAGACTATTACGATTTCCTCAAGTCTAGCACCACATATGCCTGTTATCTAATTAGAACATCACGATTGCCTTGGAGTCTACCACCATACATGCCTGTTATCTAATTAGAACATCACGATTGCCTTGGAGTCTACCACCATACATGCCTGTTATCTAATTAGAACATCACGATTGCCTTGGAGTCTACCACCATACATGCCTGTTATCTAATTAGAACATCACGATTGCCTTGGAGTCTACCACCATACATGCCTGTTATCTAATTAGAACATCACGATTGCCTTGGAGTCTAGCACCATACATGCCTGTTATCTAATTAGAACATCACAATTTTCTTGGATTCTAGCACCACACATTCTTGTTTTTGAAATATTAACCTGTAATTAATGTTCATTTTTATTTTCTTTCTTTCATAAATATTGGGTACTAATATTGAATATTGTATGCCCCCATGGACTTCATGTGAGATTAGCTAATAATCTGGTTTAAATTAGTTATACCCAATGAAAGTTATTATTATTATTATTATTATTATTATTATTATTATTATTATTATTATTATTATTATTATTAAAACCTTATTTACATTATTGTTTATAAAAATTAGAATGACTAATTTTAATACTGATGATTATATTTTTCATATTTGTCTCCTAGTCTACATTTTTTTTTGATCAGTACAATTAGCACAGTTCATTCTTAGACTTGTTGCTTATAAGCTGTTAGCATGACACATCACATGTCATGTATTAGACTTGTCACTTATTGGATGTAACCCTGACAAATCATGGGTGATATCTTAAACTTTTCACTTTGATCCTGTAAGCATGACAAGTCATTGATCATGTCTTAAACTTCTCACTTAGAGGCTGTAAACATGACAAGTCATTGATCATGTCTTAGACTTCTCACTTAAGAGGCTGTAAGCATGACAAGTCATGGGTCATTCTTAGACTTGTCATTTATAGGCTGTAACCATGGCAAGTCATGGGTTAAGTCTTAGACTTGTCACTTATTACAAGAAAACACATGTAAACATAACTTAATATATGAGTCTCACAATTAAAAGATTAAGCTGTGATTTAAATTTCACCCACCAAATGTTTTTGTGAAAAGACATGGTATGTAATTTTTAAGTGCTGACGACATTACTGTGTTTGCTGTAATGTGATTCTAAAGGTCACAAGAGGACAATCTCAGCAAAGTTATCACTCAACAATTCTCAATTTTTAGTCACAAATGAAACCACTTGAATCTCAACTTTGAGCATCAGTAAAAAAAATCTGGGTCAAACTGCCCAATACTTAAAAAGAAAAACTATACTGTCATTCAATGCTATGGACATTTATGTTCACCTGAAGACTTCTTCAATATATAACTATAAATATGTTTCTTTTCTTGAAAATATTTCTACACACATGCAATGATGCAAATTAATATCAATTCAAACTAAGAAAAAGGCCTTACCTCTGGTAGCTGCATAACTTTTGAATATTTGATTCCATTTCTCAGCCTAAAATATAAATTAAAGCTCCAATTAACATTTGATAATCTAAGACAAAGGATATTGTTAAAGCTATGTTAAAAATCCAAATGATTTACACACATACAAGTAAAATTATGAATGACTAGTATACTGTAAGTACTCACTATGAATAGACAAGTATACTGAAAGTACTCACTATGAATGGACAAGTATACTGACAGTACTCACTATGAATAGACAAGTATACTGAAAGTACTCACTATGAATGGACAAGTATACTGACAGTACTCACTATGACTAGACAAGCATACGGTAAATACCATAGTACTCACTATGACTGGACAAGTATACAGTAAATACCATGACTGGACAAGTATACTGTAAGTACTCACTATGACTGGACAAGCATACTGTAAGTACTCACTATGACTGGACAAGTATACTTAAGTACTCACTATGACTGGACAAGTATACTTAAGTACTCACCATGACTGGACAAGTATACTGTACATACTATGACTGGACAAGTATACTGTAAGTACTCACCATGACTGGACAAGTATACTGACAGTACTCACTATGACTAGACAAGCATACTGTAAGTACTCACTATGACTGGACAAGTATACTTAAGTACTCACTATGACTGGACAAGTATACTTAAGTACTCACCATGACTGGACAAGTATACTGTACATACTATGACTGGACAAGTATACTGTAAGTACTCACCATGACTGGACAAGTATACTGTAAGTACTCACTATGACTGGACAAGTATATTGTGAGCACTCACTATTACTGGACAAGTATACTGTAACACTATGACTGGACAAGAATAATACTCACTAAGAATGCAGTGATCTGTAGAATAGTTACAAACATCAGCATTCAGAAACAAATTCCTTACATTACTTACTGCAAGTAATGTACTCACTATGAATGGACTAGTATACTGTAAGTACTCACTATGAATGGACAAGTATACTGTAAGTACTCACTAGGAATGTAGTGATCTGTAGAACAGTTAAAAACATCAGCAATCAGAAACAAATTCCTGACTTTCAGTACAAATTCTTTTTTTACTTTATTCTGTCAAGTAAAGACCAATTTTTGAATAATGTTTGATATTTGGATAGCCTGGCAGGCCAGATGTTTACAAAGTTATTGATCTGTCTCAAACTTCATTATCCCATCTGTCAATGTAACCGACTTACTGTATTATACTCCAAAATAAAAGATTTTTTTTAAAACATGAAGCCAGAAAGAAACTGTTAGTAATGTTTGGTGGATTTTTACTTAATAATCACAAATGAAACAAAACCTTTTGACCCTAAAAACTTAAAAAGCCAGATTGAATACAGAACAAAAATGCCCAGCCCAATAGAAAAATCAGTGGTCATAGGATAACAGGCAGATGGCTATCCCAAACACTGCTAAAAGTAGCCAGTGATGCTTATAAAAGAACAATGACAGTGAAAACCCTGCTAAACGAAACCAGTTTTCAGTTTTAAGTCAACTCCAATAAAACTATCAAAAACTCAAACAGGAGTCCACTGTCATGACTGATGCTCAACAGGCTATTACTAATTTCCTGGAAATTAGACGTATATTCTTTTTAACTTCTGTCTTTTGAAACCATCTTCAATATTCCTGAGAAACTCACCTGACATTTACGATGAAGCAAACTTCATAACAAGTCTTATGGCGACTGGTGATGTTGAATATTGGATAAGCATCATTTTCATTTAGGAAAAATTATTTTAAGTTTCTGCCATGGTGCCTATATTGGAGGTCATCTCATCAATTTAACTTTCTGATCAACAGTAGTGATAAAACTTTCAAGATGGCTCATGTGAAAGCTATAATGGAAGTCAGATTGGCAAAATTTTCATTTACAGCCTGGCAAAGTTTTCATTTAGAGCCTTGCAAAATTGTCATTTAGAGCCTGGCAAAATTATCATTTAGAGCCTGGCAAAATTTTCATTTAGAGCCAGGCAAAGTTTTCATTTAGAGCCAGGCAAAGTTTTCATTCAGAGTCAGGCAAAGTTTTCATTTAGAACCTGGCAAAATTTTCATTTAGAGCCTGGCAAAGTTTTCATTCAGAGCCTGGCAAAGTTTTCATTTAGAGCCTGGCAAAGTTTTCATTTAGAGCCTTGCAAAATTGTCATTTAGAGCCAGGCAAAATTGTCATTTAGAGCCTGGCAAAATTGTCATTTAGAGCCTGGCAAAATTGTCATTTAGAGCCTGGCAAAGTTTTCATTTAGAGCCTGGCAAAATTTTCATTTAGAGCCTGGCAAAGTTTTCATTTAGAGCCTGGCAAAGTTTTCATTTAGAGCCTGGCAAAGTTTTCATTTAGAGCCTGGCAAAGTTGTCATTTAGAGCCTGGCAAAATTGTCATTTAGAGCCTGGCAAAATTGTCATTTAGAGCCTGGCAAAGTTTTCATTTAGAGCCTGGCAAAATTTTCATTTAGAGCCTTGCAAAATTGTCATTTATAGCCTGGCAAAACTGTCATTAAGAGCCTGGCAAAATTTTCATTCAGAGCCTGGCAAAGTTTTCATTTAGAACCAGGCAAAGTTTTCATTTAGAGCCAGGCAAAGTTTTCATTCAGAGCCTGGCAAAATTTTCATTTAGAACCTGGCAAAATTAGTCATTTAGAGCCTGGCAAAATTGTCATTTAGAGCCTGGCAAAATTATCATTTAGAGCCTGGCAAAGTTTTCATTTAGAGCCTGGCAAAGTTTTCATTTAGAGCTTGGCAAAGTTGTCATTTAGAGCCAGGCAAAGTTTTCAATTAGAGCCTGGCTAAGTTTTCATTTAGAGCCTGGCAAAATTGTCATTTAGAACCTGGCAAAATTGTCATTTAGAGCCTGGCAAAATATTCACTTAGAGCCTGGCAAAATTTTCATTTAGAGCCTGGCAAAATTGTCATTTAGAGCCTGGCAAAATTATCATTTTAAGCCTGGCAAAGTTTTCATTTAGAGCCTGGCAAAATTTTCATTTAGAGCCAGGCAAAATTGTCATTTAAAGCCTGGCAAAATTATCATTTAGAGCCTGGTAAAATTTTCATTTAGAGCCAGGCAAAGTTTTAATTTAGAGCCTGGCAAAATTGTTATTTAGAGCCTGGCAAAGTTTTCATTTAGAGCCTGGCAAAATTGTCATTTAAAGCCTGGCAAAGTTTTCATTTAGAGCCTGGCAAAATTTTCATTTAAAGCCTGGCAAAATTTTCATTTAGAGCCTGGCAAAATTGTCATTTAGAGCCTGGCAAAGTATTCATTTAAAGCCTTGCAAAGTTTTCATTTAAAGCCTGGCAAAGTTTTCATTTAGAGCCAGGCAAAGTTTTCATTTAGAGCCAACTAGGCATCATGTCTTTTATTGTAAACATCATAGTGGCAATAAGATTGTTAAGTTCAATACTGGCTGTCAAAGTGGAAACATTTTCATTTAGAACCAACCATGCAGCCATCCACAAAGTGGTTCAGTGGAAGCTGCAATAACAAATTTATTTTTACACAAAAGGTCATCTCATGAGCTTCTTATGACTAGTAGAGCTAAAAGCAAAATGTTCAATCACCAATGGATCTTGCTACTAAAACCAAACTGGCAGCAAGACACTTTACGAAGTTCCATGAATGGTCTTATTAGCAATGATGGAAGTTGTTTTCCACCCTCCAAAAAGTACATTTTCTATGCATTATGCAAGAATCTCCAGCACACTTCATGAACAGCTCTTCCCACCAAACAGCTTTTGAATTGTTTATATATATATATATATATATATATATATATATATATATATATATATATATATATATATATATATATATATATATATATATATATATATATAACACCTTATATATAACACCTTGTCAAAAATTCATGGTCTACCTAACCTGAATCAATGAGTTTGGTTTTATAAACAATACAAGTCCAAAGAATTCGAAATTCCTTATGAAATGCTGGGTTTATCCTCTACATCTTATATTATAATTTTAGAAACACACCATCTAATTATAACTAATATTTTATCTGGTGAACATATGGAAACTTGAAGACTGAAATTTTCCATGAGGTAGTTTTGTTGTGGAATTTTTTATAGAGAAAATGCTTATTGTGACCTAGATAAGGTAGTGAAGCATAAAATCTTGTTTTTCTAGAAATTATTTATTTATGCTGTAAGATCTGGGCAGAATCAGTTGTATTATTGTTGTGTCCAGTATTTCATTTGGGCTGGAATTTATTCCAATTAATTAAGAGTTATTCTTCTCAGGAAATACAAAGTGCTCAAAATAAAACCATTCTTGGAAATAGAGACTTGGATTTATAATGAAAATTTAGTAAGGATATATTCTTGGATTGTATTATTGTTATTCAACTAATGACTGTTGGCACCTCACTACAACACATCTACCACAAGCATTTCCAGCATTGGATTGTTTATTTTAGAATACCAATAATTTTTGTTAAGAACTTTAATCATTAGGACTTGTGTTGTATTTTCTAGGAACATTTAGAATTTATTATGAAATACCACAAGTTTTTTTCCCTCTTTGTATTCTAGAGAAATAAATTTTTCCTGAATTTTACAAAGCTAGAGTCTTCTCACATTTTTCTATTCTTATTTCAACACCATAGAGTTGTAATACTATATATTATACCATAATCTCTAGCACACTATATGAAGTGCCCTTCCCAGCAATCACCTTTTTGTTGCATTATACCACAATCTCTATCACACTTTATGAAATTTCCTTTCCAGCAAGCACCTTTTCTTTGCATCATACCACAATCTCTACCACACTTCATGAAGTGCCCTTCTAGCACACACCTCCATGGATTTACTCTAACTAGAAAGTTTAATTATGCTTAACGAGACTTCAGTCAGTGTCACATCTCCTTACTTTTTACATTTCTCACAGCTGTACATGTTATCGCCCTTCAATTCATCAGCAGAGAAGAATGCAGCGAGACAGTCCTGGAGTGTAATGGTGGGACCCATAAACCAGCTGAAAGACAAAGTCAAGTCAGGATGATTACAGTTGATATTTATCCTGTCCTGACAAATTTAGTCAAATTCAGTCCTGACATTTTCTTTAGAAAAAAAAATATTTAGTAACTGAAAATATTTTAGTTATTGGTGGTTATTTGATTTCAGATGAGGATAATCTGTATAAACATTAAAGGCCTTCAGACCATGGTCAAATTCTTTTTGAGATGTTATTGAAAATATTTCTAATTTTAGAAAAGGTAGCCATACCTGAAGGAGTCTCTTGCCAAAATGATCCATGACAAATTTGGTTGAAATTGGTTTTAGATTTGGAGAAGATAAAATATTGACTGCTGTACAACAGGCTATGAATGGAAGCAGGGTCATGTCATGAATCACTTGGACATCATTGTAACATGGACAATGGAATCAGGGTCATGTCATAACTCACTTGGATAATAGAATTAGGGTTGCATCATAATTAACTTGGACAATGGAATCAGGGTCATGTCAAGGTCATAACTCACTTGGACAATGGAATCAGGGTCACAACATAAATCACTTGGACAATGGAATCAGGGTCATGTCATAACTCACTTGGACAACAGAATCAGGGTCAATTCATAACTCATTTGGACAATGGAATCAGGATCACATAACTCACTTGGACAATGGAATTGGGGTCATGTCATTAACTCACTTGGACAATGGAATCAGGGTCCTGTCATAACTCACTTGGACAATATAATCAGGGTAATGTCATCACGTGGACAATGGAATCAGGGTCATGCCATAACTCACTTGGACAATGGAATCAGGGTCATGTCATAACTCACTTGGACAATGGAATCAGGGTCATGTCATTAACTCACTTGGACAATGGAATCAGGGTCATGTCATAACTCACTTGGACAATGGAATCAGGGTCCATGTCATAACTAACTTAGATAATAGAATTAGGGTCACATTATAATTAACTTGGACAATGGAATCAGGGTCATGTCAAGGTCATAACTCAATTGGACAATGGAATCAGGGTCATGTCAAAACTCACTTGGACAATGGAATCAGTGTCAAGTCATAACTCACTTGGAAATTGGAATCATGGTCATTTCATAACTCACTTGGACAATGAAATCAGGGTCACATCATAACTCACTTGGACAATGAAATCAGGGTCACATCATAACTCACTTGGACAATGGAATCAGGGTCACATCATTAGCTCACTTGGACAATGGAATCAGGGTCACATCATAACTCACTTGGACAATGGAATCAGGGTCACATCATAACTCACTTGGACAATGGAATCAGGGTCACATCATAAATCACTTGGACAATGGAATTAGGATCATGTCATAACTCACTTGGCCACATTGAAAGGTGAATCAGCATTATTTGCAATAACCTATAAAGCTTTCCATCAAATATTTTGCTGTTTGTTTTACTAAGAGTGAGAGTATTTTAAAGTCATAACATTATTCTAAAGCCCTTCATACAATGACACTTTCTGTCAAATCTGGTCAAATTCTGTTCCATGACTTTAAAGGAAAGGTTGTTTATAAAGTTTTTCTATTTGTAGCAATAGTGGCCATTGTTTTTGATGACTGAAAACACAGTGCTAAGACTGGAACCAATATACCTCATTTGTTTTGATGACTAAAAACACAGTGCCTAGACTTGAACCAACATACCTCTTTGTTTTGATGTTTGAAAACAGTGCCTAGACTGGAACAAATATACCTCTTTGTTTTGATGACTAAAAACACAGTGCCTAGACTGGAACCAATATACCTATTTTTGTTTTGATGTCTGAAAACACAGTGCCTAGACTGGAACCAATATACCTCATTTGTTTTGATGTCTGAATACACTGTACCTAGACTGGAACCAATATACCTTTTTTTGTTTTGATGTCTGAATACACATTGCCTAGACTGTAACCAATAAACCTATTTTTGTTTTGATGTCTGAATACACAGTGCCTAGACTGGAAACAATTTACCTTTTCATCCAAGTAAACATCCAGGAAAGCCATGTTTGATGGACCTCACTACATGTGCCTCCTTTGGACCCCACAACAACTGTGGTGGCTACGGCATGCTGGGAAGAGTGAATCATGTGAAGATGGTCCTTACTTGGGATTGGCAGGGACAGGTCCTGAAATGTCTCATTTGTGGTTGAAACCTACAGCGAAAATAGTCATGTTTCTTGTTTAATATTTATAATACACAGTCAAACCTGTTGTACTGAACACCTGAACACAAGAATCCATGTTTATGGTTGCAAAACAACAGGCAACATTAAGTGAAATAAATACAAATTACTCAACAAAATGGCTTGAGAACACAAATGAAGCATTGTGGTAAAAGCTGAGCCCTTCACTCCAAGGTGAAAAGGATGAACATCAGAGAAAGGACTGTCTTAATAGTGTAATGAATAATAACATTTATCAAGGGGTTTTGGAAATATAAGCAAATTAAGAGAAAAAAAACTATTGGCAATTTTTCTGACTACCACTCTGATTTTATTTGTCACTGAGAAGAGCAATTTTATCACAGAATGAATTATTTTAGCTAATCATGAATATTGCCAACTATGAGACATTATCAATGGAGTTATGAATTAGACTTATCAATGAAGTTTATGAGACATTATCTATGAAGTTTATGAGAGACTATTATCAATGGAGTTTATAAGATAGACTTATCAATGAAGTTTATGAGACATTATCTATGAAGTTTATGAGAGACTTTTATCAATGGAGTTTATGATACAGGGAGTTTATGAGACAGGCTATTATCAATGGAGTTTATCAGACATACTATTATCAATAGAGTTTATGAGACATACTATTATCAATAGAATTTATGAGACAAAATATTATCAATGGAGTTTATGAGACATTATTATCAATGGAGTTTATGAGACATACTATTATGAATGGAGTTTATGATACAGGGAGTGTATGAGACAAGACTTATCAATGGAGTTTATAAGACAGACTTATCAAAGGAGTTTGAGACAAATATTAATAGTATGAGACAGACTATTATGAAAGGTTTTTTTTAGACTTATGAAGGGGGTTAAGAGACTTATCAAGGGAGTATATGAGACAGACTACTGTCAAAAGAGTTTATGAGACAGACTATCAATGGAGTTTATGAGACAGACTATTTCAATGGAGTTTATGATACAGGGAGTTTATGAGAGAGACTTATCAATGTAGTTTATGAGACAGACTATTATCAATGGAGTTTATGAGACAGACTAATATCAATGGAGTCTATGAGACAGACTAATATCAATGGAGTTTATGAGACAGACTATTATCAATAGAGTTTATGATACAGGGAGTTTATGAGAGAGACTATTATCAATGGAGTTTATGAGACAGACTATTATCAATGGAATTTATGAGAGAGACTTATCAATGGATTTTTTGAGACAATTATCAAGGTGTTTGAGACAGACTTATCAATGGAGTTTATGAGAGACTATCAATGGAGCTTATTAGACAGACTATTATCAATGGAGTTTATGAGACACTATTATCAAGGAGGTTTATGAGACAGACTATTAACAATAGAGTTTATGAGACAGATTATTATGAAGAGGGTTTATGAGAGACTATTATCAAGGGAGTTTATGAGACAGACTTATCAAGAAAATTTATGAGAGACTTTTATCAGGGGAGTTTATGAGACAGACTATTATGAAGGGGGTTAAGAGACTTATCAAGGGGGTTTATGAAATATTAAGAAAAGAAAACACCTTAATGCAAACTTTCAATGACTCAAATGTTGACCCAAATATATAATAAGGTAAATAAGCATGTCAGAGAATTATTGGTCTTAAATTCAGAATGACTTATATAAAATATGACCTGAATAAATCCCATGATATATCATGGGATTTAGGAAATGACAAATAAAATTTTGTCTCCAGAACCTTGAATAAATTTTTATTTTACCAGCTGAAAACTGACTAATTATGTCTCAACAAAAATCTATTTTTCAATGCAAATTTTTATTTTGAAATTTTCCAAAAAAGAAAGGTACAGTTAAACATGCCTTAAAGATGACCTGTTATGCAAGCAACTGTCTCATCTCCCAGAAATGCTAAGATAGGTTTGACTGTATAATTGTTTCTCTTCTTTATAATCATGACCAACTGGTTATGACAAGTCTGTAATAATGATTGACTAGGTTATAACAAGATATAATAATAAATGACAGTTATGACAAGTATGTAATAATGATTGGCTTGGTTATGACAAGTCTGTAGTAATGATTGACTTGTGTTATGTCAAGTCTGTATTAATCAACTTGTTTATGACAAGTCCATAATGATTGATGTGGTTATGGAAAGTTTATCATAATGATTTGCTTGGTTACAACAAACCTGTATTAATGACTCACTTGTCTATGACAAGTCTGAATAAGGACTGACATGATAGTGACACATCTATATTAATGATTGATTTGGTTATGACAAGTCTTTAATAATAATTGAAGTGGTCATGACAAGTCTATAATAATGATTGAAGTGGTCATGACAAGTCTAATAATGATTGAAGTGGTCATGACAAGTCTATAATAATGATTGAAGTGGTCATGACAAGTCTATAATAATGATTGAAGTGGTCATGACAAGTCTTTAATAATGATTGAAGTGGTCATGACAAGTCTTTAATAATGATTGAAGTGGTCATGACAAGTCTATATTAATGATTGAAGTGGTCATGACAAGTCTATAATAATGATTGATTTGGTTATGACAAGTCTTTAATAATGATTGAAGTGGTCATGACAAGTCTATAATAATGATTGAAGTGGTCATGACAAGTCTATAATAATGATTGATGTGGTTATGACAAGTCTATAATAATGACATACTTATGGCATGTCTAATAATAATTGACATTATTATGACAAGTATATAATAATAATTTATTTGGTTTTGACAACTATGTAATAATGATTGATGTGGTCATGACAAGTCTATAACAATAATTGACTTGGTGTATGACAACTATGTAATAATGATTGATGTGGTCATGACAAGTCTATAACAATAATTGACTTGGTGTATGACATGACAACTATGTAATAATGATGTGGTTATGACCAATCTGTAATAATGTATGACTTGGTCATGACAAGTCTATAACAATAATTTGGTTATGACAACTATGTAATAATTCTATAATGATTGACATGGTCATGAAAATTCTATAATGATTGACATGGTCATGAAAATTCTATAATAATGATTGACATGGTCATGAAATTTCTATAATAATGATTGATGTGGTTATGACCAATCTGTAATAATGTATGACTTGGTCATGACAAGATTATAACAATAATTGACTTGGTTATGACAATTATGTAATAATGATCAACAAGGTCATGAACATTATATAATGATTGACATGGTCATGAACATTCTATAATAATGATTGACATGGTCATGAAAATTCTATAATAATGATTGACATGGTCATGAAAATTCTATAATAATGATTGACATGGTCATGAAAATTCTATAATAATGATTGATGTGGTTATGACCAATCTGTAATAATGTATGAAGTGGTCATGACAAGTCTATAACAATAATTGACTTGGTTATGACAACTATGTAATAATGATTGACATGGTCATGAAAATTCAATAATAATGATAAATGTGGTTATGAAAAGTCAGAATCTGGATGACATGCAATTACAGAATCTTGCAACTTCTTTTGTAATGAAGATAGATAAAAACCTTGTTTCATTTTAAAAGCTTGTAGTATAACAAATCCTTTACTTACCCTTTCACAAGTCAAACATTGTACAGAACTCAGTATCTTGCCATCAAATACATCGGATATCACACTGCGGTATGAAGTATTCTTCTTCCCAGCTGAAAAAGAAGAAAACAATCTCAGATATAAAATAGGGTAAAGTCCAGTACAACTGTTTCCTGAAAACAAAGATTTAAATTTGTACCCAGAAAACAGTTATATCTTGGATAGTATCTTTTGCAGATTAGTGAAATCTGAACAAAAGCAATATCTCTTTCATTCTAAGTCATTCTGTCATCAATACTTCAACATTTAAAGAATATGAATTAACAAGAGGTGCACTCACGATATGGTTAAAATGAAAAATACATTTTAAAAAGTTTCTCTGCTATACACAATGTTGTTACCTTACCCTGCTCAACAGAAGCATGCACAGATAAAACTTATTCCTTTGTAAAAAAAAAATTCTAAATCAAGGCTAAAGATAATTACTCAACTCACAAGCTATTCTGCTTTCCATATCTTTACATATTTGTTAAGCTCTAAGTCCATTCTGAATAAGTAAAAAAATCTGAGCAAAGCATGTATTCAAAGCAGCAACTTTTATTGCAAATGCTTACTGAATTCTGATGACAATCTATTTCTGACCAAGCTTTAAGTTGTCTGTTCATACATGCCAACTCATGGCTAGGAAAAAGTGTAATCCAAGTGGAGAAAAAGAGTAATCTGAGCAGAAAAAGAGTAATCCACATATAACATAATATAATTCAATGTACATATGTACAAAATGATTTATTTACTTGTCTGGTCTTTTAATATCAATTACTGCTTTAGTTTTCATGTTTTGAGCTTTAAAAAGCAGCATTCTCTCTGCATTTCAAAATACTTTGTACCAGCTGATACTATGAATGTTTTGCACACTAGCAGCAAAATACTTTGTACCAGCTGATACTGTAAATGTTTTGCAAACTAGCAGCAAAATACTTTGTACCAGCTGATACAATGAATGTTTTGCACACTAGCAGCAAAATACTTTGTACCAGATGATACTATGAATGTTTTGCACACTAGCAGCAAAATACTTTGTACCAGCTGATACTGTGAATGTTTTGCACACTAGCAGCAAAATACTTTGTACCAGCTGATACTGTGAATGTTTTGCACACTAGCAGCAAAATACTTTGTACCAGCTGATACTGTAAATGTTTTGCACACTAGCAGCAAAATACTTTGTACCAGCTGATACTGTGAATGTTTTGCACACTAGCAGCAAAATACTTTGTACCAGCTGATACTGTAAATGTTTTGCACACTAGTAGCAAAATACTTTGTACCAGCTGATACTGTGAATGTTTTGCACACTAGCTGCAAAATACTTTGTACCAGCTGATACTGTGAATGTTTTGCACACTAGCAGCAAAATACTTTGTACCAGCTGATACTGTAAATCTTTTGCACACTAGCAGCAAAATACTTTGTACCAGCTGATACTGTGAAGGTTTTGCACACTAGCAGCAAAATACTTTGTACCAGCTGATACTGTAAATCTTTTGCACACTAGCAGCAAAATACTTTGTACCAGCTGATACTATGACTGTTTTGCACACTAGCAGCAAAATACTTTGTACCAGCTGATACTGTAAATGTTTTGCACACTAGCAGCAAAATACTTTGTACCAGCTGATACTGTAAATGTTTTGCACACTAGCAGCAAAATACTTTGTACCAGCTGATACTGTAAATGTTTTGCACACTAGCAGCAAAATACTTTGTACCAGCTGATACTATGACTGTTTTGCACACTAGCAGCAAAATACTTTGTACCAGCTGATACTGTAAATGTTTTACACACTAGCAGCAAAATACTTTGTACCAGCTGATACTGTAAATGTTTTGCACACTAGCAGCAAAATACTTTGTACCAGCTGATACAATGAATGTTTTGCACACTAGCAGCAAAATACTTTGTACCAGATGATACTATGAATGTTTTGCACACTAGCAAATTGTTTTGCACACTAGCAGCAAAATACTTTGTACCAGATGATACTATGAATGTTTTGCACACTATCAGCAAAATACTTTGTACCAGATGATACTGTGAATGTTTTGCACACTAGCAGCAAAATACTTTGTACCAGCTGATATTGTAAATGTTTTGAACACTAGCAGCAAAATACTTTGTACCAGCTGATACTGTAAATGTTTTGCACACTATCAGCAAAATACTTTGTACCAGATGATACTGTGAATGTTTTGCACACTAGCAAGAAGTGCTTGATCCGATTTTTTGCTAACAATACTGGACAATCTCACCATCAGCATTATAACGGTAAAGAACCAATATTCTTTTCATAACCTGACAAAGAAGAGGAAATTTATATCTTCTAGTTATTGTGTCTTTTAGCTGGGAAATAAGGTGTCATTGCACATCGACTGTCTGCATGAAGTACATTGTCAGGTAGAATGCCAACATGATACTTTATAAGCAGCTTTTCCTCCAGCAGCATGTATCATGATTGGGACAACACAATATGTACAATGATGGAGACATTTTTCAAAATATAAAATGCAACTCCTTTATGAATTCCATTCATCACTGATGCATTCTCAGCTGACAATCCAAGACAGTTCTGCCAACTTATGTTTAATTAAAGCATTATCAAACAATTTAGAAAATGTTTTATTCAGTGGAATCTTCTGTTAATTCTGGTAATGAAAGAAGACCACTGCCCTTTTCGTTGTCTCTTACACCAACTGGGTTCAACATTTTGTCATCATAATCACTGCTCGTCTGTTGCAATAATAAAGGGCCCAATTTTCATGGCTTCTGCTAAATACCCAACAATATTAGATGATTTTGTTCTTGAACATGCATATCTACTGCAATTATGGCACAAGGAAGCATCTGTTTTAACAAAGGACCAACGTTGTCTTCTACTGCTAGGGTAGTCTGTGTTCTATTAAGAACTTGGTAAATTATGCACCTGTATTTATAAAATTCATGTCCACAATTTAGTTCTCCTGTAAAAAAGAAGTTACCTTAGTAATGGAGTTAGTCAAATGAGCTAATCCAAGGCTTATTTGTTTTACCCCCAGGATTAATATTAAAATCCTTTCCATCACAGCCAGAAATGAGCATGAAACTGCCCTAGAATGGCACACTGTATTGTGTAATTCATGTATTCATCTTTGAATCAGTTTTTCGCCTTTCTCTTCTAATCCCTCTGTGAAATCATTTGAGAAACGTTTTTGCTGTAACATACGCATCAACTCGAGTAAATCTGACTCGACTTTTAGAACCAAATACCTACAGAATGGTTCTGTACCACAAGATTTGTAACAAAGAATCTGTGAGCACATATTAAAAGTTAGAAAACCAGTCTGTTCTCTCCTAAGCCAGACAGCTGCTATAAATATAAATCGAGGTCAAATGTTTGAAAGTACAAAACAGCATGTTTCTTGGAAATAGGGTAGTTGCTATAAATAGACCATAATACAGTTTGGTAAGTGCACACTAGTCTACGTACATTTATGTCATAGTTACATAGTAGCCGCCTTTTCTAAAATAAGTTATGTGTGATTAGTGGGATGTTAATAAAATTGACAAAACATTATTTATAGGAGGGGGATATACTAAAAAAGCGTAATCCAAATACATTTACACATAAGGCATATTTTGGTGAAAAAAAAAAACCATTATGCCGAAAGCATAATGGTTGGCATGTATGTCTGTTGAGTCCACAGGGGATTTTACTGATGCTGACCAAGCTGTAAGTTACCTGTTGTGTCCACAGGGGATTTTCCTGATGCTGATGATGACGACAATGTTCTCTGTCCTGTCCTTACTTTCTCTGCCTCTGATGGAGTAGTCCTGGGGGGTGACCTCACTTTCCTTCGAGACCGTGGATTGCACAATGGCTCCATCTCCGAAACAGCATCCAAATACTCACCTAATGACCCATCCCCGACCTGATCTCCACTGACACACCCCTCATCAGACTGCACTGGTGTGTTGGAGCTTCCAGTACGAGTTCCCATCTCAGATGCCCTCGTTCCTGGTAAGTTACTTTTGTGTGTCCCTCCCTCCAAGGACTTCAGCCTTGGACTGTGTACTGCAACTGGAGATGAATTTGTTAAGTTGTTCACTGACTTGGATGTAAGCCTGGTTCTCTCACTAACATCTTCTGCCACAACATAAGAATATTTGTCACTGCTGAGACCAGAATCACACGTGTCATACTCGCCATCAGACTGACTGCTGGCTGAATCCACTGATGGCTGGTGCTCAGAAATCACTGGACTGATTGCACTCAATGCTGGAGCAGTCATTTGATTCTCCTTAATATCCATCTCTGTGTCATGGTCCGTGCAAGGCTGCTTCAACTCCTCATGCAACTGATCCATGAAGCAGCGTAAGAATTCTTGGGTATCCTGCAAGTCATACCAGAACCACTTAACAGGTAGATATATGAATCTATCAATGTGTGAAACTGGTGGATATGTGATTTTCAAAGCTGGCCATGTAACTCTAACAAGTAACACTTGATTCTATCAATGTGAAACATGATTCTAACAGGTGGACATGTGATTCCAACTGATGAAACATGTAACACAGTCACTATTCTAACAGGTGAAACAAGATTATAATATGTGGACATTTCCAGCTGATGAAACATGTAACAATGACACTACTCTACCAGGATTCCAAAGGTGAAACAGGTAACAAAGACACTGTTGTCAATAACAAGCTGCAGGAGGTTTTCTCCAGACTGCAATGGCAAGCTAATTGGCAATTTGATAAGAAAAATGTATTAATTGCCTAATCATAATGAATACATCCATTAACTAGTAAATCCTGGCCTCCCATTCTAAAATAGACATTCACCTGATCTTCCAGCTAATTTTTAACAACAGAAGACACTAAAAAGTAGAATGCACCCAACTTTTAACTTCTAACCCAACACTAAGGATAATGAATACCGAATAAAGCATGGATTATGTCCAGCATCTAAGCTCTAACACCAACCAATGGGTAAAGTGGACAGAAAAATCCTGAACAGTGCCCACTTCTAACTTGGGTAATGCAGATGGAATAAAATCTAGACTGTATCCCATCCCACTTCTAACTTGGGTAATGTAGACAGAATAAAGTCTAGTCTGTACCCTATCCCAATTCTAACTTGGGTAATGCAGACAGAATAAAGTCTAGTCTGTACCCTATCCCACTTCTAACTTGGGTAATGCAGACAGAATAAAGTCTAGACTGTACCCCATCCCACTTCTAACTTGGGTAATGCAGACAGAAAGTCTAGACTGTACCCCATCCCCACATTCACACATGGGTAATGCAGACAGAATAAAGTCTAGACTGTACCCCATCCCACTTCTAACTTGGGTAATGCAGACAGAAAGTCTAGACTGTACCCCATCCCCACATTCACACATGGGTAATGCAGACAGAATAAAGTCTAGACTGTACCCCATCCCACTTCTAACTTGGGTAATGCAGACAGAATAAAGTCTAGACTGTATCCCATCCCACTTCTAACTTTGGTAATGTAGACAGAATAAGGTGGCGCTCTACAGTTTCGTATTTAGCATAGGGTTAAAATTTTAAAGAAAAAGAGTTTCCCTGGGTTTCCTCACTAGTTATACTGGTTATTTAAAAGACTTTGTATATCTTAGGTATTGTTCAAAGAACCTTTAATTCCCTTTATTTTGATGTATGATTGATGGGTGTAATATGGGTTAGAGTACACAGCTTGGCCTTACTCCAGATGTGGCACCTTTCAAAAAAGTGCTAGCTCTACTTGCTCATTTTCACTTCTCGAACTTCAGAGGTAAATTGTTAAAAAAAAAAGAGATAACTTTTTTTTACATTTTATGTATTTGGTAATTCAGTCATTGCACTTTTAGAAGCTGGTATTATCTAGTTTGGCAAAATTCATTATCCATATTTTAATAGCTGCCAAGAATAGTGTACCTTAGACAAATTTAGGTTGATTTTTGGAGCACAAGGGAGCAGTCATTTTAGTTAGCATTGTCCGAAGATCATTTAAAATTTCCAAAAGTACAATATCCAAAGAAATTTCATCCATATTACATGAAAGTAGTATATAGGTATGCCAACATTCTCACCACTGTGCACATATCAAATGCATACAACTTCATCTTACATACATCACTCTCTCAAAAGTACATAATTGGTGAGCGCCACCTAAAGTCTAGACTGTACCCCATCCCACTTCTAATTTGGGTAATGCAGACAGAATAAAGTCTAGACTGTATCCCATCCCACTTCTAACTTGGGTAATGCAGACAGAATAAAGTCTAGACTGTACCCCATACCACTTCTAATTTGGGTAATGCAGACAGAATAAAGTCTAGACTGTACCCCATCCCACTTCTAACATGGGTAATGCAGACAGAATAAAGTCTAGACTGTACCCCATACCACTTCTAATTTGGGTAATGTAGACAGAATAAAGTCTAGATTGTACCCCATCCCACTTCTAACATGGGTAATGCAGACAGAATAAATTCTAGACTGTACCCCATTCCACTTCTAACTTGGGTAATGCAGACAGAATAAAGTCTAGACTGTACCCCATCCCACTTCTAACATGGGTAATGCAGACAGAATAAAGTCTAGACTGTATCCCATCCCACTTCTAACTTGGGTAATGCAGACAGAATAAAGTCTAGACTGTACCCCATCCCACTTCTAACTTGGGTAATGCAGACAGAATAAAGTCTAGACTGTACCCCATCCCACTTCTAACTTGGGTAATGCAGACAGAAAGTCTAGACTGTACCCCATCCCCACATTCACACATGGGTAATGCAGACAGAATAAAGTCTAGACTGTACCCCATCCCACTTCTAACATGGGTAATGCAGACAGAATAAATTCTAGACTGTACCCCATACCACTTCTAACTTGGGTAATGCAGACAGAATAAAGTCTAGACTGTACCCCATCCCACTTCTAACATGGGTAATGCAGACAGAATAAAGTCTAGACTGTATCCCATCCCACTTCTAACTTGGGTAATGCAGACAGAATAAAGTCTAGACTGTACCCCATCCCACTTCTAACTTGGGTAATGCAGACAGAATAAAGTCTAGACTGTACCCCATCCCACTTCTAACATGGGTAATGCAGACAGAATAAAGTCTAGACTGTAACCCCATCCCACTTCTAACATGGGTAATGCAGACAGAATAAAGTCTAGACTGTAACCCCATCCCACTTCTAACATGGGTAATGCAGACAGAATAAAGTCTAGACTGTACCCCATCCCCCACATTCACTCACCTGTTGCGAGTATCCTCTGAACATGGGATGTACCACCTTGACTCCATTCACAACATTACTGGGAACAACATAGCTGAGTCTGTAATATACAACAATAATAATAATAATCTTAATAATAATAATAATATAATATTTAAAAAGAGAAACCCAATTAGTTAAATACAACTTATCTCCCCTGATGCTTTCTACTGAAGCAAAAAAAAAGGACACAGTATTATCAATCACATCTTCATGCAGCTGTCTATTTACAAGCAAATCAACAAATCCATTCTAAAGCATATTACGGAGTTAGCTGCATATATAAATTTTTGTCCTGTCTTTCTGAAACTCACTTTAAGTAACATCTTCATGTATAGTATACATAACAGTTGATGATCACATGTGCTTTGATAAATATTTAATGTATTCTAAAAATGTGGTATGAAGTAAAGTTTATATCAGTTTAATACTTTGTCACAAAACAAGTTTAAGTAACACAAGCATCCACCTTGGTCATGGGTTCAAACCCCATTAGAGACAGACCAAAGAATTTATAAAAATGTTTCTACAAGCTGCCTCTCTTGGCACTCAGCATTAAGAGGTTAGTATTCAGACTGGCCGGCCTGGTGTCTTGTGACTAGTATGGACATAATGCCATAGTACTATACATCACCATGGAGACATCATAGCAATATGACTAATACCTGTTAAAGCTAGATAAAAATCCTAAAACATACACTTGTCATTAAACATTATCAGACACAAAAATTGAGAGATTTATACCTTTATATATATATGTATGTTTAGGCTCATTCAAAATTGACCAAAAAAGAGTGAAGTCAACTAGCTTTGTAAACTTTAGCAAAAATATTTATTTCCCTAGACTTACGGTTTGTAAATATAATCCAAAAATTAATCCTAGAATCAAAAAATATAAGTCCTATCACTGAAAATTCTAATTTCAATCCAAGTTCAAATCTCTATGCAATTCCAATATGAAAGGCAATGATGTCAGATGAGGTTGTTGTACCTATGGCAACAATTTCTCGTTAAAAGACTAACGTTCTGTTTTTGAATTCTAAAATAAATTTTCACTAAATGTTCTTGTCCAAGAATTTTTAGAACTAAAAGCACTCGTTTTGTTTTCCAGAAAATATGAATTATTAAATACCTTCCCCAAAAAAGAACTTCAAAACAAATTGACATTTAAAAACACCTTGAGCTCATAGGTGTAGGAATACATCTGAAAAAATTTCACTAGTACAAGAGTACTAACTAAAACATCACACTTGTGATGGGTCACATGATCACTTTATCATCAAATAGCACAGTAAAATAAAATGCCATTTGTCACATATGCTAGAATAACCCTATCGAAGAATTAGTTTTCCAAAATGGAAATAAACTAAATAAAAAGGCTGTTTACAATTCGGCTAACACCTGGGCCTACCATGACCTTGGTAACAGCCAAACATTTTTGCTTAGTGTTTACAAAAGTCTTAACCAAGGTAAGCTACAAATACTGATAATGAAATACCTTTTACATTCAAATAGATCACAACAGAGAAATAAATTTTTAAGAAGAGATTCAAATCCAATGAAAATTATCATTATAATAAAATATAATGAAACAAAAATAAAATAAAAAAAAGATTTTAAAACACACAAGCAATTTAATGACATATCAACATTTTATATATACTTTAATATACTAATATAAAAACTAGGGATAAATCTAATGTGTAACATTGCAAAAAAATCACACAGGTCAGTTATCTTGATATTTTGTTAATATGTAGGTTTCAAATATTTCATGGATACTTTTAAATGATTTAACTAAATCAATCGATTGCATGTGAGTTCTCTAACCCTGCATACTAAACTAAATCAATTGATTGAATGTGAACAGGATGCGAGTTCTCTAACCCTGCATACTATAGAGTTCTATGGAATTTTAATTTTGTTGCTAAAATTCAATCCTAGACTTTTGGTATAAGAAATTTTGTAAAATAATTTAGTCATGTACTATGGAATATTTCCTTAGAAACATTTAAACACCAAAACTTTTTTTGGAAAATTTATTAGTCTATTCTTGACCATTTTAATTCTGTGAATAAGTCTGATGATGAAGCATCAAGATTAAAATGAGGTTTTTGAAGCTTGTGAATGCTGTAAAGCTGGAATTAGCATGATATCCCAATGTTGTAAACAGTAGACAAAAATCAATGGAAGTCTATAAGCATTATATTCAACAATTCTGGAGTCCGTTGTCAGGTACTTTTTTTTCTGTGCATGTTTGTGTTTGTAGATTTTAAAAAAAAGATTTTAATGCATTGCTATGATGTTTGTGGTGTGGCAATCTAAAGTGATGTCTAGTACTGTGGCATCATGCCTCAGACATGTGACATGTCCCAACCAGTCACATTATCCCGACACCAGGCCAACCAGTCCTAACACTCACCTCCTAATGCTGAGCGCCAAGCGAGGCATCTGCAAGCACCGTTGTTTTTGGTGCGATTCCGATGGGGTTCCAAATCACAACTCCTCAATCAAAGGTGGGCGATTTAAGCATTTGGGCCACCAGGATGATCTTTTGATTCTATCATGCTAAGAAAATTTATATGGGAGGAAACTACACTTTGCAAATTTTTTTAGACATTCCCATAAGCATGCATTTTATCAATTCACTTATTACCATTTTATAATGCTTTGACCACTCAATTGACGTAATGTCTGAACATAATTTGCAGTTTAATGTATTTGTTGTTGTTGTTGGGCTTAACGCCATTTTTCAGCACACGATAGGCTATTCATGCAGCCAGTATTAATGGTGGAGGAAGAAACCGGGAAATCACCGGAAAGAACCACCGACCCACGAGAAGCTACTGGCAAGCTTTCTCACATATCCACATTTGCCGAATCCTAGACTCGAACTCACGCAGACAGAGTTGAGAAGGCAGTGATCTGTAACGGACAGCGCTTTAGACCACTCGGCCAGTTTAAGTTATAGATATTGCAACATGATGAAGAAATTGCTGCATCATCCTCAAAAATGTCAATATTTGTTAAGTACAGAGTGGAAGATCATTAAAAAAATAAAAACACAGTATAAACTAAAATCATACAATTTTAGTGTTTACAAAGATATCATTCTTATAAGAGTCTGCCTATCAATTTTACTTGTCTAACTAAATTTAGTTTTATTAGAAAATATTTATTTTAATGACATCAGAACAAAGGTCCAATGAAGAAAAGTTTCACAACAAGAACTGATTCTACCAGAAAAATAATGAAACTAGCTAAGGTTACTTTTTAATGCCATGAAATTTGGAATTTGTCCAAAACTATTTTTTTTATCAGTTTTTGTTTTTAAGGCCATTTTCACAAGACCTGTGGCAAAATGTATGGGTTGGCAAACCAGTATCAGTAGCACCAGTAAAATCTGTTCTAATCTTGAGGCAAGGTTACAGCTGTGATACTTGTAATATGGCCCATTTAACTTTCTTTAAACTGCCAGACTCGGATTTAAACATTTCTACCTTTCGAAGTTGTTCAATTAGCATTAGCAGCAATTTCTATGGTATCCACATCCTAGATGTGGTGTTTCTTTGCCTTAATAGTGAGCAATGTACATTTCAAGCATGAACAGTTATCCTTCTTCAATATAAGCATTTGCACTTTTTGCATTTTGCATTGTCTTGTACAACCTATAAGTACAAAGAGCTGAATGATATTCAATTCAGATGAAATTGGTCCAGTATCGCAAGAGCATGTTGTAAGGAAGCCGCTGGCAATAAATACAAATGCGCACAAGAATTACATGAACAAGTGTACAGAAAGCAATACTAAAATGTTAAGAAAATTCATATACTATATCAACTGAATCTACTAGTAGCCAAAGAGTAACCAAAATAGCACCTACATGTATTTTGCAAGACGAAGTTGGCCTAATAAAAGAATTCTTCAACATGGATAGGACAGGACAAGAAATGAACAGAATTATAAATGAAGTATACTCTCCAAGAGAAAACTTCTCAGAAATACCACAAATGTGAAAAAGGCAAACGGGTAAAACCTTTGCCTGGACTCCAACACAGGTGTAAGTTCAAGTAGTAGGCAGTGATCTCAATTATAGGTGTAAGTTTAAGTAATAGGCAGTGGTCTCCAATAGAGGTGTAAGTTCAAGTAATAGGCAGTGGTCTCCAATACAGGTGTTAAGTTCAAGTAATAGGCAGTGATCTCCAATACAGGTATAAGTTCAAGTAATAGGCTGTGGTCTCCAATATAGGTGTTAAGTTCAAGTAGTAGGCAGTGATCTCCAATACAGGTGTTAAGTTCAAGTAATAGGCAGTGATTTCCAATACAGGTGTAAGTTTAAGTAGTAGGCAGTGGTCTCCAATTCAGGTGTATGTTCAAGGAGTAGGCTGTGGTCTCCAATACAGGTGCAAGTTCAAGTAATAGGCAGTGATCTCCAATACAGGTGTTAAGTTCAAGTAATAGGCAGTGATCTCCAATACAGGTGTAAGTTTAAGTAGTAGGCAGTAGTCTCCAATTCAGGTGTATGTTCAAGGAGTAGGCTGTGGTCTCCAATACAGGTGTATGTTCAAGTAGTAGGCAGTGGAATCCAATACAGGTGTAAATTTAAGTAATAGGCAGTGGTCTCCAATACAGGTGTAAGTTCAAGTAATAGGCAGTGGTCTCCAATTCAGGTGTATGTTCAAGGAGTAGGCTGTGGTCTCCAATACAGGTGCAAGTTCAAGTAATAGGCAGTGATCTCCAATACAGGTGTTAAGTTCAAGTAATAGGCAGTGATCTCCAATAGAGGTGTAAGTTTAAGTAGTAGGCAGTAATCTCCAATTCAGGTGTATGTTCAAGGAGTAGGCTGTGGTCTCCAATACAGGTGTATGTTCAAGGAGTAGGCTGTGGTCTCCAATACAGGTGTATGTTCAAGTAGTAGGCAGTGGTCTCCAATACAGGTGTAAATTTAAGTAATAGGCAGTGGTCTCCAATACAGGTGTAAGTTCAAGTAATAGGCAGTGATCTCCAATACAGGTGTAAGTTCAAGTAATAGGCAGTGATCTCCAATACAGGTGTAAGTTTAAGCAGTAGGCAGTGGTCATACTTAGGTATCAAGATAGAGTAACATATATGGAGAAAATAACAGAACTCTATTAAGAATGCTACAGTGCTTCCATTTCCATGGTACATTTCAAATGACCATCAAAGTTCCTGAACATTAAAGTTGGTCACACCTTTGTACAGTGCTTCCATTTCCATGGTAAATTTCAAATGACCAGCAAAGTTGCTGAACATTAAAGTTGGTCACACCTTTTCAATGAATACACCTATCAAATTTCATGACTATAGATAACAGTAATGCTCCACAAATGTCAAAAGCAACAATTCATTGACTGAAAGTTACACTTATATCAGGCAGGACAATATTAATCAACATCTTAGAGAAAATGGATGAGAAAATTAAAGTTTATATCCAATGAAAATGACAGTTTACACTGTAACAAAAATCTTGGACACATTACCTCTTTTTGTGCCACATCTCAGATACAAGTATCTTGTAACTTCTGGAGAGCATTGGGTTCTTCTCAGTGTGGACAAAGCCTTCACAGTCCAAGAAAAACCTTGTCAGTGGAGGGCTGAAAAAGATCACATTGTAATAACAGCATTTAGATAGTACTAAAAGATAACAGGAAATAGAATGTCAAATCATATATATATGTAGAGCCATATCAGAAGCTCAGAGGTAAAGATGCCTACCCAAACATGCTCAAAAAGTATCAACATAATGGAATCCAGACAATGCATTTTAAAGATAACAGATGAAAGTAACAAACCCAAGCATCATCTTTCTATGTACCTATACACTCCAACAAGCCATCAGACATTATGAAGACCTCTTGTTTTTAATTGTGAAAAAAACTTAAACTGAAGTGGTATAGTCATGATTCCAGGTCATCTGGACTGGCAAAGACAATCTTGCAAGGTACAGAGCGGAGTTGCAGAAGAAGAGGCAGAAAGTAGAGGAGGTGAGAAGACGACATTCAAGAGTGGAAAGGCATGGGGTTCAGAGATTCCTGAAGGGCAGTAGAGAACAAGGAAAGATGCAGAGAATTGGTTGTGAAGTCCCTTCTGGTACCCCAAACCACCTCTTGGGTTATGGGACTGATGATGATACACTTTTAGACCATCTGAAAGTGTAATGACAATATTAAATAAATTTCCCCGATTCTAGAAACTTTCAATTTCTACAACATATATGGTCACACCAAGACCACCAGATGAGATAAATTATTGGCATCTTTCTTTTCTCTTCATTTCAGCTCACATTTCCAAGTAATTGCAATTTAACTGACTAGTTGTTTGTAATGCACATACTGTTTTAACAATAAAGAACAGCAGTCAATGTGTCATAATGGAGTCTGAGGTACATTTGTCACTGAGGTTCTTGATGTCTGAGTGGTCTAAAGTGCTTGCCCTTACAAATCACTGCTATCTCATTTCTGTCAACAAGTTTCAGGCACAGTCAATGTTGGAATATAAGACAGTTTGCCAGCAGCTTCCCGTGGCTCAATGGTTCTTTCTTTCTAACTCATCCTGCTTTCAAAAGACCAAGATTTTATTTAGAAACAGGAAGCTTCTTGACTGAGTTCAAATGCAATAAGTTTTAAGTATTCAAGTTCACATTCAATAATTTGTGTCATAGGGTGAAATTCAATACACTAGGCCAGTGTTCTAGTTTCAGTGGACACTGAACTTGATATTAACTCTGGATGCAGTTCACCCTTCTGGAGATAGCAGCATTTTGTTCTGCATGAACAACAACAATTTCCAACAATGGGTTTCATGCATTTAACCTTGCCTATGGAGTTTTCATTCCTTACAAAAGTTGCTCAGTAATTAGAACATGGTAATTTATACAATATGTGAAATCAATATATTGTTTTCATTCAGAAATGGGTGACAGCAAGGCAACATTTGTTGCTTTACCTGCCCTTAACACTAAATCCGACTAGACAGTCAACAATACTGAATACTTCTTCCTTATTAAATAAACAAATCGTTTTTCTATTAGATTGGTAATTATGTGTTTTTAAATTTATTGTTTTAAATGTGGACTGTAAATAGATTATGAATTTTGTTTTTTTTTAAAGTTTGAATGTAGTCCAAAGATATGAGTATGGATGTAATTTCTGCAGTAAATAGGTGGTTTTATGTAGCATGATTATCAAGATGGTGAATTTTCTGTATACTGGGATCAATGGCTATGACAGAATGTTCTGAATTTTTGTGTCTGAAGAACAAAGACATGGTTGAGGACTTCTGACCAAATATAATGCTGAACGTAGAGAACATGTCCACAGGTTTTCCCCCACTTTTTCATCCCATGTCCCCCACTTTTTCATCCCATGTCCCCCAAATCTTGAGCCCATGTGCCTTCCTCTGAGCTTTACTGGCAGAAAATATCAAACAATATACCTACAACCTTTCAAAAGTGGGTGTCCAGCCAAATCCCTCTGTGTAATTGTCCAAAATTGTAAGATGATGACTGTCAAAATCTTTCTGGTAATAAAAACATTTAAGGTTTTTGGTAATTGCTTGAGTAGCAATGTAAAGTGTTTGACATCAATTAGTTTAACGCATTTTCAATGTTAATGTCACCCCTATGGTGAGCAAGATTTAATTCAGTTTGCAGTTAAAAAAGTGACAAAGTTCATTCTAATATATAATTTTTAATATAACTAATGATTTATTAGTTCAGAAAGAAAGTGATTAAAAAATATAGGTATTTACTGTAAGTAAATGCAGATAGATAATAAGTATACACTAAAATAAAATAAGCGGATGATCTTCAACAGAAAGTTCCATTTCTGGTTAGACATAATTTTTTCATGAGTTCATGGAGCAGGTGATGAAACTCTTGTTGGAAACGCATTCAAGGAAAACATCATAGTCCACTGCAGACCTCAAAGTTATGGTGGTAAAACAAAGTCAAGATTATCTAATTTTTTATAGAACTATTAGTGCATTATGTACAAACATTTTCCTTTGTCCCTCAAAAATGGCGTGTCCACCAGATTTGGAGGTAAGGAAACAGTGTCCCAGGCCCTTAAAATTCTATGTGAAGCACTGCAAATATAATGTTGGGGTTCTGAAAAACTGGTGGTGATTTGGAAAGAGACTTTTACAGCTTGGCAAAATTAACCTTTGCTGCTTGTAGGTGATAATTTATACATGTTTGGTTTAGGATCTCAAGGGCACATCATATGATGGATTAGAAGGATTAGAATGATTAGAAGATGGTTTGATAGCATACCATTTCCTTCATAAAGCAATGGTAATTTTGCACCAATATTGTGGCTTTTTATTTTTTGGTTTCTAATGAATTTTATGTAAATGGCAGAGGTGCATGCAGCTTTAGATTTTAAATACCCATTTTCTCGGTTAACTACAATATATATTCAGTCACAAGTAAATCTTTTTCTTTACTGAAAAATTATATTCCTTCACACTAAATATTGTCTCATAAGTGCAATGTCCAACCTTTTAAAAAAATCTAGGGCTAATATTAGCAACTTTACATGTATGAAGTATGTACGAAGTACGGTCAATTAAATGTGTTTACATTATCTATTACCATCCAGAAATGCAATCACTTTTTTTATCATTATGGTATTCCCTACACAATACTTGTATCTACAGTTATTTGAATTGCAATACTTTAAATATAATACATTACATATTGTCCACTGTAAAGTGAAGTGTCCAACAACGATGTTTGCCTATGCGGTTACTAGCAAATATATTGCTTCCATGTGAGACCTTATTTCTTTTAAATTTGACTTTCTTGCAAGCCATATCAAAATCTGAAGTGATATTCCCCAAGTAACCCATCAGTACATGTGGTCCAATAAGCCAGTTACTTGTAAAGACAGCACCCACTTTGTTTTCCCAGTTTATAGAACTATGAATTTTATACTTGTTTAATACCAAGCAGAAACCTAAAACTTTGTACATGTGTTACCATAAAGCCGTAATAAAGATATCACCCACTATGTTTTCTTAGTTGACAACCCTTTTGTTGAGCTTTGAATCTGATATTTGTTCAGTGCCAAGCAGTCATATATTCAGGGAAAATAAGGTGCTTATTTTAATTCCCTGTGACTATCAACACAACTGACAATTTATTCAGATGCATCCTTAAACATATTTCACTGACTGCACGATCAAAATTCACTTACAGCATTGTCTCCACATAACTATGTGCTTTTAATCATTAAGAGTAACAACTGGAGTTAGATGAAGTTTATGATGGCCAGACAATGGAGAAGACATTATGTCATGTGATTATGATTTTTAGCGTAGCTTTAACAATTTTTCAGTCATATCGCTAAGATGTCTGCAGTGTGGCAGTTTATAGTGATGTCCATCACTGGGACATCATGTCACAGACACGTGGCATAATGTCCCACCCAGTCACATTATCCTCACACCAGGACGACCAGTCCTAACACTAACCTCTTAATACCGAGCACCAAGTAAGTCAGCTGTTAGTTTTTATAAGTCTTTAGTGTAACTTGACTGGGGATTGAACCCATGAACTCCTGCATCTGAGGTGGATGCTCTAAACACTAGGCCACCAGAGCGGTTGGAAGATTTTATAACTTAGAAAATGTGGATGAATTCTTGTGCTTTGTACCAGATCACATGAACAGTGACAGTTATCAGATGCTGTTATCAGATGCTGTGAATCACAAAAGTGTGAACTTGACTTTCATTTGCAAGATGTATTGAAATAATACATCATGAGATATTTTGAATCAAATCTTCCTGAGGAACTAATTTGAGACCTATAATAGCTTTCATGAATTTATCATATAAATGGATTTAAAATGTCAGGCATTATGCATTTCTATGGACACATGAAGATGTGACAGATTCCGATGAATAATGTGACTATCCATCCACTCATTCTGTTATTCTACAGTGCAGCTCTTACTCCTGGCTCCCATTACAGACATATTATCCAACTTGTAAAAATACATGTTAAATAAAATAAAAAAATTATGCAGCTCAAAGTAAAGGTGGGAGGGGTGACTTAAAGTTAATTTGTCTTATAAGTACTATGGCATGTTCAGACACATTTGTAGTTAACATACTTTTTGAGCTATAGCAAATTAAAAACTCTGCAGTGTAAAATAAGCAGACAATTTCTGAATTATGGCATTTCATTATATCTATCATAAAAAGCTTCCAAAGTAGGTCACCTGACCATATCTGAATGTAAGAGTGCTGTAATAACAATCGCAATCAACAGTCAAGTTTCATAATTAAAACAGCACCCAACAAAAATTGAATTTACTCCAACAATCAACAAAGTTACTACAGTATGAAATACATATGTGTGAAGGCACTGATGCTGACACACAATTTCAACAGTCACTAAAGTTCTTGAAATACAGATGTGTGTGGATACTGATAATGACATCCAATTTCAACAAAGTCACTAAAGTATGAAATACTCATACACAGACACTGTGTTGATAGTGATGCCAGAGGTAGTACAATACCTCTACCTTGATTCACATATGTGAGAATGAAACATCATGCTCTACCCAATATCTTGGTTAGAAAAATAAACTTACCAGTTAGACAGGGCCTGTAAAGCAGCATTCATATAGCATGTGTTCCCTAAATTCTGGAGCCCTGTCAGACCTAGTAAGGAGTAGAGAGAAATGAGATAATCATAAAAATAATTGATATTATAAATGATTTTGTCAATAAAGTTTGCTACAGAGGTAAATCAAGCTTTAAAGTTTCCATCTACAAAGAAAAATAGGTCAGTTGACATAATGCCATTCAGCAGTAGTGCTCCAAGTTGTTAGGAAAAGGGTCACGTTGCAACTAAATATTCAGAATTGGTGAAAATTATCATAACTAACAGAACATCAACATTTTCTAATGACAGCTCATGCAATTTTCCATTTCCATACATGACAACCCCTGGAGAGGGAAAAGCGTAATCAAAGTGGACAAAAGGAGTAATCTGTGCAGAAACAGCGTATTCTACATATAACAATAAAATTCAATGCGCATCTATACAAAACACATGCATATTTTCTGCAATTTTTGCATCAGGAAGCATCTGTTTGAGCTAAGGACCAAAGCTGTACTATACCACTAGTTGTAGTCAGTATTCTATTAGGAGCTCGGTAAATAATGCACATGCATTTATAAAATTCGTTTCCACAATTTAGTTTTGCTGTAAAAGAGTTACATTAGTATTGGAGTTAGCAAAACGAGCTAATTCAAGGTGTCTTTGTTTCAGACTGACCAATATTAAAATCCTTTCCACACAGCCTGCATTGGGCGTGAAGCTACCCTAGAATGGCTCTGTATTGTGTTAGTCATGTATTCATCTCAGATTCCTTTTTACGTTTTTTTTAAATTTCTAATCCATTTGTGAAATCATCTGAGAAACATTTTTTGCTGTAACATACGCATCGACTAGAATAAATAGGACGACTTTTACTGCCAAATTCCTACAGAATGGTTCTGTACCGCACATTATGTTTAACGAAGAATGTTATGTTTAACGAAGAATATGTGAGAAAAGATTAAAAATTATAAACCAGTCTGTTATGTCCTAAGCCAGACAGCTGCTGTAAATAGAAACAGGTCTTCTTGAAAATAGGGCAGCTGCTATAAATAGAACATTACACTAAGGAAAGTCACAGCTAGTCTATAGACAAGTGTACTTTTATGTCATAGTTACTCAGAAGCAGTCTTCTCTAGAACACATTTTGTGTGATTAGTGGGATGTTAATAAAACTTAACAAATTATTTTTTGGGAGGGGGATATACTGAAAAAGCACAATCCAAGTACATTTACGTTTAAGGTGTAATTTAGTGAAAAAAAGCATAATGATTACAGCAAAAGCGTAAAGGCTGGCATGCATACATTTCTAAATATTTCGATTAATCTGCTAAATATTTCTCTTTCCTAGTTTAATGGAATGACAAAATATTTCCCATTTGTGTAAGTGGGACTTTTCAAACAAAGCTTTGCTGTCAGTGAAGAGTCCATATATATATATATATATATAAAACACCATGTAAAGAAAAATATCTTGGAAATCGCATTAAAGTTAAATGCACATCAGTCAAATCAAATATGTCCTGTATGTGATATTCCTGTATGTGATATTCCTGTATGTGATATTCCTGTATGGGATATTCCTGTATGGGATATTCCTGTATGGGATATTCCTGTATGGGATATTCCTGTATGGGATATTCCTGTATGGGATATTCCTGTATGGGATATTCCTGAATAATAAAAAAGCAAACCATATCCTCTACACTAAATAACATTGTAAACCTCTGGGTTTGACATGTTCATCATCAAGATCTGATTCCGAGTCTTCCCCGCCCGATACACTCCTCCGTGGAGAACTATTGGCAGAGTCTCCACTAATAGGAACTGGCCTGATTTTTCTCTCTGGGATTCTACAATGAACATAAATGATGTAAAAATGACAGTCAATATACCCAAAAACCATACAAGTACATGCAACCAATAAAATATCACAAGAATCATTATTCTAAAACATGAAATAAATGTTTTAAAATATTGAACCACTTTCACTCAAATCAATACAACTATTTAGAAACAAGCAATAAAAATAACATTGTAAACGATTTAAACAATACTAAAGTATTACAAACAATACTGAAACTAAAGTATTAAAAACAACAGTTACATTTTAAAGAATTAAAAACAATACTGACATTGTAAAGAATTAGAAACTATATGGAGACTGTAAAGCAGTGTTTTCCTTTATGCACAGTTGTGTGTCATTGATGCACATTCAAAAAAACTGATGCACACATTTTACTGTCATGCGTATTTTTGATACAAATGATGTATACACTGCAAATGTTGATCTCCAATGCTGTGGACAAATGATGGCATCATGTCCAAGTTCGAGTGCAGGCATTTTTATGACAGTATCTTCCTTTAATCTTGCAAGCTCATACCAGTCTGGTTCAGGTGTAGGATTTGTTATATTGGAATATGTCACGTTCCACCAGCCATACGGTGTGGGGCTAGTTCTACATGCCTGATGTAGGAGTCATCATCCCAACAGGGTGAGTTGGTATGTAGATAACGAGGAACTTCGGTTATAACTGGGAGTGTACTACCACCATCGCACAGACAGGAAACTGTCAGTTTAGTTGAAGAATTTAGTCTCCGCGCCCAATTGGATCTAGCTAAGGGGTGGGTATAAATCCTAGATTCGAAATTTAATTGTCTCGACAGAGTCAGTAAGTACCAAACAGACAAAGAAGTCACTGTACATTACTCCGGGAATTTTTAGCCGCACATAATTGGTGCGCTCGCAGAACAAGGTTGCGGGCATAGGAACAAAGCTTCTAGGAAGCTTCTGGGGACAACTGCCAACTGGGGGTAGGAGTCTCGAGTTCCAGAGAAGTATAGAGGACTGAAACGAGATTGCTGGGCAGTCCAAGGCGACAAGTCCAGGACAACGAGTAGATGAAAGATGATAGAGAATCTAAGGAAAGCAACCCAGAGAGAATTAGAGAATCTGAGTAAGGGAAGCAACCCAGAGAGAATTAGAGGAATTAGAGTAAGGGAAGCAACCCAGAAAGAATTAGAGGGATTGGAGTTAAGGGAAGCAACCCAGCAGGAGAACTAGATATACAGCAGGATGATAAACACATACAAGCATTAACTTCAAAGATAAATGGAAGAAAGAATTCTCCTGGATGAAATACATCTCATATACTGGGCTGGAATGACAATCTTGACATGTGTTTGCGCTAGTGAAAAGACTTGCAAAGTGAAGAATCCTTTTGTGGCTGGGTCAAGAACTGTAAAAATTCCACCCTTGTTCCACATAAAAAATCGTATTATCACAATAGGGATTATTTCATAATAATGAAATCTGGAAGCTTGCAAAGAAATATGCAAAGAGCAGGAAGATGCTACCTCTTGGTGTAGATTAAAATGGCAGTGCACATGTACTAAGAAAATATTCCAGAACAAATTTGTTGGTTTAATAGAACTTTAAGTAAAATCTATCTTTCTCTCTGCTTGCATGTGTCTGTGTAAAGTCTCATGTCTTATTACTTAAGATCCAATTAAATTATAAAATTGAACGGTCATTGATCAGTCCACTCAAGTTTACTTTTATAAAATAGAATTTTCAGTAAAAGAACTATATAACATTGAATGAAGAGAATATTATTGGTTGTGCAAGATGAAAAAGCTGAAACAATCACAAATGCCTTAATGGATATTCTTCAGGACTACGAGATTGATATTAAGAAGGTGACTGGTTTGGGCACGGATGGGGCAAATGTCATAGTGGGTTCAAAATCTGGAGTGGGTGTATGGCTGAAAGAAAAGAATAAAAGAATATTGCATGTCTTTATGCTACAACAGAAGCACTCAAAGGTCATGTAGATAGATACACACACATGTGACTGAACTAAAATGGTCAACTTCACATGTCAGGAAAATACCAAGGTCCACAACCTAAAGAAAATCATCAACACACTAAAGAGTCTGTCAGGAATCTTGGAAAAGAATTTGTAGCATGTGTTAAATCAGAAATGAGAAAAAGATTCTCCCCATGTGATATGAAGATTTTGAAAGACCTCTCTGCTGTACTAAATCTTAGAAAGTTACCTCAAGGCACTGAAGAAAAAAGAACCCATGTTTCCAAGTCTTTGGAGAGGCTCACTGAACAATCAGGAACTCTTGCTGACCCTGAGGAAACCAAGGCATCTTTCCTTTGCGTCAAACATGACATTTCAAGAAAAGAGAAGGGGTTGGCTGAAATCAGCAAATTACTTCAAGAAGGAGGGGATATTTTCCCCAACTTTGCTCAGCTTGCTGCTATTAATCTGGCCATCCAACTTACTTATGTCCCTTGTGAGAGACTTCTCTGTCTGAAATGCTATACAGTCACTCAAAAGTGCAATCTTCCACTGAAGTCTCTTCATGAGAAAATTATTGTTATATATGAACCGAAATGCTGTACAGTCACTTGAAAGCAAAATCTTTCACTGAAGATTATTCACGAGAAAATGCTAGATAAAAAGCCAAACATCCAGACTTTGACAGGCAAAAGTTTGCAAAACAAATTGTGCTGAAATTTCAAGAATTCTGTTCTAGGAAGAAAAAAAAATGAAACAATGGTGAGAATGTAAGCGTTAAATTGATTGATTATTTTTCTTTTGTGATTTTTAATTTTAGCAGTGATACAATAAGCATGTAATATACATTGTAATTTCATATGTTCAGGGGGAAAAAAGATTAGGGGTGAGATGAAAATTTGTCAGCACATTCTTGACCCTCCCATTTTTCATTTGACCCCCAGTTCTGACATCAAAGGGTGTTTTTGGCTCTCAGCCTTACCCTCCTAGGGAATACACTGCTGTAAAGTCATAAAACTAATACAGACAGTAAATTATTAAAAGCAATGCTGATGTTTAATGCATTAAAAATATCAGTATTGTAAATTACTAAAAAATTTAACATTGTACAGAATTAAAACAATGACATTGTAAAGTATTAAAACATTAAAACAATAATGACATTGTAAAGTATTAAAACAAAAATGACATTGTAAAGTATTAAAACAACAATGACATTGTAAAGTATTAAAACAATATTAACATGGTAAAGTATTAAAACAATAGTGACATTGTAAAGTATTAAAACAGTAGATTGAATAAAACAGGAAGAATCATAATGATATATCTATCATTTAACCGACTTAATCATAATGATGTATCATTCAACAGGAAGAATCATAAAGAGATAACATTCAAAAGCATGAATGAAAATTCAACAGATTTAATTATAAATTTGTATCATTCCATAGGATAAATCACAGGTATCATTCAATAGACTGACTCATAAACAGACATTCAACAGGATGAATCACATATCATTCAATAGACTGACTCAAACAGACATTCAACAGGATGAATCACAGGTATCATTCAATAGACTGACTCAAACTGACATTCAACAGGATGAATCAGATATCATTCAATAGACTGACTCATAAACAGACATTCAACAGGATGAATCAGTTATCATTCAATAGACTGACTCATAAACAGACATTCAACAGGATAAATCACATATTCAATAGACTGACTCAAAACAGACATTCAACAGGATGAATCACAGATATCATTCAATAGACTGACTTATAAACAGACATTCAACAGGATGAATCACAGGTATCATTCAATAGACTGACTCATAAACAGACATTCAACAGGATGAATCACATATCATTCAATAGACTGACTCAAACAGACATTCAACAGGATGAATTACAGGTATCATTCAATAGACTGACTCATAAACAGACATTCAACAGGATGAATCACAGATATCATTCAATAGACTGACTCATAAACAGACATTCAACAGGATGAATCAGTTATCATTCAATAGACTGACTCAAACAGATATTCAACAGGATAAATCACATATTCAATAGACTGACTCAAACAGACATTCAACAGGATGAATCACAGATATCATTCAATAGACTGACTTATAAACAGACATTCAACAGGATGAATCACAGACATCATTCAATAGACTGACTTATAAACAGACATTCAACAGGATGAATCGCAGATATCATTCAAGAGATTGAATAATAAAGAGATATCATTAAATAGGATGAATCACAAAGTGCTATAATTCAAATGGCATAATGTTAAGAGACACCTTTCAACAAATTAATCAGAGAGGTATCATTCAACAGGCTGTTTCATAGACATATCCAACCAGTAGACTTTTAAGAAATACCATTCAACAGTCTGAATTATAAAGAGATATCAATCAGCAGTCTGAATTATAAAGAGATATCATTCAACAGTCTGAATGATAAAAAGTTATCATTCAACAGTTTGAATTACAAAGAGATATCGTTCAACAGTCTAAATGTTAACATATATCATTCAACAGTCTAAAAACATCATTCAACAGTCTAAATGTTAAGAGATATCATTCAAGTCTAAATGTTAAGAGATATCGTTCAACAGTCTAAAGAGATATCACTGAACAGGTAAAGGGATATAATCCAACAACCTGAATCAAAAAGATTTATCATTCAATAGGATGAATCCAAAGGTATATGACTTTCAATAGGCTGAATTACAAAGAGATATCAAGGAGTCCAATATATAAAAATATATCACTAAACTGACTGAAATCTTAAGAGTTATTCACCAGTCTGAATTATAAAGAGATATTATTCACCAGTCTGAGTTATTAAGAGATATCATTCAACAATATGAGTTATTAAGAGTTATCATTCAACAATATGAAATATAAAGAGATATCATTCAACAATATGAGTTATAAAGAGATAGTCAACAAGCTGAACTAAAAAGAATTATCATTCAATAGTCTAAATGTTAAGAAATACGAGTCAAAAGGATGAATCATAAAGAGATATCATTCAACAGTTTAAATATTATGAGATATAATTGAACAGGCTGAATCATAAAGGTATATCATTCAACAGTCTCATTTATAAAGAGATGAGGATAAGTTATAAAGAGGTATCATTGAACCGGTTGAATTATAAAGAGATATCAAACAACAGTCCAAATTATAAAGATATATCATTAAACAGACAGAATCTTATGAGATATCATTCAACAAGCTGAATCATAAGAAGAATCGGTGATATTACAACTGAAATCAGGGCGTTTTATCTTGTATTCTTAATCTACAGATGTTGATTACATCATTATGACTGTCAAGTAATAATGATATGGGTAGACAGCATTCACCCATCCTGCTAACATAAAACAATTATTCTTACTGGGGTTGATGCATACAACATTCACCCGTACTACTTACATAAATGGTGGATCATTCTTCTCTGGGTATACCTCAGATTCACAATTGTAACACCATATCCGCAACGTTGTCAAGTTCACCGTCAGGCAGTGCTTGTATTCCTTCAACAGAAATTTGTTACGCTAATTCTTTCAGCTCTGGAGAATTCTTCCTCAAGAACTTTTCAAAGACTTCAGAAGTTTTCAAGGTGTATATAGTCTGATGGAAATTTAACATTCCCAATACATATTATTTTCTTAACTACCAAAATTGTGTCATGTGATCCACACAATTTCATATCATTTATTTATTGATTATTTTTGGAAAAACACAAATAACAAAAACTTTGAATTTTAAAAGGACATTCATTTTATTCATCTTTATCATTCTGCTCTTTGATAAATTTAAGGTTTCTTTTGCAAATTTGAGGACATTGAAAGGACAAAAACAAGTTTTATTTAACTTGAATTTTCAAGTTTTCTAGACTTCTCAAATTATAGGATTTTCTATACAATTAAATGATCACGGTTGGGTATTTATTGATGTATAAATTTTACCTAATCACTCACAAAGTAAATAAAGTCCATAGGACTTTACGTAAACTTTGTGAGTGATTAGGTAAAATTTACACATAGATAAATACCCAGAACAGCAGATTTAACCAACAAAACATTCATGTCCTTATAAGTTTTCTTTTATTAGTCTCTTTACTGCAATAGAATACATAGCCTTGATACGGGTAGAATTTCATAGTGGGTCATGCCAGTAATATATCATGATCATTATATTAATATTAAAAAAAATGGTTGTATATTCCCTTTTTTTGAAAATTATGCTTGCGTATGGCATGTGTTGATACAGCAATGTTGTTCCTTTCTAACATTAGAACAGCAGATTTAATCAACAAAACATTCACGTGTTTGTGCTTTTCTTTCATTAGCCTCTTTACTGAAATATAATACATAGCCTTGATATGGGTAGAATGTCATGGGTCATGCCAGTGAGATATTATGATCATTATATTAATATTAAAAAAATGGTTGTTACGGTTAAACCAGGAAAATTCCTTTTTTTTTTAAATTATGCTTGCGTATGGCATGTGTTGATGCAGCAATGTCGTTACTTTCTACAAAATTTGATCTTTCAAAAGCAAAATCGCGTCCATTTTTAGTGAGACCCCTTTGTTGATATTGTCCTTGACCTTTAATAAGACTGCTGTAACAGGTTGTCGAGGTGAAATGCAAAAATTTTGGAAGATTGGCTTCTAAAGCCTGCCATATGCCTTCTTTGGTAAGAGGGGTGAGTGTTGTTGTGCAGGAAAGTCTATGCAATTACATTGTTTTAACTTCTAATGGTCAATTTTAATCTGTGGCTTGTCATTTTTGATCAAAAATCACAGGAGTGGATGAGTAGGAGTAGCAACCCCAGTCAAAATTACAAATTCAACATATCTGTATTTTAATGGTTGATTCTTATAGAGCTCATTCAGACCTTTTCAGAACAGTTTTTAAATATGATGATATGACTATTTGAATACTGGCAAAAACTGGCTTTTCAGTGAATTTTTGCCTTCTATAAATGTAAGTTTAATTCTTCTGAGTCATAGACCTGACACATTTAATAAAATAAGTATTTCTATCATAACTTTTGATCTAAGTAAGATATATTCATGAAACTTGGCAGTCTTATAGAATTTTGCCTGTAGAATTCAAATATCTGCAGTAAATTAAACAATGTCCACATGATTTCAGTATAAGGGAAGAATATAAGGTGTTAAAAAAATTTCTTCTACCAGACAATTGAGATACTGGACAAGATATTTGTTAACAAATCATTTAATTCATAAGAAAACATTGGCATACATTGTAAACAGTTCATCAACTTTTCTATGCTTTGAGAATGTCCACTGACGTCCAGAATCAGCAAAATTCAGCAAATGTACAATTATTTTTCTTATAAAAGTTGAAAATTTCTATCACAATTCCATTTGACTGTCTGTGAATAATTATACAAGATTTTGATGATATTGTATCAACACTGATGCCTGCATTTTGGCAGTAAGGTCCAGGATAATCTCCTATTTCTGCACTGAAAATGAACAAAAAAAATGTTTTAGGAACAGTTAAAAAACTATATATATATTTAAAAAGATATATAGGTCATCCACAGGAGCCTGCAGTTTTATCAATAAAGCACACCGAAATTTCTGACATGAAATTACCTTTACAGTATTATTAAATATTTATTAAATAACATAAAGGTGATTTCATGTTAGAAATTTCGTTTTGCTTTATTGATAAAACTGAAGACTCCTGTGGTTCATCATATAAAATTGCTGAGCAGTACTTTATCATGGTACGAAATGTAGATCTGAAAAACACGTTTTCATTCTCTACTCGTTCTACCTATATATGCAAGTAATTTGTTTAAATTTCATTTACATATATGCAATTTTGTTTTTAAATGTTCAAACATCATTTGCATACAATTTGACATTAATTTGTATTTAGAAAAAAGTTTTGAAAAAGAAAAAAAAAAGTAAAATAATTCAAGAGTAAACCTGTTAAATCTAAATATACGTCAACATCAGGACGATCATTTATATGATAAAATTTACGCTATATTTCACAAAAATATTTAATAAATACAAAATAATTACTTACCGATACAGAACACTTGATACAGAACACTTGATACAGAACACTCGAACAGTGTACATATATCACAGCATTTGTCTTGTGATCACCGATTATTCACATTGAAGTTATGTTTATCCTCGTGGATCCAATTTGGCGACCTAGCGCATGTGTCTTATAGAGGTCAACTTGTAAATTGCGTACTTTCAAAATGAAATGCGGGTACTTAAATATACATTACGAAAAACAAATTTGGTATCAAAAGAAAGCTTAGAATGTGTACTTTCTAATGGTATATTGAAAATATAAATATATTGTTCGTGAGTTGACAAAAATTAGCGAGACTTAAGGGACTATTTTCTCAGCACAGGGTCATCATATGCAAATTTTCAAAACACCATTGGGAATGTTATTCATTCGCCATTCATAGTTCAAATTTCTCAATAATATTCATGAGGATCTAATGACCCGCATTTGCAAAACAAACACTGGTATCAACTCGCACACACAGGAAATGGCAATTAACTGAAAGCCAACAATTTTGTTAACTGATTGATGATTACATGGCCATATGGTTAAATAACGACATGTATATATTAATGAATTTTATATGCATTTGTAGATAATTCAAAGGCCTTTTAAATAAAGTTTATTTCATAAAAATGTTATTATCAATATTGATTTTATTGCAAATTTAGCGCACACAGTATAAGAAAAAGCTGATTTTCACCCAGTTTACCTTTACAGAATAGGCACTGACTGGGGTTGCTAGTAGGAGCTTGTTATTATCATTAGAGTGTAAAACGTTGATATAGATAAAACTTCAAATGAAATGATCTGGACACAGGGAAGCAAAAGTAGTCTGCAGAATTTATTGATGTTTAAAAAATTCCAGATCAGTGTCACATGACCATTTACATCCAATCAAAGCATAGAAAATGCAGTCAATTCATAAAAATTGGAATTATAATGTTGTAAAATGACATCACTATAATAAAGGAAACTGATGGTTTTCATCGTAAATCCATGTGCTTATTATTGCATATCCAATCCACCACCCTGAGTACTCACATGTACAAATAACAAATTCCTGTCTTAGTTTTATTGTAAATCCACATGCTGTTGTTTTAAAAATCCAATTCACCATCCTAAGGACACATATGTACGAAAAACAAATTCCTGTCTTAGTTCTACTGCAAATCCACATGTTTATTGCAAATCCAATCCACCACCTCAAGTATTCACATGTACAAAAAACAAATTCCTGTCTTGGTTCTACTGCAAATCCACATGCTATTTATTGCAAATCCAATTCACCATCCTAAGGACATACATGTACAAATAACAAATTCCTGTCTTGGTACCAGTGCAAATCCACATTCTGTTTATTGCCTATCCAATCCACCACCCTAAGTAAAAACATGTACAAATAAAAAGTTACTGCATTAGTTGCTTAGAGCTGTGATCCTGACTCTCCCTTTCACAGACTACATCAATTGGACATACAAGTTCCTATTTCAGGCATGGAAAGCTGCAATTGCTGACAGATGCTCAATTGAGACAGATGCTCTAGTTCTGAGTATGGTATACATGTGGAGAGCTGTGATTACAAGACTCTCCTGACAGACTTTATAACTACTTGTATGGCCTACAAATCTACCTATAACATTTAAAGCAATGAAAATCAATACTCTCCCTCTATCAAGCCTGAGGGCAAAGATCATCAATACTCACCACAACAAACCTGGGAACTATGTTCATGCTCTCCCCTATATCAAGAAAAGGGTAAATACTCTCTACAGCAAGCCTAGAAACTATGATCATATTCTCCCCTACATCAAGAAAAGGGAAAATACTCTCTACAGCAAGCTTTAGATATGATCAAAAATCCCCTATATCAAGAAAAGGGAAAATACTCTCTACAACAAGCCTGGGAGCTATGATCATACTCTCCCCTACATCAAGAAAAGGGAAAATACTCTCTACAGCAAGCTTAAGAGCTATGATCATGCTCTCCCCTATATCAAGAAAAGGGAAAATACTCTCTACAGCAAGCTTAAGAGCTATGATGTTGCTCTCCCCTATATCAAGAAAAGGGAAAATACTCTCTACAGCAAGCTTAAGAGCTATGATGTTGCTCTCCCCTACATCAAGAAAAGGGGAAAATACTCTCTACAGCTATGATCATATTCTTCCCTACATCAAAAAATGGGTAAAAGACTTATTGTTCATAATATAAAGATTAATATTAATCTGGTTTATAATGCGCTGACTTTTTCAAACCTAAGCTAAGATAAAAGGGTAGTGATCAACTAATTACATATCGAAATGATTAACAAATGATAGAATTCTTTTAACTTTTCAAGAAAAATGCAATCAACTTTTTTCTTTAAGAATATATTGTATCTTGCCAATTAAATCAAACTCTTTTTTTGGCAAAAAACTTTGTACTTCCAAACACTGGTGACATTATAATTAAATCTTTTTAGCCATAATATAATCATGTTACATCCAAATTCATACATTAATTTTTTCCAAAACTGATAACCTTTTACACATTAGTTTTCATACTTTAAAAAAAATAAATTTTTCCACAAAAAATACATAAATTTTAGAAAGCCACACCAGTCATGTCATATCCAAAATATGTGCTATAATGAAGCATGCTACAGAATGGTTACATGTACAGATATGCAAATTACAACATAATAATGTTATTCTTTCCTTCTGTGATTCTTTGACACATTTTTGACATAGAAATAATCATGATCTATCATGGGATGATAAAATAATCATGCATATTTGCAACAGAACTCCTCATGCTATTCATATAACAATATGAATACTGATGTACAAATATGAGGCATGATATACATAATTACTATGCTGACATTACTTCTCAGATAATATGCATTAATTGAAATTCGTATGTATATTTTTATGTCTGTCCCATCCACATCACCTTGTTCAAAAGATGCATCATTTTCATAAGTTAATGGCTCGTCTTCATATTACATGACATGTAGCATAACATGATGTCACCATGCTAGAATTGGATTAACATATACAAGTTGTTCTTGTTACTGAGTTTAATGCCATTTTTCAGCACAAAAATAGCCTTTATATTTGCTGAATGAAGAACCCAGGAAACCACATGAATTTACTGGCAAGCTTTATCACATACCCACATCAATCAAACCTTGGACTCAAATGACTCAAAAACACAATCAGAGGTGAGGCATTAGTAATCTAAGTGATCACCTTAGACCACCCTCCATACAAGTCCCTACCTCCGCATGCTGAGAGCTGTGATCCTCCACCGACTCCCCACATCCCACATAACGACAGTGCCCCACGAGACACAACCAAAGATTTGCTGAACTAATCTTGCATGTGTGGCACTGCTGGTTCTAAAGCAAAAGGAAAAGGAGATAGCTTAACATAAGTAATGGTGATAATCTGATCAATATCTTGCTTTTTTAATAGGATTACTGGTCAAAAAATTATTAATTTGTCCTGACTTTGATGCACAACACATAAGGAAAGCCAATTAAAAATAACTGGAATATTCTTAAAGTAATTATTTTTAAAAAGAACAGTATATACTCGTTTAAAAGTTTGGTCCAATGGCAACCAACATAGACCATCATTTACTATCACACAATGCACCAGCAAATCAGTGTCTATATCATTAGTTCTACTTATTCCTTCTAAAAAGCTGAATGAACTCTGACCTGATGGGAAATCAAGGTCTTTGTCATCAGTTGTACTTATATCTATCTTTGGACTTTTCTGTTTGTGTATTATTTGATGGTAAATCAGGGTCTATGCAGTTTGCAAATGCATCTGTGTGAGTGTATACAGATAATTTAATAACCAATCTTCAAATAAACACATTTATCAATTCTGCTCTGAAAAGAATGAGGTAATTTCAATCTTTATTAGTTTTAAATTGTAATTTTTTACTATTCTTAGGAGAGTTGAATAAGAAAAATCTCCAAGAGATATGTTCTTTGTAAGCTCATTTTAAATTCAGTTAAGAAAAAGCATGCCATCAACGAACTTAATTTCCATCAAATTCAATTTCCATTAACTTACCTCCTGCTTTTCCCTAAGATCCTCCCATGATACATAGGAACCGATGGATGTCACATGGGCACAGCGAGACATCTTACCAGACATTTTCAAGCCAACTGAAGAAAACAAATGGATTTTATCTTGTTACTCAAATAAAATCCTTTCTATTAGCAATTTAAATGCTGAGTCTATAAACAAAAAAAACATTCATCTTGTATCAGTACAAGAAAAATGAAGAGAAACTTTACTTCTGACTGCTGCTGTATCAAAGATTTACAACAAGAATTATAAGATGTTCAATCTGGGTTTTTTTCTAACACAGAAATCATGTGATTTTTCAATTCATTTAGGTTAATTAATTAATCCCAATAAACTTCTCTTTAGACAGCAAATCAATATACCATTAATGAAATTAACATTAATTCTGTACAGCCTCAGTAATTGTCTGCAAACATTCTGCTTGACATTAAGCTAGTGCCAGCAGTATACAATCAATCCATATTTACTTAATTATTTAAATTATTCTCCAAGCAATTACATAAGTATCTGATCATAGTCTTTCTTAATTTAGTCTCAAATGGCATAGATTCAAATGATAATAACAGAACATTCAAATATCAAACAAAATTAAAGGATATATGTGCTTTTTCTCCAGACACAATCATAAAAAAGCATGCTCACAAATGGAGTCCATTCATTCCATGGCTACAATCAAAGCTAAATTTACAACTGATTAATGGATGCAATAAAAGATGTCTTCAGTTGAGCCACTTCTTTGGACAAAACAACAAAATATTTTAGAACAATGGCTATCAATTTTTAATTGCTGTTGATAAAAAATTTTATCAATTTACTGGCAACAAAAAAAATGGATTTGTTCAATCTTTGATGTATCTGTGTGGATATGAACTTGATGGCAGATTCTTAATTAGACAAGGTCAGGCATTCAAACTAGTTTAGCTTCATGACCTTGATGAATAATGTGTGCTAACTTTTGTTTATGACTTTAAGATAATGGTCATTTGTAAACATGTTTACATAACTTTTGTCCATGATTGTACATTATGCAATGGTTGTCTATGAGTTTAAAATATTCCAAATGTGCAGAAACAGATTTAATCAACTTTATCCACATAATAAATATCACTTTTCTTGATAGCTACTTTTAAAGTCATCATTCCATGCATTTTAGCATGGCCGAGGCACTCACCATTAGTGCCTCCATTACCGATTACTGCCATCTCACCTCTGTCAGATTTGGCTCATGTGGTTATTTGAGAAAGCTTGCTAGTAGCTTCTCATGGGTTGGTTTTTCTTTCCAGGGTTTCCTGAGGTTCTTCCCCCACCATTTACACTGGCCACCACGTGTGTGTGTGTGTGTGTGTGTGTGTGTGTGTGTGTGTGTGTGTGTGTGTGTGTGTGTGTGTGTAAATATAGTCCAGGACTCCTAATTTGGTAAAAATAGGAAAACCACCAGCAAAAGTAGCAGTCCCCCCTAAGCCAGACATCACATACTTTCTTACACTTGGTTATTGTCACATCCGAACTATCAGTTCTAGCAACTTTAGCACAGTTCAGAATCTCATTGAAATCTTCATTTTTCCATTTAACACAAAATACTTGTCTAAATTTGCAAACGGCATTTTTTCCAAGTCTCTTGATTTTCGAGTTTGCAGGCAATATTTCTACGGCAACAACTGGAAATGAAATCAATAACTGTGAGCGCGCTGGGCTTCCCTAATGTCGCAAATTGCAATTTTGTTTTACATATTGGTGGCAAAATATACCATCTGGTGATATTTTTGGCGACAACATTTTTGGCTAATAAAAATGGTATATATAGACTTGCATTTGGAGTGGAGAAATACAAAGGCACCATGACAGTAAGCTTCAAACTTGGATATAAAAATGCACTGGAATCAATTCTTACATAAACAAATCCTTATTTTATATTGGCAAACCATCCTAATAGTTGTATCTTAAGCCGCTTATGCTGATATCTGGCCTTGATACTGTATGCTGTAAAATATAATCAAACTAGCCATGCAACTGACTAGCTACAATCAACCACCTTTGAGGGTGGAAATGTGAAATGAGACAGTCAATCACACAATGGCAATTAAAAAAAACCACCCCTCCCAGAAAAAATAGTTTTGCTGCAACTTCAATGAAAACTGATTACCTCTGATATATACAAAGGAATTATTTAAAAAATTGTCTTAATGTTCTAAAATTATTTGATGTTGCAGCAGTAACAGATGGATATTTGTTTGGTCCTTCAAAGGGAGACTTTAGCGGTGCCTTTAATAACACATGCACCTTCATCAAAGCAAGCCAGAGACCTTTGAAGTCAGCAACAAACTAAAATAAAAGCATTGCTTCAGTTTTCATAGTGATTAGACAGAACATTTATCTTGCCACAAACTTAACTCTTTGCAACAAAAACATGCATATGGAGAACTCCTGTTTAAGTGATTTTCTGTGTTAAACCCTACAACAACATGCATTGTATCCTTTAAACATGAGCAAGGATTTGGCATTACCAGGTCATGAATGGTCAAATAAAGGTAGACAACAAGTGATTATGGCATGAAAATAAGCTATTGCCCAACAGTCTTTTTAAAATAGGAACTATACACTTGTCTCAGACTAGGGATTTGAAAATTTTTGTTTGCCAAACTACAAACAAATTGTCCACAATGTCAGACTATGAAATATGCCAAGACCTTGGAGGACAAATCTATATTAAGAACTTGTTGTTATGACAAATTATGACTGTTTTTAGTGACAATTTTCATTTAAAGCAAGGACAGCTACACCTAACCCCAGTTCTGCCCCAAGCATTAATCAGTTTCTAGTGATATACTCCTCACTAGAAGGTTTCCAGACATTGTTATTGCCTTGGGGTGATGCTGCTTTCCATGCATGTGTCACCAATTTAAAAATAAGGTCAATAATACATGTATACATAGGTGTTCTGTTCTGATGAATTATTACTAAAACTTGAGTGCTGTGAAGGATTTAATGCCATGGGCCAAAAAAAGAAGGTTTTAAGTTACCATCCACATGTCATAGTCAAAATAAATTTAATTACTAGTGAGTGTCCAATTGTCAGCTATTGTTGTAGGGTTTAATGCCATTTTTCAGCACATGGTAGCCAGTATCAATGGTTGAGGAAGAACCCAGGAAAACCCTGGAAAGAAGTGTGGACCCAGGAGAAAATACTGGCAAGTCTTCTAAAATATCCACACTGGCCAAACCCAGACTTAAAAACACATAGAGGTGAGTGCTCTAAACCACTCTGCCACTTGTGGCCCCTCTCATAAGGGTGACTATAAACACTGAAATAAACTTATAATTACATGTTCTTGGTGTACAAACAGGAATTATGATTTGTTTTTGTTTGTATAGTATTACAGAGCAAAATAAAATATGATTGAAGGAGTCTGATATGGATTATGCTTTTTTCCCTTGTTATTGCTAACTCCATGTAATGGCATCACTAGTTCCTACTTGATTTGACAGAAATGATCAACTAAGAATCCTAGTAACACATACACAGAATTAAGGTGAATAGAATCCAAAGTACTCTCAGATACAAGATATATGTAATTTAATTTTAATGATACAAATTGTGAAAAATAAATAACATTTGATTAAATTGTTGATTAAAATGTTTCCCAATTTTTGGCAAGACTGCAACATACTTATATGCTACTTTTGTTAATATGACAGTTGATTGTAAACCTCTTAAGTAGGATATGGAATTGATGAGCTCATTTAATGCCCTAAGACACAATAATAAGTAAACTGGTTCTGACGTTGAATGTTGGATTCATTAGACCGAATGTTAGATTCCCAAAAGACTATGATGCATTTTAATGAAAAAGGGCCTTCTGGGGAAAAGTGTTGCCTTCTTTGTGAATAATAAGTGTTTGTATGATAAATAATAAGCAAGTTGTTAAGCATGTTTGTTTTCATTGATATATAAATCCAACTGATGATGATAAACATCTGCCTGATTCACATTAAAAACACCACATCATGTTTATGAAAAAATATCTACAGAAGTATTTTCAATGATCAGGTTTGGATCTATTAGCAGTCTTTATTACAGCTCATACTTTAATCTTAGTTTCATTTGTATTTGTTTGAATAATAATAAAAAGCAAAATAAAATTTGATTCAAATTTATATGAATTATTTACTCTTTACATGTTTGGATAGGTATGATAAATGTTGAATCAAATTATATATGCAGAATGAAAGTGAAAAGTATCAAAGTACCAAACTTATCAAAGAAAGTATTGGCAAAGTATAATAAGTACATTTAATTACCTACACAAGGTATCAGATTTCAATAAATGAATTTGAGCACAGATGATTTAATTAATCCATTAGTCTTCAACATTCTCTTCCTCTAAACTCTGCCTTCAAGTCATGTTACACAGGATAAAATAAATATAACTGAAAACAATAACATATTGCACATTATGACAAAATCTCTGGTTTATTATATTTTATTGCCTTAATTGTCACAGTACAAACATTGCTATTTCATTTCCCTTCTCCAGGTTTTTGTCCATTAGTCCTTGGTACAACAACTGTTGTCTGACGTCTGTAGATATTAATTATGTATTTTGTATAAATTGTTTGTACAAGTTTGTGCGTTGCTGCTCTGTCATTTTTATCCATGTTGATTTTTTGACTGAAATTGTTGGTGATTGTCTGAAGTCAGAATTCTCCATTCTCCAGAATTGTGACATTATAAATTATAAATTATAGACATTATAAATCATAGACTATCATTACAAATTATCATTATCATAGACAATATCATTATCATTACAAATTATCATTATCATAGACAATATCATTATCATTACAAATTATCATTATCATAGACAATATCATTATCATTACAAATTATCATTATCATAGACAATATCATTATCATTACAAATTATCATTATCATAGACAATATCATTATCATTACAAATTATCATTATCATAGACAATATCATTATCATTACAAATTATCATTATAATTAAAATTTATATCATTTAATTCGTGAAATATAAGTATCAATTGTTGCTATTATTCTAGAAGTAAATATTTTGATGAATTTATATGATTCCTAGATTTTAATTATTGTCTGTTTGTGACGAATGTATTTCTATGTATCCATCTATATATTCTATCATTATTATTAGTATATTTTTTTGAATCCATTGACCTATGCATTTAAAAGACTAATTCAGTTCATGCTATCTATGACAACCTCATTTGTAATTGCAATTGACAAAGATTTTTACAGTTAATGAATGTAAATTATGTGTTAATACATCTGTCCATTCTTTCCATCAGGGCATACTTAATGTTTTAATGTATATTTCTTGGTTAATTCATTAAAATGTTGAGTTATTACACCAACCATAAGTGTTTTTGATACCAGTTGTATTATAGAATCTGTTCACATGTCCAACAATGGAGGGAAAGATCCAGTTTATGTGGAAATTTTAAAAATATCAGCAATTTTAAAGGATCTTCCACCAATGTCATTAATAGGTGATGGTAGCTGTTTACACAGAAAACTTGTACATACTTTTGCAACTATGCACTGCAATAGAACGGATTATGAATCATATTTATTATCATGAAAAGTTAAAGTTTTTTTAATTTGGTCAGTGATAATGGCATTGTTTTAGTCAATATTAAAAGCTTGTGACAGATGCTATTGAGGCTGGTTCCTATTCTGAAATGGCACATATTTATGCACTAAGTGCAAGCATCTCAAATCCCATTCGTTCTTCCTATCTGTACAAGCTGAATATGCATCAGAACTTTTTAAGCGTAAGGTGGTTGAAGGGCAGTGAACAAATCCCTACCGCAGCAGGCATAATGTGGACACAAATGTCTGTCCCAGAAAGAAGAATATTGGTTTATACCCAATCACTTTGTGCCTGTGTTTTATCAAAGCAATGAGCATATGGTCACTATAAATGTAGATGACTCATTAGAGACTCAGTAGATTCAGTGGTTGTCATTTCTTTCAATTCTGACATGATGGCACCTTAGTAGGAGTCACATTCTAATATAATCCATGATGTAATGGACATCAAAACGAGGTACAAGATGGAAATAACACAAACCAACAGCAGAAGGCAAATTCGACCAGGTAATTTTCTTGACACCTTTCTTGACACCGTAGAAACAGTGGAATTGTTAAAATCAGACTTGAGAAAAGAATGCATAACATGTGGTTTGAAAGATAACATATGTTTTATTGTGAATAATGCAAAAAAACTCAAAAAAATGTCGCATAATGGAAAAAGTTCTTTTTTGGACAACTGGTGTATGGGATATGCCTGCTGGTGCATCCCCTAAATCCTATTTGCTTTCTGACAATGGGAATTTGACCATGATTTTTTTAAAAATGGGAAGTATTCTTTAAAAATACAAGTCCAGCAGAAAACCCATTATAGACCTTTGGATCCACAACCTTTCAAAGATCAAATTATCATAATTCACAGGTACTATACTAACTTGACAAAAAAACAATATAAAAAAGAGGGTCACATGGCTAGGGTAGAGTGGTCTTTTAAGTAATTTGTCACTGGTTGAATACGTAGGGACATTTCCTGGTTTATCACATCTCATGTTTTAGATAACATCGCAGAAATGACTGAAAAAATAAAAGTACATCAGATATTCAAAAAACTATCTTCCAAATATGATACACTGTCTCAACCAAAAGGACTTCAACAAATTTCTGACAAAAAAGATATAAAAAGTCAAAGGACACAAAAGCTCCAGGACACTAACAATATTGCAGACCAAATCAGACATCCTGAAAATTTGGTAACTGAAAAAAACTCGTATGTAAGATCAATTATCAGGACCAGTGGTAAACAGCCTTGTGTAACTACAGACATTAAGAATCATTGTTGCTTCAAGTAGACTGTACTTGGCATTGACAAAAAAAACTTCTATGCTTTGCAAAATACATGTTACAAAAAACTACGGTAAAGCGAGTCAGAACAGGTGAACCACAAATATTTCTTGGACCGCTTCTTCATTCATGAAAATAACGATTTTGAAACTTTGTTGTTTTTTCATTATTTGAAAATAAAACTTATGGATTCCAATCTCAATTGTAATTGAAAGTGATGATAAAGAAGGATCTAATCAAAAAAGCATTATGGCCATTTTATATGAAGCAACACGTTTTGTGCACACAGCATTTACAAGAAAATGTTATGCATTTTTTTTATAGAAGACGCAGTTACTGTGATTGAGCGCAACACTATCTTGAAAGAAATTTTTGGGGAAGACAGACTAGTTGATGCTCATGACAGTATTTGCTTTGAGGACAAATGTGAAGCGTTGGAAAATCTATGTGCTGGACTTTCAGAAAAATTTCTTAATTACTTTCAGAACAAACTAAAGACTAATATCCAACTAAAAGTCAACAAACCTTTAAAAATGATCATATTAACCGCATGTGGAAAAATTTCTGAGTCCATGAACCACATTCTTAGAAAGTTGACTGGAAGACTAAGACGCTAACAGAATTTGTACAACCGGCAAATGAATTAGTAACTGGACAATTTAGAAACCTGAAGAACGCTCTAGTCTGCCCAGGAGAATTCTGACTTATTATAATTTATATAATTTATAATGATATTGTCTATGATAATGATAATTTATAATGATAATGATAATTTATAATAATAATGATATAATGATATTGTCTAGTAATTCATTATACATGACATTTAATATACTTTTATTTATATACAATATTTCCCAACAACTCCCTTTAATGAACAGGAATAGGAATTACTTGTCAACATGTTACCAGTTTAAATCAATATTTTAATTTTTAACAAATGTAACAAGAATTAGAAAGTTTGAAAAAATTTGGACTTTGAAGTCTACAATAAAAGGAAATTACATTCATTCGCATAAATTGAAGTGACAGACTGGATTGGAATCATTATCAACATCTGGCATATATAAGGTGATCCTTAATGAGCTGATAGCAGTTCTTTTATCTGGTGACTTCATCCAACATAAAGTCCCCCAATTAATAAAATTAACTGATTCTCATAAGTTATTATAAATGTTCTACTTTAAACTCACAATTAATCATTTAAGAGTAGGTAACATACAAGGAGTTGTGAATGTAGACTAAAAAAAATTAATGATAATTGTAGCATATATAATACCTAGCTTTGAAAGAAATCAAGAAAATAAAGATTTTAGAAGCACTTTTTGCACATGAAACCAAAATCAAATTTGTATTAAAGTTCAAAAAGTATATACTGATGCAAATTAAGATCTAAAACCTTTGATATTACTTGATTTTAATTAAAAATAGCGAGAAAATAAAATTTTTGGAACCTTTTGCAGTTGAAATTTTGATTTTGGTTAAGTTTCATTCTGATTCTGGTTGAGAAAACAAACTTTCTTATAAAACATTATCAAAAAATTTAAATCTTTCATTAGGCTAATTTTATCCAAAGTTTAGCTTGTGCCAGTAAATAAGCATAACTAATCATTTAAAAACAAGTCTTTGTAATTTGTCTTAAATTTCACAATTTTTGTATACATTTGTATACCTTTTTGCCAATATAGTGTAACTTTTCTAAAATTTCACAACTTTTAGTTAATTTGCGCAAATTTTTGTAACTCATTGCACTGTAATCATACCATTTATCTATTGAGAGCACATAAGAGTTGTATTACTTTTGTAAGGCTTTTCCAGTATCATACACATCCTTATTGAAAGGACAATTCATGCAAAGAAACTCCAAATAATCACAAGACCATGATCTCAAGTCTTTTGCATGGAAATATATTCTCTGTGTACCCATTGTCTGCAATTTCTGCATTGCAGAGTGTCAGTTTTACATTCACTGGAACAAATAACATGTGAATATGTATCCATCTGTATGTCTGTGTATGTGTATGTCTGTGTATGTGATATCGGTATTGTATAGAGCTTTTATATCAAAACATTTACTGCTCAGTTATAAAATGTGTGCATATTCAAAGTCTGGTCATTTCCTTAGGAGCAGGTGGTCATTTCCTTAGGAGCAGGATTAGAGAATAATGAAATATGAAATAATCAAAGGGTGGCATTTCTTTAATGTGCAAGACATTGTTTTAGCTAGAGCAAGAGATTACCTCAATTCCAGAGCGGAATGTACAACTTAATATCAACTTAATATACAAAGAGAACATGTATTTTTAAGTTTATTTTGATTGCATTTGGGTTTTTCAGTGCATTTTTGGTTTATAATTACCGTTGGTCTCTGCTCTTAGAGGCAAAAATAGGACACCTACTTGTTGGTCGAAATGATTCACCACATAATTCCCAAGTTCTGCTTGGAAATGTTTGTGATTATCTTCACGTTTTGCATGCACTTTAGTTTTCACCCACAGGCATCAATTCCAGGGTAAATTTAGACCAACAAGTAGGTCTCTGCTTTTTTATCTCTGACAGCAGCAGAGACCAACAAAAAGTATGTATGTATATAAGTATGTATCATTACTAATATTTAGCATATCTTTACAGCTCATTACATATTTTATATTTAAACAAAATAATTTATCATTTTTTCAATCTCGATTTTTCCGACACCTCTCTCTCTCTCTCAAAATTATGCGAGCGTACGTTAGAAATGAAAGTCTGTTAAAAGTTCAGTATGGACTAGGCCATTAGTCTCTGCTGCTGTCAGATATAAAAAAGCTGAGACCTACTTGTTGGTCTAGGGCAAATTAAGGTGTATACTCGCCAATTTACTGGCGACTCAAGGTACACATTAGTTTATCCCGGACAAGTGCCTGTGTTTTAACCATACTGTTGGCACACACTGGGGTTCGTATCTTTGCTTACAAGTTACCTAGATATATATTATATAGTACATGTATGACGGTAACTTAAGCAATGATACGAGCCCCTGTGGTGGGAACATGAATTACCAATGTCACAAAAATTAGCAAAGAAACACGGAAATTGTCTGCTTTATGCAGCTGCTTTGTATAATTACTTACGAACTTCTTCAAATGGACTTTCAAAAACAATGCAATTGAATAGTTTACCAAATATCATACAGACTAAATAAAAAATTGTCAAATTCCAACTTCCTTACATCCAACTAAGTAGGGAAAATGCCGAAAGTGACCGAATATTTCCAAATTCCGGTGTAAATTTAAAAATGTCCTCTATTAATTTAATCCCACCAAATGTTCGTGTGTCGTGAACACTCCTAAACTTTGTATTTTGCAGATACAAAATAATACAACTAATTTTCTTATTATTTAACCGACAGTTAAGCAAACTAAAATCTTTCTCTAACGGTATCTTGAAAATATTTAAGACGCAGATGAGACTGACTCATTTTCTTTTGGAAAAAATTATTTAAACAGGTTAAAGCTAAAAACTGTTTCACTGTTTATATTCAAAACTTACGTGGAGCGTTTATTTTAAACAAAACTTGAAAACATGCTTCTTATTAGTTAAGAGTAATACAATTGTGATAATCTTAACTGTTGCGATCAGAAAAAGAATAAGAAAACGATGGCAAAAACACAGGGTATTTTTAGGGCATAAAGAGATCAACTGCACGGACTGCTGGTGTAAGGAAGCTGGTTCTACACGGACTGCTGTTGTATGGAAGCTGGTTCTGCACGGATTGCTTGTGTAAAGAATCTAGTGCAGACAAAATTCGTGGGAAAATTGCAAGAAGTTTATGGTATATAGGTGTTTGGACAAATTATTTCCGATAAGAAGCATCTACGGGGCACCGGATATTAGCCCATTTATGCACTATGTAAAGTCGCCCATCTCTGGATGGAGAGGGTACTTAATGGCGGATAAGATGGAGTACATCAGTGAAAAAAGCAATTTTTCAAAATATCTATCGAACTGAATCATGATTAATCCTACACCTATACACAGTTGTAAGCATATCTGTCACAATTGAACCGTAACACCGTCTTCATACTATAATGAATCAACACTATTCACAGCTTTCCGATCCTACTTTTGCCTTTTGTCGTAGTAAGCGCGTCGAGTGTACGAATTGTTTTTTTTTAAACGTAGCTTTAGCAAATTTAGTAATATTGTTATGATATCTGCAGTGTGACGGTTTATTTGTGATGTCTAGCACCGTGACATCATGCCGCAGACATGTAGCATTTTTCTGATACAAGGTCAAATCAGTCCTAAAAACTTGCCTCAATGCTGAGCGCCAAACGAGGCAGCTGATAGTATCATTTTTTTTAAGTCTTTGGTATGACTCGGCAAAGGTTCGAACCCGCGACCTTTGGCATCCACCCGTAGTAAAGCCATAGCTATGACCATAACTATTGTTGCGTCCATTGCAACTTCGGAAAATGTTTAATAGGTGGTGGTGGAGGAACACATGCTGGTGGTTATGGTAGCAGAAATATATCTACTAATTTCCTGACAATGTAAGAACTTGACATAAAAAATATACTGTCAAAAAGGTAATAGTAAGCATAGTCATATATCATGTAATGCCTACGTGGTTTTTGTCATGCTTCTAAGCTGTAAAGCTGTTACTTGAATTAAGTTTCAAGACCTGGTCTTGTTTATGACTAAGCGAATGTTTCCATTAGAAATGATTAGTTTTCCAAAACAGTCTGCTTCGCCATAGGTCAGGGAACATTTTGCATGTAAATAAAAGTTTTGTAAGCAGAGCCTTCATTCCGGTTTAATATCAGATTTTGAGAATATATTATCAGAACTTAAAAGTTATGATCAGATATAATTTGAGGGAAATTATTTTTTTTAATTAACCATTATAATTACAGTGCTCATTGACTTTTCGGACTAAAATCGCTTTTGGATTACTGAGAACTCATTAAATGGCATTAGGGATTACATCATAGTGATAAATCAGGACATTTAAAGATTTGGAACATCGCAAATTCAAGGTTATTGGGGTTCATTCAGAACATGTTATACTTTCGAACTTGTGGTAGAACATTTAGAATTATTGTTGATTCAATTCAAAATACTAATAGTGTATTTTGAATTTTCACTGTTTTCTACGGAAATAAATTATTTGTTGATTTTTACAAAACTTTATTTTAATTCTTTCTGTTACATAGTTTAAGACCATAAAGTCGTAACAACTAACAGTGTAATAGACTAGTTACCCATGACTATTGGATATACTAGTTTTTGTTTCTTGGCTGATAATGTTATCTTATTTTAGCATTCCTTGTAAAGACGATAGTGTTTCACACGGAATCAAAACTACTACCTCCCCTCCTTCATAGTGTTAATTTCCGACAGTCAACGGGCTGTTTTGAATTTTCGATCTGACCAAGTGGCTCAAGAACAATTTGGCCCTATGCATTTTATATATTACCCGTCAACCATCTCAGTTGTGAGATATTACATCTATAGCAGACCTACGTAAACATGTAAACCATGTTGAGCGTTCATTTGAAACCCAGGTTACGCATTAGATCTCCTGCTCTAGACAATGTCCAAGGTACAATCAAACATTCCCATACAGTTGCAAGCTAAACTCAAGAGCAAATATATGCCAAACAGCAGATTTATTTTCATATGCCAAACAGCAGATTTATTTTCTATAGCACATACCCTATGTATGTATGTATGTATGTATGTATGTATGTATGTATGTATGTATGTATGTATGTATGTATGTATGTATGTATGTATGTATGTATGTATGTATGTATGTATGTATGTATGTATGTATGTATGTATGTGTTATGGACTTGAAAAAAGTTGAAAGATAATAATCTAGAATCTACACACACACACACACACACACACCTATACAGGCACCGTGGTATATATGTGCGAATCACATGCAGATAAGTATGCACAGTACCAAGCCGTGATACGTGATCTTCCAAGTAAGCCGTATACATGGTACGACCATTTTGTCACATGGTCAAGTAACCAGAACCAGATTTGATTGCTAAGTACTTTATTATTATTGCGGACCTGAAGTCCTCTCTCTCTCTCTCTCTCTCTCTCTCTCTCTCTCTCTCTCTCTCTCTCTCTCTCTCTCTCTCTCTCTCTCTCTCTCTCTCTCTCTCTCTCTCTCACACACACACACACACACAACTGCTGGCGTGGAAGGGATCTAAAATATTGTTTCGAAGTTGGATGGGCGAGGGTGAGGGACAGTAAGTAGGCGATTAGCCTGTGGAACGGAACCCCTGTCGAAAATACGGAAAGCAAAGATCCCAGAAGTTCATACGTTTTTAACATTTCGTGGACATAATTTTAATCATGTAACTAAAGAAAACTTGCCGTATGAAACGGACGGTCCGGGGTTTTTTGTTGAGGGTGGGTGGGGGTGCAGGGTCAGGTAAGGACAATAGATGAAAAGGGACATATATAACCTTGTGAACGAGATAAGATATAGCAGATGCTAGTAATGACTACAATGTAACTGGATTCCCTTTACACACAGCTGTCGCCTATTACGACCATTACAACAATATGCATACGTGTAGAAAGATTGCGGTACTTTGTTGTACCTTGTTTCATTATGTGTTTTCGGTACCTACTACGACGTTACCGCCAGGTTGTGTGCGAGACGGGAAACACTATGCAGTGCAGCAGTCCTTCCAGCCGAGCCCCTGTGAACACTGCACGTGCAGCCTTTCAGGCGAAGTGTTCTGCGCTATCGCCGATTGTTTTATAACGCCGTGTGTTGATGCTGTCCACGATCCAACCAAATGTTGCCCAGTTTGTCCTAACGGTAAGGAGCACACTTGGTTAAATTTATAACACGACAAAATAATGCCCGTTTTGTCTTAAAGGTGAAGAGCGCACTTGGCTAAATTTATAACACTGTTAGGATGGAACTTTTCAGAAAATTGTATTAAAAACATTTTTATTCTTGAAATATAAATATGTTATATTTCAATAAAGATTTTTATGTGAAATGCTATACATTGTATAATATTTAAGTTCGTAGAATTAGAACACACTAGCAAGTTTGCCAAGTATATCACTAACTTTTCTCGTGTTCATGGAAAATATGATGACGTAAGGAAACCCTGACGGTAGTCTGTAAGAAACGATGAAACCTCACTTTGAGATTCTAGCGAAACCCAAGAACTAAGATGTGTGACCATATTTGGCCGCGTTCTAATCAACTGTGTATAAGAAGCGAAAAGATTTGCTTGACAAAATTAGTCCGTTTCGTCGGAACTCAGATGCTTGTATCATTACAGGTAAGCTAACGTCTGCGTACAATTTTCTATAGAGTATAAGGATTTTTAATGTTAAGATATTTTTTTGTATGGGCACATTTTCAACATTGGATTATTTTTAAAATTTCTTTACTAAATTTTCTTTGCTTCCCCCACCCACATAACCAAAAAATCCATTTGTTTCTGTTTCCCCTAGGTGTGGTGAAATGTATTTTTTAAAAAAAAGAATTTTTAAAAATTTTGACGGGTTATTTTTCCCTAATGTATTTAAAGGTCCGTTCATCCGATCAAGTTTCAATTACTTTCTCGTAGTCTCGCCTTTTCTAAATTTTTTGGCCTTTGCCAGAGGTCTCCTGAGTCTTGTGTATGCTATATGTGCCATGCTATATTGTGTGTTTATTATATAGTGTTCTGTAAGGACGGAAGTAATATCAAATCAAAAGATCTCCCAAGTTTTCCTACTGTATTCCTTATATATATATATATATATATATATATATATATATATATATATATATATATATATATATATATATATATATATATATATAGTTAATTTTTAAAATTTAAAGTAATTTTAAATTTGGAATTCTTTTACTTATATATTGAGAGTGAGATGGTGCACAAGAAATGATAACGAGGCTAAGATCTTAAAGTAAGAGTTCAATCTAACATCGGTACATTTACAACATTGGATTATCTTAAAATGTCTTTACTATTCTTCAATATAAAGTATTGGAAAGTTTAATTGTTTGAAAAACTTATATTTACGTGTAATTATATTATTGATTATCGTAAAGGTGACATTTGCTACCAACTTCATAGTAATAATTCAGAAATAAAACTCTTTAAATAATGAGTTTAATATGTTCAGTAAAATATATATTCCAATAAATGATTGCGGTATTAGTCTGAACTGTCGAATTTTAGATTATTTATAACAACCAAATAATGTCCGATTTGTCCTAGTGGTAAAGAGCGCGCTTGGCTATATTTATCACAAATTACTTAAGGTAATTCCGTCTTTAGGCATGGGCACACTGGGCCTCTCGCTTCTAGGGGCATTACAATGTGGGTGGGTAAGGCCGGTAGGGGGCCCCAGTGCATTGCTTTGCTTAGGGCCTACAATGTTGTTAAGACGGCACTGATTTAAGTGAGAGTGCAAAACTACTGTTACAAAAACAGTTATTTTAAGTGACTGCAATTTTATTAAAAGCAGATTTTGTTTTTAATCAGACTGTCAGTGACCGATGATTAACGGAAACAGATCAATTCAAACTAACACTGTAGTCAAGATTAAGACGCGTTTTTCTGAAAGGGACATTGTCAGCTTCGGTTACGTAACACAACTTACTCGTACAATCGTCATACTGTTAGGAGTTCTGTGTGTATTTGTATTATATCGGTATTTAGTTGTTTGCCTTACTCAAGAATGTATTCATTTCTTTTCTCGCAAAGTCTCCAGATTCTAAAGCAACCATTTATTATCTTTTAACATTTATGTTGCATTGAAAACCTAGTTGCAAAGTTTAAGGGCATTACAAAGGTGGACTTACTGCCTTATTGTGTGAACTGGGCGTTGTACATAAGAAACGAACACTCGGGTCGTGGGGTTTATTTAACGTCAACGATACGACAAAAAAAAAAACAACCCCCCAAAAAACAACAACCAAAAAAATAAAAAACATGACCCCCCTCAACGAAAAAGAATATACGATACTAAATTAGAACAAATACTATACTCAACCCGCACGCCGTTTTTTTCAATATATAGCAACACGATAATATAGAAACGACAACTTACCAGATACGAAGACCTTAAAAATCCAAATGATATCATTCGTTATAATAGGCGTAAACAATTTGAAAGGTGTCGTAAACCAGAGACAATGCGACGAAGGATAGGGCATTTATTAAATACATGGCGCGCGACGTTAACGTCCCCTTCGTGATCCTCGTGCGCTGATCGATCACACACTCACGCCCTTACTCATGACAAACACGCACCTGGGTAACAATTGTGTCGACACAAATCCTGTTGACGAAATTAAAATATTTCCATATTCTCTCTCTCTCTCTCTCTCTCTCTCTCTCTCTCTCTCTCTCTCTCTCTCTCTCTCTCTCTCTCTCTCTCTCTCTCTCTCTCTCTCTCTTTAGAATAGTATATACCAGGCATTTCAGTACCACGTAAAATCTTTTCATGTCTGAGCTGTCGTTCACCATTGCTGTAATGTACGCTGTTATATATATATCTCTGACAGTGCTCAGAACGGCTTCCAGCCAGGTGAAAGCTTTCCTTCACGTGTCCAGAGTAGAATTCAGCTTCAATGGCTTAATTATAAAAGAAATGACAACTAAATGTGTATTATCGACTCCAATAGATTCAGTAATATAATGCAATTTAAGAGAACATTGTAAATAAAAACAGGCAATAGCTATGTGAACTTCTGATGGTTAAAGGGCAAAAAATCGAACTTGACCTAGTTGTAGTTAATGTAAAACCTGATACCAAATTTCGTTTCAATTTTTGAAATCCCTCAAAAGTTATCAAATTTGTTTTGAGCTGAAACGAATGTTGTGACTGACATCAGGTAACACTATAAGCCCACAGTCCCTGACTTAAACACGTGACAGAAATTCTTAAAATTCCTCCACAGTGTGCCGCTCATGCACTTTCAGCGATCGCGAAGCACTCAGATTTTCTCGCACATAATATGTGAAGCAAGATTAGAAATGAACAGAACATGTCGTATAATATTGTTATGCTCTGTCAAAAATGGACTGTTTATCAGCCTTAGAATGACGACGACCATCTTCGTCTCACGTGATGTAATCGTTCACAAAAATGTCTATCATCATGACAAAATAGCAGCTCTCAGAAACTCTTACCAATCTCTAATAACTTGCACGCAGTTAAGAAAATAACAAAAACGACTACGACTATTTCTGTCCACAGGTCCGAACTGCTTGATCCATGGCCAGATTGTGCCGGCCGGTCAAACGGTGCAGGTAGATAACAGCATGTGTTCCTGTCCGGACAACTTGCATCTTCACTTCGGAATCGGCGCAGGTCTGCCTGCCTGCACTCAAATTGTTAACCAAGTCTCCTAGGTAACTAATTTGTTCATGTTAATTTTGAAAAGCAAAATATGTTATATAAATATCCGTAATTATAATGACTCTTACCCATTCATTATTACATTACATTTATTTGCAGTCGCTCAGTTAATAACTGTCTGAAAGACTATGTAGTTTGTTATAAGTAATTCAGTGTGTGTGTGTGTGTGTGTGTGTGTGTGTGTGTGTGTGTGTGTGTGTGTGTGTGTGTGTGTGTGTGTGTGTGATTTGGATTTTTATGGTAGCTTTAAACAAATTTCAGTCATATCGCTATAATGTCTGCAGTGTGGCAGTTTATAGTGACGTCTAGTACTGGGGCATCATACTGCAGACATGTAGCATCATATCCCACACAGTCACATTATCCTGACACCAGGCCGACCAGTCCTAACACTAAACTCTTAATGCTGAGCGCCAATCGAGGCAGTTGCTAATTCTATTTGTACAAATTTTTGGTATGACTCGGTCGTGATTCTATTTTTAATTTTTTTTAAATAGAAATTAAGAATGTTATAGAAGCAAGTTGTTTACGAATTTGATGGAAAGTTGACCCTCATCCTGGCTTTGTTGTTGTGACTATGCTTTTTATATTAATTTTGTTTACTTTAAAATGTTTCACTCCTACCATGGGAGGATTCATTTATTTAAATTATTCACTGGATTTGGAAAGTAATCTTTGATTTTCGGACTAAATCACTATTTTGGGAATTTATTTTGTTCATTCAACGAAATTTTGGAATATATAATTGAGATACATCAAGACTGTTGGCAGATTAGCACAATCATTCAAGGACATTTTGGATTATATCATTGTGATACATCAAGACTGTTGATACAATAGCACAGTCGAGGCTATGGACACATCAGCATATTCGAAATCGGCATTCGGAAAATCACTGGAATACATTGGGCTTATGGTCGAACTCTTAAAACTTTTTGGGATTTAGTTCACAATACTGTAAATTCCTTTTGAATTTTGACTTTTATATTGTAGAGGAGTAAATTATTATTGTTAGTTGAATTGTACAAAACTTGTTTGTTTTCGCTCTTTATGTTACTTAATTAAAGACCTTAGGACCTTATGTATGTATGTATGTATGTATGTATGTATGTATGTATGTATGTATGTATGTATGTATGTATGTATGTATGTATGTATGTATGTATGTATGTATGTATGTATGTATGTATGTATGTATGTATGTATGTATGTGTGTGTGTGTGTGTATATATGTATGTATGTATGTATGTATGTATGTATGTATGTATGTATGGATGTATGGATGGATGGATGGATGGATGGATGCATGTATGTATGTATTTATGTGAAATTTTTATCAAAGACTGAAATTTTGTCTTCCTTATTGTTAAGTTTTATTTTGTTTTTCAGTATGACCGGTCTTACATAAGGATAGCAAGGCCTAAGTGTATGTGTCACATTAACGTCATTAACCACCTGCTCGACATTATCATCTCCAAAGTCATTAACCACGTGACTGATGTTTCATCTCCAAAGAATACCTGTATTTTATTTTCGTATTACTAAGTATAGTTAAGGTATCTATAGTACAGTTGGATTGGTAGAACCTAAACTAACTGACATTACTGTGGACTGGCTTAAGATTCGGACAACCAGAAAACAGCCAGAATCCATGTCATATATTACTGCGGACTGGCTCAATATTCGGACAACCAGAAAACAGCCAGAATCCATGTCATATATTACTGCGGACTGGCTCAATATTCGGACAACCAGAAAACAGCCAGAATCCATGTCATATATTACTGCGGACTGGCTCAATATTCGGACTATCAGAAAACAGTCAGAATCAATGTCGTACATTTTTTGCTTTTCATCTAAAAAATTGTCACGATTGTGTGTCAGTTACTTGTCAGTTAAAACATTTACTATAATTACAAGGAGCTGTAATTGTTTTTCATTACAAAAGGGGGGGATAGCAAGTAAATGTCAATCCACTTAGGGCGTTGCATGTGTACCTGACGTTATCCACGTTGTGTGTTTTGCTATATAATAAAGTCAAGGAGATATAAAGGTGTTCAGTAGACATATGTAATTTCTTTAATAAAATTTAGGTAAATAAAAAATGTTTGAAAGAAATTAAGCATTTTGTTGTTGATGAAATCAAAGTTCTACTATGATTTGAATGACATGAAAAGTCCCCTTTTTATTTAAGTTTTATTGAAGGCTTATTTTCCTCTTAGCATACCAGTCTTTCGGATAAAATGGTGTGCTTTAAAAGCAAACATACAGTGTTCAAAGTATTGTCTTTGGCTGCCGTTTTGAAGGATACACAAAACAAATGATGTCATTATTTGTTATTTTTTAAAATTCTCTCTCGCACACACATGCGCATTACTACAGAGTTATGAAACTGAGTATTATACTGTAAACCTCACAAAGTGTTGATTATTAACACAAAACATATTTAAACATTTTTTAAAAAAAACCACTGCAATTTTCACTAACCCTAAACCAGTCTAAAATCACTTCATACAAAACGGATGTCATCTGGAGAATCGAATACATTCTAATGTTATCGCTAACTGGCATCGAAGAGACGACATCTTCATCGTGCTGCACCACTAATTCGGCTTCATCAATATCAATGATAAAGGATAATGAAAGCGAAGAACTAATACAAGGAACGTACATAATGTCTAATTAAATTTGTATTACTTCTGCTAATGATATAAATAACACGAAATCCTCATGGTAATAAGATTCAAGTGTCTGGATCAATGTAAAAGAAAGAAGAAAATAAAATCTGATCAAAACGCTTACTGTAGACTGGTGATGGTTCAGTTTTAATACAAATTTGAATAGGCTTGCACTTATTAAGTTTGTTTTCCAGGGCAAACAACATTGCACATCAAAATCCCATCGAAAATGTGATTAATCACGTGTTTTTTTTCTTTTGGCGATATAAATTGAATTTATTGATTCCAGTGAATACGTTTAAACCTTTCTTCTTTAAGATTTGATAAATACTTATAACAAGAAAGTTGTTAGTTCTGCGTCACATTTCCAAAAACAAAACGTGATGTTTCGGATACTGGATTTATAATGCACGGATAAACATCTATCAAGTAGAGGCAACAAAAAATAATTTAATGTAGTCTATAGTGACTTTACTTCTGAATCCAAAGCGTTTACGGTACTCTGTTCAATTATCTGGCCAATTGATCTTGAAGATGTGACCCTTTTCCGTCTCTCCGCTGTTGGTGACCAAGAATTCGTCTCTTCTCTCGTTAAAACAAAGTTCTCGAGGTTTGCTTGGAATCCCAGAGGCTGACGACAGAATCTGCAAAATGATACCGTCTTCGGTGAGCTGATGGATGTTTCTGGAGATGAAACCCGCCACGTAAATTGTGTCATCACTGTCCACCCCAACCCCCGTGGGACCCTCAAGCTCTCTCGCCTTGTAGATGAACCGTCGTTTTAACTTGGAGTCCAGATTAAAGCAATAAAGAGCGTTATATCCATAGCATGAGACAAGTAGACGGGTTTTAGTTTTGTTTAGCGCTAAATAGGAAATGTCAGACCATGCGGGGCGGTTCTCAATGCCCACGTAGGACTTCTCCATTCCACTACTGGTGAGTATGGCCCAGTAGTACCGGTCCTTGTTCATGCCCGCCACCACCAGTTCTTCGACCGACAATTGGGCTAGGCTAAAGCATGGATACTGTGTTGTGAGCGTCATAGTGTACTTAATCCGGTCCCCAGCCACCGAGGCAAATTGAATTTTGTTTTCTTTAGGCAGGGCCACCGCTACTTCCTGTGTGTTCAGTAGGCAAACATCTGTAGGAGGAGACGGCAATTTGTAATCCGTTATGTACGCATGCGCAGAGCTAAACATATATATTCGATGATTCCAGCTGTCGACAAGCATAAGTTTGTTTTCGGGAAGGTAAGCGGCTCCTGTAAACAGAGGTAAACGACCGTCTGGGGTTTTCAGATTCACTTCTGATGAAAACTGAACCTGTCCACTTTGGGTGGGTGGTTGTTCTGGGACATTCTTCAGCGATTCAGAAGGAACCTTAAGTCTTTTCTCAGTAACTTCTAGTTGAGCTATTGTCGACGACTCCATTTCAGCAATTTTTTCCACCATATCATTAACGTGTAGTTGGATATCCAACGAATGTGTTTCAGAGAAGTGCTGGCGGACCTCTCTCTCGTAGAACGCCAGCTGTTCTTCCACTTTGTGTAGCGTGATGAAGATCTGGGAGTCGCTGCCATGCTGCATCATCCGTTCCAGGAGTTTGTACGAGTTTTTGATGGCGGCTAGCAGAGATTGTATACGTTTATTGTCCCCCTTTCTCAGGGCAGATTCTTCGCGGTGAAGCTTCTCTCCCCGCATCCACAGTTTGTATTCCAAGTCTTCAAGCAATTTGTCAAGCTTTTGCCGAAGTCCGCGGATCTGTTTGGGAAGCTGGGTTACTTGTTTATCCATATCTTCCAGGTTTCCCTCGTTGGCTTTTATCACACGCCCTAGGTGACTCTCCAGCCCCTTCATTTTGTTAATAACGTCGACGGGGGTATGGTCCTGAATGATTCTCTGCGCATGCACTTTGAGCTCAAGTATATTTGCACATGCTCTGTGAAAGAGGAATGCGCATGTATTACACGATAACTCATAGTGATCCTTGCAGTAGAACTCTATTTCCTTGTCCACATGGACCGTACAGCTCATTTTACTCGACATCATCGCCGCCATCTGAGGATTTTTAGTTACGTCCTCGAGTCCAACGATGATGTGTGCTTTCAGAAGCGTGTTTTTCTTGTGAGCCTTGATGCAGTCCGGACACAATGACTCGTTACACGTGGCGCAGAAGCCCGTGGCGGGTATGTTATTGCTGTCCACTGACATACAAGGATCGCACGCCCTCTCTGGGGTCCCTCTGACCGCCTTATCGGACAGCAGGGACACGAGTAAGCAGTTCTGTGGAAATGCGGAGGCCCATTCATCTATCATCTTCCCTATCGATGGGGAGCTGGTCTCTTTGGTACACACTGGGCAAGGAAACAATGTCAACTGGTCTTTGTTCTTCTGACGCATGTCGTTGATGTAGGATTGCAGGCAACTCTGGCAGAAGGAGTGAAGGCACGGTAGGGTCCTTGGAACAGAAAATTCCTCCAGACAAAGTGGGCACTCCAATGTGTCTGCTCTGTACGTGGACATAGACTCCATTTTCTCTTTCAACTGAAGACCTGTCTACAGCACCGTATACTAATTTTGTTCCATAAGATTCAGACGATAAATGATAGTTTATCGTCGTAATTCGTGACTGTTTGTATTCTTCTGACAGTCTACTTAGTGTCCAGATCTCTGATATCACTCAACTATATTTAGTTATGTTTGTAATGGCTTTTGTTTCGAGTTCATGGAAGTTTAATGCAACGTATCCAATAATAGTTGTCTTGACACTGTCGATACCTGACGGTCAGAACACAGAAGAATGAATGGTCACTTGAGACTTGTGATACCTGACGGTTATGACACGTTGGAATGAATGGTCACTTTAAAACTGTTGATACCCGACGGTCAGAATATGTTGGAATGAATGGACACTTGAAACGTTTGAAATCTGGCTGCCAGAACACGTTGGAATTAATGGTTACAAAATTATATAATTATCCGTGCGATCATACTCTTATCAAATTGTTGTTATATAGAGAGATTTTCTTTTCATTTCATATTGTCATTGCTTTCTATTCAAAATGTGTTATATCTCATAGCTTTTGAAAAATCTCTTTGTGGTCACAATTGCAGAACATTGAGCATGTTGTAGTTGTTTGGATACTTGAGATCAAATGGTTTTGCCAATGCAGCGATTTAAAACAAGACCGTACCCTACTATTTAGTCTACATAAGTATTCTAATTCTCATGTACAATTCATTGGTCTGGTTACAAAGTTATTATGAAAATTTTAGTGTCTTTTATTTATGATTACACCTCGCTAGTTTGGAAAAATTAATAAATTATCATCGATAGTAAAATAGTATTATTTTATAAATGTTTCCATTGCACTTACACGAAAAAAAAGAGTCGCACATAAAGATTGTACTTTAAAGATTGACAGACTAATTGGCATCGGCCTATTAACAAACCGTAACTATTGAAGACCAATCTCATTTAGTTATATTGAATTTAATTTCGATCATAAAGTATTATATTGTGTATTGCAAGTACAAATGCACAACTAATACACTCACTGAACACCAACCATTGTCTACAATAAGAAAGAATATAAGCAGGCTTAAGGAGGCGTATATTTATAGCGTATCGGAATTCGCATAATAAAGAATCAACGTGATTTTATCTAAAATAGTTATTTGACACTGACATTATAAATTAGAAGATAAATGACAAAATTATGAGTGATAATGGAATACATCGATATGTATCCATGTGTGTGTGTGTGAGAGAGAGAGAGAGAGTGAGAGTTTGTGTGTGTTTAAGAGTTTGTGTGTGTGTGAGAGAGTGAGAGTTTGTGTGTGTTTGAGTGTGTGTGTGTGTGTGAGAGAGAGAGAGTGTGTGTGTGTATGTGAGAGTGTGTGTTTGTGTGTGTGTGAGAGAGAGAGAGTTTGTGTGTGTGTGTGAGAGAGATTTAATGTTCCCTCTAAGGTGGTCAGCTGCAAGGCCGCACACACACACGCACACACACACACACACTTTTAGCTTGTACCTACTGAGTTCTCACACACGTTGAGTACGACAGGTAACAGTAGTATATGGTTCCAATGACTAACTTTTAACGATTGATAGTTAATGTTATTATTAACGATGTAACTGCATACGTACAGAGTAATGTGTAAATCACTGTATAGTTAAGATTTCATTGACTGACAAAATAATCACCTCACCGCTTTCAAAGTTACTGATCATAAAAATGAAAAAGGTATTTGAATGGTGTCAAACATGTACTGTGAAATGTTGTTAGAAAAGTACTGAGTCTTTTTGTGTTTGACAATTTGTTGAATAAAAACAAGCCCTGATGAGCCTTCTTGAAAGGCATTTAATTCTGACTTGGCAGAAATCATAATAACTGTCCGATTAAGCAGGTGTGTTTGTTGATTTAAACAGCTTTTCTGCGAGTTGATTTTACTGCTGTTTACATTTTTCAATTATGCTCATGCATTTAAAATTTTCAAAGATATAAAACCAAGTGAAAAAGTTGAATCAGTTGAACCCTATTTTCTTTTCCATAATGTGAACAACAGGCCCGTTTTGTACGAAAATTGTTATTACCTGGCAACTTAAGGCGTGTGATATCAGAGGTGGGAGTCCGCTTCACACGACCTCCCGTGGTCTTTATGTATACACGCATTAATCATTAGACCCGGTTATTAAATTTAATTCATAAAATAAAAAAAATATAAAACTTCTCATGGTATACATCTTAATCAGATATCGACTTTTTTACCAGCTCAGTCACCTAAAAAAACCATCTTCTTATCATAGGATGCAAAGAAATATTTTAGATACGTACTTTTATAAGTTGGTCATCTTATTTAAAAGCGACCCAGTTTGCAAATTAGGTGGAGCTGTGGTCTAATCAGAAACATCTCAGAGGAAAAGTATAAGGCGCTGTAGCGGACAAACGTTGGTCCAATCAGAATATTGCCGTTGAAATTTTAAGGTCATATGTCCAGAATTCCAATTTCACGTGCTGTATAAAAAGTGCTCGTCCTTAAAGTTCTATTTTCTAGGACGAGATTTTAGTTTGTGTCTGTTGAATTAAACAGTATTGATTGAAAATTATATTTTCTATGTCTAAGTGTTAGATTGTGTGGTTTGAATTACACGGCGGTGGTTGAAATTTCAATGTCATAAGTCGAGAGTTCCTAATTTACGTATTGGTTCAAAGAGATGATGTTGAAAGTTCAATTTCATATGTTAAGTGTTATATTTCATATATTGAATTACATAGCGCTGGTTGAAAATTCGATATCCTATGTCGAGGTTTTAGATTGTATCTTCTGAATGACACTCCGGTTGTTGAAATTATAATGTCATATGTCAAGAGTTTCAATTTAACACGCTGAATCATATTGATTGTGCTGAAAGTTCCATTTCGTATGTTGAGTGTTTAGACTGTATTTGTTGAATTACACAGCGGTGATTGGACATTTTATTGTCTTTGTCAGAATTTTTATTGTTATATGGTGAAATGATGTGTTGGTGTTAAAAGTAACATTACACAATGTCCACTTAAACAATTAAAAATAATATCGATAAGATACACCATTCGTGTAATCAGTTATGAGGTGCCATTTCATTTCATGCATTTACAGGTTGAAAATTACCATTCACATGTCGAGAATTACTATGAATTTCTTTGCTAGAGGTCGCTTTCGTGAACGGACCACGTTATTTTTAAACAAGGAGGCTGCTTCTCGTTGTTGTGAAATTCAACAGATGAAATCTAAATACTCGCCATATGAAATGGAACTTTCATCACAAACAATTGCATACAGAGTGTGAATTAAGGATTCTCAACAAATGATATTGGAATTGCAATTACTGCTGTTTAATTTAAAATACACACTGTAAAACATAGAACTTTAAACCACCACAATATAATAAAATATATAAAATCTAAAGTCTCAACCTAGAAAATGGCACTTTAAGATTATGCAATTTGAACCAACAAGTGATGTTGGATTTCTCGACATACATCGAAATTTCAAGTGCAACTTTCTCATTGGAGCAGCTTTTGTCCGCTACGTTGCCTCATAGGAAGGCTGTCACCAAAAAAAAGGAGGCAAAAGCCAGTATTGGGTTGTCACCAGAAAAACGGATATGGAAGCCATCATACACTGGAAAAAATTGCCTATCTACCGGATGATGCCTTAACTCCAGAAGACCAGTCAAAGAGAGGATAAGAATTACGACTGTCATAATTGCCTGAATGTACGAGATTTTTATTGAGGTTTTGAACCTGATTTGATCCTTTTAACTCCGCCATCAAAGTCAATGACTTTAGCTCTAATAATGATTCAAAATTACTTATTTTAAAATTATATAGCCCAAGTTGATTGGTATTGTTTTGAAAAAATAATGTACACTTAATACACAAAATCCCAACAAAACGAATGAATTTAGTAATGAAATTTGTTTGACTTATTAGATTTTGATAACTACACATGTTGCTAGCTCATTATTGTTATTTTATTAATTGTCCATTAAATTAATTTGGCTAAATTTGATTTTCAAAAGTACACACTTGTGTTTCAAGTACTCTGTTGCGCTTGCGCCTTCTGCCAGGTCTCTTGCCTCTTTCCTCTCCCGGACATTTGTACTACGACGGGATGTGGAACTATTTCCACCCATTTAAACTATGAGGTGCCCCGATATCCAAGTAATCTCGGAACCGGGGTGGCACTGTAAATTGGGCGTTTCCCTCAAAGCGTCTTGACAATCGATTCTGACTATCTAACATGAATGTGCGTTGGGTCCAAACCCACTCATCATAACCTTACGTACAAGTCGTTTGGGACTTTCTTGTTTCACGACCTGTATGGGCTAAATTAAAAAGCACTCTCTGAGTGTCTAAATGTGTGGGTAATATGGCACTTATTCCTTCCCCCACGAACAACTAAACAGCCTGCTGTGCAGGCATAAACTAGTCGTACATGCCTTTATAGACGAACACGACTTTAATTAAAAAATCAAACAATCGATCAATTTGCACCATATGGCAACCAGCTGTTTAGATAAGATGATGAGATTGCCAGAGGAGGTGGATGACCAGGGCATGGTAGAAGAATTTTTAATATGGAGATCAACAATTTAAAGAAGACAAAGGAAAGACTAAGAGAGATTATTAGAAAAGAAAAGGAAGATATATAGGAGAAAGAGTAGATGAAAGCACAGAACGAGAAAAAGGAAAAAGAAGAGGAGAATGAGAATAGGAAGAGAGAAGATATTGGAAAATGAGGAAGAGGAGGATAAAAAGGAGAAGAAAAAGAAGAATGTGATAGGGAAAATAAGGTGTTGGTGGAGAAAAAGAAGGGAAGAGAGAAAATAGAAGGAACCTAAAGGTTCATTCATGGCCACTCTATTACATCGAAAAGATCGACTCTCTGTTTTCTCTCTCTCTCTCTCTCTCTCTCTCTCTCTCTCTCTCTCTCTCTCTCTCTCTCTATATATATATATATATATATATATATATATATATATATATATATATATATATATATATATATATATATATATATATATATATATATATATTATAGTTACAAGCCAAGGGTCTTTGCTTGACCAAGCGGTGTCAAAACCATAGCGATTCCGCTAGAAGTCATAAATTTACTCCAAATTTTCCAAGATCTCTATACAACTTCAGTTGTAAATTAGAAAGCCCGAAGTGTCCATTCTATATATATAAATTTTACTTTAATCAATGCAAGACCACATATTTCACAACTTGCCAAATATCTATCAAACGCACATCTGCATAGTTTCTCTTCATCAACTTTCCATTCCGTTCACGTCGTAGAATCTCTACAGCTATCTTCTTACATATGGAACCATTTTAACTACGCCACCTTAGGCCAGTCAATCCATGATTTCAAGCCACATCACGTCAGTACGACTGTATCACATTTGCCACCATGGCGAGATAAACAATATCTGCCAAGTTCCTTCTTGTTTACTCACATTGTGTTATTTACAAGTTCTCTAATTTAAGTACTGCCACTGCAGTCACAACGCTAATGTATGCCACTAGATTTTAATAGGGATTACAAAATTTCCAGGTACAGTCAACCGGTTTGAATCTGATTTCACTACTCATTGACCATGGCATCGTGGAAACTCACTAACACTTATTTTCCGTGACGTGTGCTCCTAGTAATTGGCTAAGGAATATTTCCATTGCACCGAATTCCAATAATCCAACAAAAAAATCACACAAATATAAGAACTGCTTAAACGGGACGCATATATATATATATATATATATATATATATATATATATATATATATATATATATATATATATATATATATATATATATATAAAGAATACAAATCATATGGCGAATAACAACCCTCTCAAGCGTACTGGATCCACCAAGGGATCACGTTTGTCAGGGATTAATTAAAATAGATGCAATAAACTGACGACGAACAGTACGAAACTAGTAACTAACTAGCCTAAGCGCTTTCGACTCTTAATGAGTCTTTTTCAAAGGCAAATACAAAACATAGTTACGACAAACAAATAAACACAAAAACGTTGCGTTTGTAAACCTCTACATTTCTATCTTCACATGTGCTAAAACTATAAATACAACCAGCTTGTATAGACTAGTTGCGGAAACTGAAAACGTTGTATAATTCCCTAAAAGTCTACAAGCCAAAGCGACATCTATTTTTATTTTGTGTACATATGTAACGCAGATTATATCCCGGATATTTGGTTCTATACCGGTTATTCTTATAGTAAAAATTGAAGGATAAGAAGATTTAGAAAATGTTAAATTCTACTAGTGCATAGTTTTCATTTTCTAGTCTTCTTGGTTTAGACCGCTTGGTTTCAATGTTCTAAGGCGGCGTATCCAGTATGATTCCTTTTCCTTCCTGGTTTCGGAACTCCAGCTGTGGTTGTTGGCAATAGTGATAAGTATTATATCACTGAAAGTGTGGCCAGGGGAGGAGAAGTGTTCTGCGACCGGGCTTCTGTACAGCTTTTTTGTCATCCAATCAGATCTATGAAGGTTTATCCTTATGTGTAGCTTTTCAGTTTCTCCCACGTACTGAAGGCCACAGATCTTACATGTGATGAGATAAATCACATTCTCTGTTTTGCACGTTTTGTTTGGACCATGTATGTTTAGTTTTTCTTTAGTCACTGTGCTAGTGAATGTCTTGGTCTCTATCATATGTTGACAGGTTTTGCATCTTTTATCGCCACAGGGTCCAGATTGACTAGGTTGGTTTTGACTAGCGATTGTTGTTAGCTTGGCCCTGACTAGGATGTCCTTTAGGATTTTTGGTCTCCGGTAAGCTACTACAGGTTTGTTCGGAAGTATTAGGTTTAGTATGTCTGACGATTGCACGGTTGGCCAGTGGTTTGCGATGATTTTACCTACTTTGGAATTGTCTGGGTGATAGGTCAGAATAAATGGTATCCTATCAACCTTTTCTTTCTGTCCATATCTGAGTAGGTCATCACGGTTTGTTTGTTTGGCCCTTTGGATTGCCTCCGCAATCAGGTCTTTGTCGTAGCCTCGGTAAATTAAATGTTTAGCCAGCTCTTCAGACCTTTCTAGGAATCTTTCATCGTCGGAGCAAATTCTGCGTATCCTCAGTGCCTGGCTATATGGAATGTTCTTAATGCAGTGTTTTGGATGACAGCTGGTTGGGAGAAGATACTGGTGTTTGTCGGTTGGTTTCGAGTAGATGTCTGTGTGTAATTTGTTTTCCACCAGTCTGGTTGTTGTGTCCAGGAAAACATGGTTTGAGTTGGAAATTTCTGCCGTGAATTTTATTGAAGGATGGAAGTTGTTTGCCTTTGAAATGAAGTCATCCAGACTTTCTCTTCCATACTGCCACTTCATTTCTATATCATCGATAAAGCGTACCCACTGGTATGGTGTACGCTCAACCGATGCTAAGAGCTTTCCCTCAAGTTTTCCCATGAAAATGTTAGCATACGAAGGGGCCATTTTAGTACCCATTGCAGTTCCATTGATTTGTAGGTAGTTTTCTTCATTAAATTCAAAGTTGTTGCTTAAATTCTTCATTAAATTCAAAGTTGCTGGCCACACTTTCAGTGATATAATACTTATCGCTATTGCCAACAACCACAGCTGGAGTTCCGAAACCAGGAAGGAAAAGGAATCATACTGGATACGCCGCCTTAGAACATTGAAACCAAGCGGTCTAAACCAAGAAGACTAGAAAATGAAAACTATGCACTAGTAGAATTTAACATTTTCTAAATCTTCTTATCCTTCAATTTTTACTATAAGAATAACCGGTATAGAACCAAATATCCGGGATATAATCTGCGTTACATATGTACACAAAATAAAAATAGATGTCGCTTTGGCTTGTAGACTTTTAGGGAATTATACAACGTTTTCAGTTTCCGCAACTAGTCTATACAAGCTGGTTGTATTTATAGTTTTAGCACATGTGAAGATAGAAATGTAGAGGTTTACAAACGCAACGTTTTTGTGTTTATTTGTTTGTCGTAACTATGTTTTGTATTTGCCTTTGAAAAAGACTCATTAAGAGTCGAAAGCGCTTAGGCTAGTTAGTTACTAGTTTCGTACTGTTCGTCGTCAGTTTATTGCATCTATATATATATATATATATATATATATATATATATATATATATATATGTATATATGTATATATGTATGTATGTATGTATGTGTGTGTGTGTGTGTGTGTGTGTGCGCGCACGTACGTTTCTGTGTATGTATGTGTTTGTTTTCTATGTCTATGTCTCTAACCACGTCTCTATAATCCCATGTTAAAATCCCCTTGAAGCCAAAGTGCCGGGACTCTCTTTTAACCGATAAGTTCCCTTGAAGCTAATGTGCTACCACTCACTACTGTCGGTTAGTTTGCAGCTTGACCATATCGTGGAAATTCCCTTACTACCAACAGACCTCTGCCCGGACATATTTACGATTAATTCATCAAGACTATGGCAACAGTCAGTAATTATAGATATTCCGTTAATCATCTCTCTAGTTTTACTGTTATGCACAGGTACGCAAATATATATAAGACAGCATTAAGATTGCATAACCGATTTTTCCAATAAAGCACTAGAGAAAACGCAGATAACATAATAACATACGACATGTCTTATCTTTTGATAATAGGATACAATTCAAAGGTGCAAGAATTTCTTAAAACACTTAGAATTATCGCCCCTGGATGGGAGGCTTCAATAACACTTTACAAAAAACTAAATATTGTCAAGTTATCATACATCTCTGAAAAGATAAATTCGGCCTGCATAAAATTGCTTTATATGGGTAAAAGAAATTAGGGTGTACCAGGTAATTCGTACCTTTTCAACATTTCAGTTAGTTTCTCTGTGTTTCAGCATACAGTTACTGTAGATACACACACGGGTTAGTTACAAAGAAAATTAAGGAGTATCTGACTATAACTGAAGAGGTGGGTGGTGGTCTAACCTGTAACAATATTGTTTAGACCCCCCCACCAATCTCTTGATTCATGGACAGACACCCCTAATTTTCTTTGTAACGAACCCCTGTGTATACTAAGACCTACAATTTTTTTTTTAAATTGGCATTGAATTACATAATAAGAAACATTAGCTCGTTGGAGCTATTTTACCGACTGAAAACAATAATATAGCAATTTAATTCATGAATTGGATATATAGTACTTACAGTCATAATGTTTTTTTTCTAATTGTAGAATTATGAATCAAAGATATAACTGATGACGTTTCCCCATGTATAATTTATATTTTAAAACTCGGTCAATGCTGGAAATTTATTATACATGAAAGGATTCTACTCTCTCTTCAGTAACATGCAGTGTTAAGATACATTTATTTTATTCTCCTCTCCTCCTCCTGCCTATTTTCAGATTGGATATTCAAAGCAGGAAAAATCATTTTACATGATTAACTCGTTTTCATATGGTGTTAAATTATTCTGGTTAAAATAATGGCTGGCCAGTACACCCTTGAAATACCATACAAATTTGAAATATACAAAGACATGGCCAGACTATGCAATTCATACTAAGCACACTTATGCAATAAGTGTTAATGTATCAGAAGCATACAATAATAAAACTATCTTCTAAAGCAGAGGAAAATCCATCCATAACCATGTGTAAGTGACACAACCCATCATTCAGCTTCAAGCATAAAATGCTATGTTCTTCACCTTTTTTCCATGACATTATTCTTGGCAGTAATGTCCGAATCAAGGCAGAGAACAAAGTGTTGGTCTAACTGTAGACCCTAAAAAGTACTTTTTTTTTGGTGGTAAGTAAAACAACTAGACAAATATTATTTAGAGTTGAAATTTCATTGCATAATAAGAAATATTGATTCATTGGAGTTATCTGAACAACAACAGCTATAAACAATAGTATAACAGTTTACTTAAACAATGAGGCATACTTAAGAATTATAATTTTATATATTATAATTTTAATTTTAATTTTAAGAATTATAATTTTATATATATATATATATATATATATATATATATATATATATATATATATATATATATATATATAGCTATAAAATTATTATTCTTTGCTAAAACTGCATATGCTTCTCAACATTAATAATTTATATTTTAATAATTTGTGCAGGAAATATTTTTTGTATCAAGATTCCAGCCACTCTTTAAATATACACTTTTTAAATGCACATAATTTTCTAACTTAATTGGCATTATAGTTCATGCTGTTAAGCCACAGAGCTTTTTAGATGCAAAAGTGTGTATGTGTGTGAGTGTGTGTGTGTGTGAAAAATTTGTATACATAGAGTGGTATCTCAAAGATGCAGTGTAAATACTATACATATATTTTGGTTTAATTCACATACAAATACACATATTTGCCCTTTGAATGGAGATAAGACTGACTATAGGTAACTGTATTAACTGAGTAAATGAACTCTTCACATCTCTGCCCATTGTGCCCACTACAAAACATTGTGTGCCTTTTGTAACATTTGCAAATTGATAAGTTGCTTGTTTTCTTTTTGAACATTCTATTTTTATTCTTGTTTATTAAATAAACAAAAAACACACTTATGATTTAAACATGAGAGATGGTTTTAATGAAAAAAGTGGAGTGCTACAACAGATGGTTAGCTTTTTGAAAATGCTCAGCCATTCATGTACTAAATGTATGGATATTAGTGTGGAATGGAAACTAAGCAAAATGATGAATCAACAAATGGCAATTAAATTATTTTAATGTATTTACAGTTGATCAAAGTCATTATTCTGTTTTAATTAATATTACTAGTGAACTTGACATTTTAATCATACATGTATTTCTCTCTTCTCTTTTGTTAGTAGGGTTGACTTATTTTCATTTAGATAGAGAGAGAGTAAGGGTATTTTTGTTAATTTCTTATTGATATTCCCATTTTTTATTAATTAGTCTGCATGCAGTGAAACAAGGGATCAGATGTGGCCATTGGACATTTTCATATTGTAGGGATCTAGGAAACGCTTAATTACACATATTTGGATGCAAACTTTTGATTTAGGACACATAAAATTGCCGACATGGGTGTCCTCTGTATACACGTTTCTTTTGCAAAGACAAAAGTTTTGAGGCAGAATAAATATGTTCTAATCACTATGAAAACTGCAGGTATGCTTTTATTTAATGTGTTGCTGACATCTTTGATCAAGGTCGCCAGCTTGCTTTGATGAAGGTGCTTGTGTCATTGAAGGCACCGCTAAAGGCTCCCTTTGAACAACCCCAAACAAATACTCATTTGTTATTGCTGCAGCAACATCAAATAATTGTAGAACATTGAGGCAATTTCTTTTAAAAAAATTCCTTTGTATATATTGGTGCTTTAGAGGTAATCAGTTTTCATTGAAGTTGCAGCAAAACTATATTTTCTGTTTTTTGAAATATTATTTTAAATTGCTGTCATATGGATGACTGTAGTCAATTCAAGGGTCGATTGTAGCTAGTCAGTTGTATGGCTATTTTGATTTTATTACAGCATACAGTATCAAGGCCAGATATCAGCACAAGCAGATTATGATATAACAATGCACTAGCAATGAAACCTGGGGAATTTCTTTTTAAAAAAAATCTAACCCTATGCAAAATATGAAACTGTAGAGAGCCACCATTATTACCAATGAAAACCCATTTTACAACTGTTACTACCAATGAAAACCCATTTTTACAACTGTTACTACTAATGAAAACCCATTTTACAACTGTTACTACTAATGAAAACCCATTTTACAACTGTTACTACTAATGAAAACCCATTTTACAACTGTTACTACTAATGAAGACCCATTTTACAACTGTTAATTACCAATGAAAACCCATTTTAATTCTGTTACTACTAATGAAAACCCATTTTACAACTGTTAATTACCAATGAAAACCCATTGTTACAACTGTCACTACCAATGAAAACCCATTTTACAACTGTTACTACCAATGAAAACCCATTTTATAACTGTTACTACCAATGAAAACCCATTTTACAATTGTTACTACCAATGAAAACCAATTTTACTAGTACCAATGAAAACCATCTATATTTATTGCATATCAATCAATGAACAATCATGGCACACTATATTATTGGAACATCACTATATGTTAGAAAAGAATACTAATGATGTAATGGGGACCTCACTATATCTCAGGAGAGAATACTAATAATGTACATGTATTGGGAAATTGAGTATGTATTAGGAGAGAATACTAATGATGTAATGGTAATTAAGTTTGTGTTAGATTGTCATATTTTCTGTTTGTGTCTTCAGCTTGTTTTTGTTTTTATCATTTCAGCAAGATGGAAGGACATAAAGATCTGAGTGGGCAGGATGGAGATGCACAGACAGAGAAGGTTTATCAGCATTGGTTTTATCTGTATGGATGTGTTGTCTGTATATTAGTATGGGTGTGTTATCTGTATATTAGTATGGGTGTATTGTCTGTATAGGAATGTTGTTTGTATGAAAGTTTGGGTGTGTTGTCTGTATATTAGTATGGGTGTGTTATCTGTATATTAGTATGGGTGTATTGTCTATATAGGAATGTTGTTTGTATGAAAGTTTGGGTGTGTTGTCTGTATATTAGTATGGGTGTGTTGTCTGTATATTAGTATGGGTGTATTGTCTGTATAGGAATGTTGTTTGTATGAAAGTTTGGGTGTGTTGTCTGTATATTAGTATGGGTGTGTTATCTGTATATTAGTATGGGTGTATTGTCTGTATAGGAATGTTGTTTGTATAAAAATATGGGTGTGATGTCTGTATATTAGTATGGGTGTATTGTCTGCATAGGCTTTGTCATAGAATCAGCCAATCAGAACTGTTGTAGCTTGTTGATCTCAGTGTCAGCATACATGCCTGCCATTATGCCTTTGGCAAAATCATTATGCTTTTTTCACCAAATTACATTTTATGCTTTCCTGTATATGGAATATGCTTTCCTGTATATGGATTATGCTTTCCTGTATATGGATTATGCTTTCCTGTATATGGATTATGCTTTTTTGGTACATTAAATAACTAAAATAAAAATAAAGCAATAAAATTGTTGTTTTGTCATTTATGTTATCATCTCTTTAGTTTCACTCAGATAAATTTAAGATGACTGCTGTTTAAGAATAGGGTAAGTAGTACATTCCATTTTTGCTAAGTGAAATGGTTTACAGTGTGAGTTATGGATATTATATGATGGCAAATATTAGAGCAGATGGATCTTTTCAGACTTCAAAACATGTCAGATGATAAACGGTAAATCAACACCACTGTACAGACTTTAAAAGAAGAATATACGAGAAATATAATGCATCACTCTGAGAGCATGATCATGGTCTTTGCAGATTTGCAGTTCACAACCATTCAATGAAGTTTCACATGTAAAACAGTTAAAGTGAGTGCTGAATATAAATAATTTTTCAGTAAGTTTTTTTTTTGTTTTCTGATTCTATTCCACATGGATTTTTCTCTTTTCTCATATAGATTACACTATTATGCCCAAATTTCACTTTTTGGCACTTATAATAGAAATAGAGTTATGTGCTCATTAATAATGTTGTGTAATGATCCATCAAAGCTTATGTATTTAGTTTGGAATATGGCATACATTTAATAACTTTTTTCCCTGTAGTGTATTTTTGTTTATATATTTAAGCCTTGGGAAGAATAAGAAATGAGCATATAATAAAAAGGTTACTGTATTTGTATGTGAAAACATAAACTCGTTTTGTCGGATGGATATACTGCACTCCCAAGGTTGTGCACTATATCCATCCAAAAAACTCATTCATATTTTCCTATAAAATCCAGTAACCAATAATTATTGTCATGTTGGTGCATAACTGATCTTTAAAATAAGATTAATTGAATACTAAAATGGTATAACCATATTCTTTTTATTTCGGATTACTCTGCATTTTAGTTGTGATGACAACATCCAGACAAAATTATTGATTACTATTGATTTTTTGCTATAAACTTGGCTGAGAAAAAGAGTTGTTGGATCTAATCTTTACAATTGCAGTACAAATTTTGTTCAACATGTGGTGCTTTCAAATTGACATTATGGCATGCGAAATTCATTCCAGTTCATTCTGGTTCACCTGATCCAAATATTTTTACATGGTTTACATGGATTTAATAATATATATATATATATATATATATATATATATATATATATATATATATATATATATATATATATATATATATATATATGCCTTTGGAAAAGACTCTTTAAGAGTAGAAAGCACTCAGGCTAGTTAGATAATTGTTTAGCATTGTTCGTCGTCAGTTTATTGCATCTTTTTCAATCAATCCCTGACACACTTGATCCCTTGCTGGATCCAGTATGCTTGTAGTTCTGGTATTGACCATATGATTTTTATTTTATATATAATGTTATTCCAATGCATATTGATCTGCAAAGAATAATTGCTAAAATAATAAATCTCAAATGCCTGTATGACCTAAGATTTGTATGTTTTCAAATATACAAAAACATGTTTATTTTATAAAAGCAGTTTTATGTCATTGATAAGTATATCTACTGTTAACTTCACATTAGAACATCAGGCATCTACTGCTAACTTGGTAAAACATCAGGTATATGCGTCATTGATATTCATAATTATTGTTAATGTCTTCATAGAAGATAGTCATTTTTGTCACTGATAAGCAATAATACTGTTAATGTCTTGATAGAACATCAGACACCTTTGTCAGTGATATGCATAAATTCTGTTAATGTCTTGATAGAACATCAGGCATTTTTGTCTCTGATATGCATAAATTCTGTCAATGTCTTGATAGAACATCAGGCATCTTTGTCAGTGATATGCATAAATTCTGTTAATGTCTTGATAGAACATCAGGCATTTTTGTCACTGATATGCATAAATACTGTTAATGTCTTGATAGAACATCAGGCATCTTTGTCAGTGATATGCATAAATACTGTTAATATCTTGATAGAATATCAGGCATCTTTGTCAGTGATATGCATAAATTCTGTTAATGTCTTGATAGAACATCAGGCATTTTTGTCACTGATATGCATAAATACCGCTTAATGTCTTGATAGAACATCAGGGATTTTTGTCACTGATATGCATAAATACCGCTTAATGTCTTGATAGAACATCAGGCACCTTTGTCAGTGATATGCATAAATACTTTTAATGTCTTGATAGAACATCAGGCACCTTTGTCAGTGATATGCATAAATTCTGTTAATGTCTTGATAGAACATCAGGCATTTTTGTCACTGATATGCATAAATACTGTTAATGTCTTGATAGAACATCAGGCATCTTTGTCAGTGATATGCATAAATACTGTTAATGTCTTGATAGAACATAAGGCATCTTTGTCAGTGATATGCATAAATACTGTTAATGTCTTGATAGAACATCAGGCATCTTTGTCAGTGATATGCATTAATGCTGTTAATATCTTGATAGAACATCAGGCATCTTTGTCAGTGATTTGCATAAATGCTGTTAATGTCTTGATAGAACATCAGGCATCTTTGTCAGTGATGTGCATAAATACTGTTAATGTCTTTATAGAACATCAGGTATCTTTGTCTGTGATATGCATAAATACTGTTAATGTCTTGATAGAATATCAGGCATCTTTGTCAGTGATATGCATAAATACTGTTAATGTCTTGATAGAACATTAGGCATCTTTGTCAGTGATATGCATAAATACTGTTAATGTCTTGATAGAACATCAGGGATCTTTGTCAGTGATATGCATAAATGCTGTTAATGTCTTGATAGAACATCAGGCATCTTTGTCAGTGATATGCATAAATACTGTAAATGTCTTGATAGAACATCAGGGATCTTTGTCAGTGATATGCATTAATACTGTTAATGTCTTGATAGAACATCAGGCATCTTTGTCAGTGATATGCATAAATACTGTAAATGTCTTGATAGAACATCAGGGATCTTTGTCAGTGATATGCATAAATGCTGTTAATGTCTTGATAGAACATCAGGGATCTTTGTCAGTGATATGCATAAATGCTGTTAATGTCTTGATAGAACATCAGGCATCTTTGTCAGTGATATGCATTAATACTGTAATGTCTTGATAGAACATCAGGGATCTTTGTCAGTGATATGCATTAATACTGTTAATGTCTTGATAGAACATCAGGCATCTTTGTCAGTGATATGCATTAATACTGTTAATGTCTTGATAGAACATCAGGCATCTTTGTCAGTGATATGCATAAATACTGTTAATGTCTTGATAGAACATCAGGCATCTTTGTTACTGTTATGCATTAATACTGTTAATGTCTTGATTTAACTTCAGGCATCTTTGTCAGTGATATGCATAAATGCTGTAAATGTCTTGATAGAACATCAGGCATCTTTGTCAGTGATATGCATAAATACTGTTAATGTCTTGATAGAACATCAGGCATCTTTGTTACTGTTATGCATTAATACTGTTAATGTCTTGATAGAACATCAGGCATCTTTGTCAGTGATATGCAATAATACTGTTAATGTCTTGATAGAACATCAGGGATCTTTGTCAGTGATATGCATAAATACTGTTAATGTCTTGATAGAACATCAGGCATCTTTGTCAGTGATATGCATTAATACTGTTAATGTCTTGATAGAACATCAGGCATCTTTGTCAGTGATATGCATAAATGCTGTTAATGTCTTGATAGAACATCAGGCATCTATGTCAGTGATATGCATTAATACTGTTAATGTCTTGATATAACATCAGGCATCTTTGTCAGTGATATGCATAAATACTGTTAATGTCTTGATAGAATATCAGGCATCTTTGTCAGTGATGTGCATAAATACTGTTAATGTCTTGATAGAACATCAGGCATCTTTGTCAGTGATATGCAATAATACTGTTAATGTCTTGATAGAACATCAGGCATCTTTGTCAGTGGTATGCATAAATGCTGTTAATGTCTTGATAGAACATCAGGCATCTATGTCAGTGATATGCATTAATACTGTTAATGTCTTGATATAACATCAGGCATCTTTGTCAGTGATATGCATAAATACTGTTAATGTCTTGATATAACATCAGGCATCTTTGTCAGTGATATGCATAAATACTGTTAATGTCTTGATAGAATATCAGGCATCTTTGTCAGTGATGTGCATAAATACTGTTAATGTCTTGATAAAACATCAGGCATCTTTGTCAGTGATATGCATTAATACTGTTAATGTCTTGATAGAACATCAGGCATCTTTGTGATATGCAATAATACTGTTAATGTCTTGATAAAACATCAGGCATCTTTGTCAGTGATATGCAATAATACTGTTAATGTCTTGATAGATCAGGCATCTTTGTCTGTGATATGCAATAATACTGTTAATGTCTTGATAAAACATCAGGCATCTTTGTCACTGATATGCATAAATGCTGTTAATGTCTTAATAGAACATCAGACATCTTTGTCACTGATATGCATAAATGCTGTTAATGTCTTGATGGAACAGAGGCATCTTTGTCACTGATATGCATAAATACTGTTAATGTCTTGATATAACATCAGGCATCTTTGTCAGTGATATGCATAAATACTGTTAATGTCTTGATAGAATATCAGGCATCTTTGTCAGTGATGTGCATAAATACTGTTAATGTCTTAATAGAACATCAGGCATCTTTGTTAGTGATATGCATAAATACTGTTAATGTCTTGATAGAACATCAGGCATCTTTGTCAGTGATATGCATAAATACTGTTAATGTCTTGATAGAACATCAGGCATCTTTGTTAGTGATATGCATAAATACTGTTAATGTCTTGATAGTACATCAGGCATCTTTGTTAGTGATATGCATTAATACTGTTAATGTTTTTGATAGAACAAATGGTATGATTAATGCAGAAATGTATTATAAATACTATTAACTTTTATATACTTTTAAATTGAACAAAAGAAAGACAGAAAAATCAAATGGATATAAAAGAAAAATCAAATGGTTATAATAGAAAAATCAAATGGATATAATAGAAAAATTGAATGGATATAATAGAAAAATAAAATGGATATAATAGAAAGATCAAATGGATATAATAGAAAGATCAAATGGATATAATAGAAAGATCAAATGGATATAATAGAAAAAAAATCTATTTAAATCAGAATGAAGAAAAGGAGGAGAAAGAAATGGAAGGTAGACGGCTGCCAAGTGTTACAACAGCGCAGAGAAAGTCCAAGCCATTTTCTGTCCAGTTTGAGCTTGACTTTATGCAGTGTGCACTCTTCCTAGGGTCGATTTTCAGCAGGACATGGCAGCTGGGATTACCCAGGGCTGTAGTGTGAGTAGATCATTGTGTACTGGGATTACTGAGGGCTGTAGTGTGAGTAGATCATTGTGTACTGGGATTACCCAGGGCTATAGTGTGAGTAGATCATTGTATACTGGGATTACCCAGGGCTGTAGTGTGAGTAGATCGTTGTGTATTGGGATTACCCAGGGCTGTAGTTTGAGTAGATCATTGTGTACTGGGATTACCCAAGGCTGAAGTGTGAGTAGATCATTGTGTACTGGGATTTCCCAGGGCTGTAGTGTGAGTAGATCATTGTGTGCTGGGATTTCCCAGGGCTGTAGTGTGAGTAGATCATTGTGTACTGGAATTTCCCAGGGCTGTAATGTGAGTAAATCATTGTGTGCTGGGATCTAACAGAGAATTAGTGTGAGTAAAGCTTTGTACATTGGGATTACACAGAGCTGTAGAGTGAGTAAAATGTCATGTACTGGGATCATTGTGCAGCAGGAAATGGCAGAATTACCAATTTTTGTACTGTAAGTAAATGTTTCTGTACAGGAGTCACTGTGTTAACCTTCATATGCTGGGTTCACTGTTTTAACCTTCATGTGATGGGTTCACTGTGTTAACCTTCATGTGGTAGGTTTACTGTGTTAACCTTCATGTACTATGTTCACTGTGTTAACCTTCATGTACTATGTTCACTGTGTTAACCTTCATGTACTGGGTTCACTGTTAACCTTCATGTACTGGGTTTACTGTGTTAACCTTTATGTACTGGGTTCACTGTGTTAACCTTCATGTACAGTGTTTACTGTTAAGCTTCATGTACTGGGTTCACTGTGTTAACTTTCAAGTACTGGGTTCACTCTGTTAACCTTCATGTACTGGGTTCACTGTGTTAACCTTTATGTACTGGGTTCACTGTTAACCTTCATGTTCTGGGTTCACTGTGTTAACCTTCATGTTCTGGGTTCACTGTGTTAACCTTCATGTATTGGGTTCACTGTGTTAACCTTCATGTACTGGGTTTGCTGTTTTTACCTTTATGTACTTGGTTCACTGTGATAACCATTATTGCTGGGTTCACTTTCATGTACTGGGTTCACTTTCATGTACTGGGTTCACTGTGCAGCAGAAAGTGGCAGGATTATAAAGGGCTATAATGTAAGTAAATCTCAGTGTACTGAGATTGCTGTGCAGCAGGACCTAGCAGCTAGATTTACACAGGGCTTAAATGTAATTAACTTTAATTTACTGGGATCACTGCAGCAGGACCTAGCAGCTGTTAATGCCAAAGGCCATTTTGTATGTACACATTCTTGTAATGGAATCAAAGTGTAGCAGGAACTGGCAGCTGTGATTTCCCATTTTTATTTTTGTATATAAATTTTCATGTTCTGAGATAACTGCAACACAACCTGGTATCAGAGATTATATAGAGCTTATATACTGGAACTATCCATGACCATATCATGAATAAATCTATGAGTACTGGGATTATCTAGGGCTGTACACTGAGTAAACATATGAGTACTGGGATTATCAATTGCTGTAGTGTGAAGAAACCTTTATTTACTGGGATTACAGTGCAGAAGTGCCTGGCAGATAGTTCACTCAGTGTTGTAGTGTAATTAACCTTAATTTATAGGGATCACAGTGCAGGAGTGCATGGCAGATAGTTCACTCAGTATTGTAGTGTAATTAACCTTAATTTATAGGGGTTACTGTGCAGGAGGCCATGTTATCCATTTAATTTATCTTTGCTAGTCTCTATTGGAAAAATTTAAAATCTCAAGCTGCAACAGATTTGCCATTCAGTGAAGTACAAAGTCTTGGCAAAGGTTGAGTTGCCATTCAGTTAAGTACAAACCTTGGCTGAAGCTGAGTTGCCATTCAGTTAAGTACAAAGCCTTGGCTGAGGTTGAGTTGCCATTCATTGAAGTACAAAGCCTTGGCTGAGGTTGAGTTGCCATTCAATGAAGTACAAAGCCTTGGCTGAGGTTGATTTGCCATTCAGTGAAGTACAAAGCCTTAGCTGAGGTTGAGTTGCCATTCAATGAAGTACAAAGCCTTGGCTGAGGTTGATTTGCCATTCAGTGAAGTACAAAGCCTTAGCTGAGGTTGAGTTGCCATTCATTGAAGTACAAAGCCTTGGCTAAGGTTGAGTTGCTATTCAGTGAAGTACAAAGCCTTGGCTGAGGTTGAGTTGGTATTCAGTGAATTACAAAGTCTTGGCTGAGGTTGAGTTGTCATTCAGTGAAGTACAAAGTCTTGACTGAGGTTGAGTTTGATCTTCAGTGAAGTACAATGCTTTGGCTGAGGTTGAGTTGCCATTCAGTGAAGTACAAAATCTTGGCTGAGGTTGAGTTGCCATTCAATGAAGTTCAAGTATTAGGCATGTAGATCACTCATAAAATAACAATTCCTAATGTTGATTGTGAACACAAAAACAAAATGTTTATAGAGGCCCATAAATGAAATAAAACACAGTTTTATTATATGATTACTTGTTCCTCAGAGAGAATAACTTTAGGATACCTTTTTGATTTCTCATAAATTTAAATAATGTATCACTTGAAAAATGGAATCCAGACTTTAGTAAGCATTGTTTTAAAAGTGGAGACAAAATACATGAGTTAACTGTAATATATTCTTACATTTGGAAATTATGAAATGGGACACAACAGCTCTATTAATAAATGGCAACATTACGATCACAAGTACCTTATACAAAATACGATTAATTACAGTACATCATTTTGATGATTCAATTATAGAAATCAGATTCAAAATTGTTGGTAAAACTTTTATGACAAATTACCAACCAAATATTATATTCCAGTATGTGAGGTAATACTTTTAAGACAAATTACCAACCAAATGTTATATTCCAGTATTTGGGATAATACTTTTATGACAAATTACCAACCAAATATTATCTTCTAGTATTTGAGGTAAAGTTTTAATGACAAATTGCCAACCAAATATTATATTCCAGTATCTGAGGTAAAACTTTTATGACAAATTACTAACCAAATATTATATTCCATTCTGTTGGCCAATAAGTTGCTGTCATGTAAATAGCAAGTATGTTTTTCCCTTTCAGATTTGATGAACTTCATTTTGCCAAGTTTGTAACTTTGTATCTTAAGGGAATTTTCTTTTTTGATGTTCATCCACCCCTGGGGAAACTCCTACTAGCTCTAGCAGGTAGGTGCTAAAAACAAAAAAAAAAATTTCTTGCCAAGATTTTACATTTTTGGTGGCATTTGTGTGATGTTGTTGTGATTACACTTAGATCACAGTTCTTAATGTCTTTTTTCTTGTGTTCATGATTAATCAATTAGCCAATTAAGTATTACAAGACCCTCTTAAAAAGAAAACTCTTTCTTAACATGCTTTTTTAAGCAAATGGTAAAATACATTTTTTTTCTGAAGAGTCATCCCTTGTGTTTAATGATAATTATCTTACACAGCCATGTTTTTTTTAACAAAGTAAGAGCTTAGCAATGATGTCAAGATTTTTTTGGTTATTTTTCAGGAGATTACACTGGTTTTGATCCACGGCTAGAGACTGACATTAATTTTGACAGAATTGGAGCAGGTATTGGCAAAAAAGGATCCCTTTGGCCTATTCTTTAAAACAATCTTCAGATTTATGAGAAAAAAGAATGAATTATAATGTAAATGGTATTTAAAGACAGCTCTTAAAAAATGAAATTGGTTAACATAAAGAAAAATATTTCAAAATGATTTTTAAAAAATATTGATAAAAATAAATGACACATTTATTAATAAAACATTAATGACACATTCATGTGTAAAAAATCTATTAAATATTGTATCTTTTGCAGAGGATGAAGAAACATTTATCTAATTAGGTTTCAGACTCAGTCAGAACATTAAAGAAAGTTATTTATTCCTTACAAGGGAGATAAGCTTGAAGCAACTCCAGCTAGCAGGTGTGCAGTATAATGCAGAAGATTGCATCTCATAAAATTATTTATTGTATTCATTAAAAGGAAAACGTTTTGAAAATTATCAACCAAATAAAATAAAATGGGAAATGTAATCTTCACATTAGGAAATATACACCAAGGCAAATCATTCTTTAGGTCCATTAAGACATAACATACCATCCTGCTTACTTAATGTGAAGAGCATATCCTAATTTAGGCCCATTAAGACACAACATCATCTTGCACACATAATGGGAAAAAACTAGCTTTCAAAGTTTTTTAAAAAAATTGCAGAGCATGCTTGTACAGTTGGGGTCTCTTTATTCCCAAGTATTATGGAATGAAGTGCCAGGTTTATTACATCCCATCAATACTACATACCAGGAAGTGTTATTTTCGTACACAATAAATGGTCTTGGAAGCTCTTAAAACTGAAATAGATTGGAAAATAGATTGATCCATTTTTACAGCTGTTTGAAAGAACATTGCAAACTTTCCTGCTGTATTTGACCAAATAACCAGATTTCTTATACTTACAATGATAATTACAAAGTTAATTCTAAGGTGACCAAATAACCAGATTCCTTATACTTACAATGATAATTACAAAGTTAATTCTAAGGTGACCAAATAACCAGATTCCTTATACTTACAATGATAATTACAAAGTTAATTCTAAGGTGACCAAATAACCAGATTCCTTATACTTACAATGATAATTACAAAGTTAATTCTAAGGTAATGAGATGAGAATGCTGTGTTCCACAATTTTTAATTGCAAGTGCTGAATCGGTATTTTTAAAATTAATGGTCAAATTGTTTCTGAAACTTTTATTTTTATTGATGTTGATGCATGGTGTATGATTGAGTGTTGAATTAATAAATTATAGTTGTCTAAATTTATGAACCATGAGAGCTTTGTAGACATTCAACATAACCAGTCTGAACAAGAAGATATTAGGACAGCTATTTTATTTAGGTCAGTAGTTACCAACCTGTTCCAGTATGAGGAACCCATCTTAACTTCCCCACAAAAATTAATGGCCCTTCCCAATCTGATAATTTTATGTTTAAACTCCCTTGAAATATCCCCATGGCCTGTAGGTTGGGAACAATCAATTTTGACCCATTTTATTATCAACTTCACTTCAGGGACATGTGATTCTTTAGTAACAGCGTAAGCTGTGGAGTGAATAAATGTGCTCTATTAAATATAGCCAGGACAGAGATGAATAAATATAACTTTTCTTAAATGCTTGGATTTTTTTTTCTGAACCTTACTTACTTTTCTTGATTTTTTTTCGACTATAAAATTAATAAGTTATGTAAATCACATTAATAATTTTATCAATATTTATTAAGTTACTTGTTACTTACAATATAATCTGAGGCCATTGGGTCAATTTTTTTCTTTAATCTTCTAGGATACTCGCCTGATTTTCCTGTATACCAGTTGCGACTGGTCCCAGCAGTTCTGGGAAGTGCAGTTGTCCCCCTCGTTTACCAGATAGCAGCAGAGCTAGGATTGTCACGCTGGGCTGCTATGATTGCTGGAGCCTTCATTCTGCTGGGTAAGAGCTGTGCCACCTGTTTCAGAGAGTTATCTTCCCTTTTTTGCAATTATTTCCTCATGGATTTTAAATGGCAGCACTGCCAAGATTGTCATGCTTATTAACTGACAACTGGCATGTACATCTGTTCTGACAAGAGTTATGTCCCCACTTTCGTTTTTATTACCTTGTCATTAAAAATGAGTTGACTCCTTAATCTGCAAGATAAATCAAAGCTAGAATTGCCTCACTACATGTGTTTGAAAAGTTTTGTATTAGCATCATTAATGTCACTTGTGTTAGAGTTGTTTCCCATAGCTAACACAGAGCAAACATAGCACACTATCTGATTTTTTACATTTAAAAAATCTGCCTTAGAAAAATCAGTAATGAACTAAAGGAATCATTGATGCAATTATAACTTCATGGTCATTGTGACATAGTTATAGTGAAGCTTCCATTTCAATAATTTATGTGACATAGTTATGATGAAAACATTAATTTCAATAATTCATGTGACATAGTTACAATGAAAACTTAAATTTCAATAATTTATGTGACATAGTTACAATGAAAACTTAAATTTCAATAATTCATGTGACATAGTTACAATGAATACCTCTTGTTTCAATAATTCAAGTAAAATAGTACTTCCATTTGAATAATCAATTGATTAAATTGTGTTCAAATAGGGACAGTAGTCATGTATTTGTATTTAAGGACCTTAGAGTGTTAAAATAGACATAAAAGTCTGGTACACAAGGATTTGGCATTGAAATGGACATAACAGTCTTGTACACAAGGATTTGGCATTGAAACAGACATAACAGTCTTGTATACAAGGAACTTTTGGTGTTGAAATAGACAAAACTATTTTGTACACAAGGATTTGGCATTGAAACAGACATAACAGTCTTGTATACAAGGAACTTTTGGTGTTGAAATAGACAAAACTATTTTGTACACAAGGATTTGGCATTGAAATGGACCTAACTGTCTTGTACACAAGGATTTGTCATTGAAATGGACATAACTGTCTTGTATACTAGGATTTGGCATTGAAATAGACATATCAATCTTGTACACAAAGACCTTTTGGTGTTGAAATAGACAAAACTGTCTTGTGCACAAGGATCTTGTGTTGAAATAGACATAACTGTCTTGCACACAAGGATCTTGTGTTGAAATAGACAAAACTGTCTTGTGCACAAGGATATTGTGTTTGAAATAGACAAAACTGTCTTGTTCTCAAGGATCTTGTGTTGAAATAGATAATACTGTCTTGTACACAAGTATCTTGTGTTGAAAAAGATAAAACTGTTTTGTAAACAAAGATTCTGTGTTGAAATAGACAAAACTGTCTTGTACACAAGGATCTTGTGTTGAAATAGACATAACTGTCTTGTACACAAGGATTTGGCATTGAAATAGACACAAGTCTTGTACACAGGGACCTTTTGGTGTTTAAATAGACACAACAGTCTTGTACACAAGGATCTTTTGGTGTCTAAATAGACATAACTGTCTTGTACACAAGAATCTTATGTTGAAATAGACAAAACTCTTGTAAACAAGGATCTTGTGTTGAAATAAAATGGTTTTGTACACAAGTTTTTTTGTGTTGAAATAGACATAACTGTCTTGTACACAATGATCTTGTGTTGAAATAAAACGGTTTTGTACACACTTTTTTGTGTTGAAATAGACAAAGCATCTTGTTGTGTCAAAATAGGAACAGTGGTCTTCAAAAAAAAGGATTTTCTGATGTTAAAATAGACACAAGTCTTGTACCTTGGATATTAATATAGAAACAACAATGTGTTAATACAAGAATCTTGGAGTGTTAAAATAGATAAAAGTCTTGTATGAAAGAATCTTAGAGTATTACAATAGAAACCAGAATCTTGAATACAAGGATCTTGGGGTGTTAAATTTGATACAAAGTCTTGTGTGTGTTATATAGAAACAGTCTTGTATACAATGATTTTGGGCTGTTAAATTTGATACAAAGTCTTGTGTGAGTTATATAGAAACAGTCTTGTATACAATGATTTTGGGGTGTTAAATTGGATATGAAGTCTTGTGTTTGTTGTATAGAAACAGTCTTTTATACAATGATCTTGGGGTATTAGATTGGATACAAAATCTTGTGTCTGTTGTATAGAAACAGTCTTGTATACAATGATCTTGGAGTGTTTAAACAGAAACAACAGTTGAGTGTACAAATATCTTTTGGTGTTAGAATTGGAATAGGAACCATCTTGTATACAAAGATCTTGGGGTTTAAAATAGACACAACAGTATTTGATGACCCAATGGTGTTATTTTTATACTGTTGCAAATATCCATTTTACTGGAAACATGAAGTCAATATTGACATCACAAATGTACTTTCATGCTGTGCTGTATGACTGCTACCCTGATTTATTTCTGTCACAGCTTACACATACAGTTTGTTCCTTCCTTTAATATAACACCTTACTGGTTCAGTCTACATTCATTTCCTTCCTTTAAGGTAATGTCCTGCTATTTCAGATATGGCTTATTTCCTTTTTTGAAGATATTCATTTCCTGCCTTTATGATAATGCTCCACTATTTTAGACAAGGTTCATTTTCTTTCTTTAAGATAACACTATGCAGGTTCAGTCAACATTCGTTACCATTCGTTAAGATCAACCAAGGTTCATTTCCTTTCTTTAAGATAACACTATGCAGGTTCAGTCAACATTCGTTACCATTCGTTAAGATCAACCAAGGTTCATTTCCTTTCTTTAAGATAACACTATGCAGGTTCAGTCAACATTCGTTACCATTCGTTAAGATCAACCAAGGTTCATTTCCTTTCTTTAAGATAACACTATGCAGGTTCAGTCAACATGCGTTACCATTCGTTAAGATCAACCAAGGTTCATTTCCTTTCTTTAAGATAATGCCCTGCTGGTTCAGTCCAGATTTATGCTTATGGAAGGAATGCTGTTGTTCTTCATGTGTCTCTCCATTCTCAGTCTGCTTAAATTCCGTAACCTGGGACACAGGTATGTCATGTTAAGTTCAGTAACATGGGACACAGGTATGTCATATTAAATTCCATAACCTGGGACACAGGTATGTCATATTTAATTCTGTAACCTGGGACACAGGTTTGTCATATTAAATTCCATAACCTGGGACACAGGTATGTCATATTAAGTTCAGTAACCTGGGACACAGGTATGTCATATTAAATTCCATAACCTGGGACACAGGTATGTCATATTAAATTCCATAACCTGGGACACAGGTATGTCATATTAAGTTCAGTAACCTGTGAGACACAGGTATGTCATATTAAATTCCATAACCTGGGACACAGGTATGTCATATTAAGTTCAGTAACCTGGGACACAGGTATGTCATATTAAATTCCATAACCTGGGACACAGGTATGTCATATTAAATTCCATAACCTGGGACACAGGTATGTCATATTAAGTTCAGTAACCTGTGAGACACAGGTATGTCATATTAAATTCCATAACCTGGGACACAGGTATGTCATATTAAATTCTGTAACCTGGGACACAGGTATGTCATATTAAATTCCATAACCTGGGACACAGGTATGTCATATTAAATTCCATAACCTGGGACACAGGTATGTCATATTAAGTTCAGTAACCTGGGACACAGGTATGTCATATTAAATTCCATAACATGGGACACAGGTATGTCATATTAAATTCCATAACCTGGGACACAGGTATGTCATATTAAATTCTGTAACCTTTGACACAGGTTTGTCATATTAAATTCCATAACGTGGGACACAGGTAGGTCATTTTAAATTTCATAACTGGGGACACAGGTATGTCATATTAAACTACTTCTGCTTCTGTTTTTATCTACTACAACTGCCGTCAACAATATCACAAGTACTAAAGGTGGTACCATTGCCATCACCAAAATTGTCGATGATAACAACAACCAGCACCATCACATATGTATCTGAATCAGTCATGCATGTATAAACCCTTCATGTATTTTTATGAGCCACAAATGTATTTATATCAGCCATGCATATATTTGTGTCATGTATGTATCAGATTCAACATTGTATAAAGAGGGTTCATAGGAAAACGAGTGTTATGGTCAAAAAACTTTACTGATCTGTAAAAACATAAACATTTTTCAATTTCATGGCATCATGAGAGAGAAAGGACAAAGAGTCCTTTCTTCTTCATAGCAAATGGCACACAGTGATACAAAACTTTGTTTTATTGCAATTTAGGATGCATTTGAATGGTGTATAAAATATTAAATACATGATCATAATGTATAATATAGTTATTCTACATTAATTATCAACAGTAATATTCCAAGCATAACAAAATATAATATCAAAGATAGATTATGGAATTTATCATTTTCATGGCAGCAAATGGCAAGCTGTGGTGCAGGTAAAGCTGCAATTAGAGTCAAGTCATGTACATGCCAGTTGTCCATGTGGAATTATAAACACTTTCCTTTGTATTTTGCAGGGAGTTTTCATTACAGTGGTGGTTATGGTTGGCTATGACAGGGTTGTCATTCACCTGTACTCTCAGGTAGGATGCAGGTTGTGTTATTTTTTTTCTTTTTGGTTCAAATTGCCTTATCTCGTATCTTCATCCAGTTACATTCTTTGCATGCGTCTGGTTAGACTGTCACTGATTTTGCAAGGGAGGCCATCCAGGAGTACTTAGTGTACAGTATAACAGTGAGTGTCACAGGATAAAATTTGTTTTCTTCTGTCAGTGTTTTTTTGTTTCAGTTGTGATATTTTAGTATGGATTAAATAAATACAGAATGCTTGCAGTTGGCAAATCTTCAGACTTGTAGCACGATGTCCCACCCAGTCACATTATCCTGACACCAGCCCGACCAGTTTTAAGACTAGCCTCTTCATATGATACTGTCTGTTGTTACAAGTCTAAACTATTAAAATAAGTAACATAAAAGAGTAAAAGATAAGAAGCTCTGTAAAATTAAACAAAAGAACTGACAGTATTGCAAATTAAATCCCAAAATAATCCAAGATGTAATTTTAAGTCCTGATTAAAATTCAGTAAATGTACAGAAAAAAAATCCCCAAACTGAAGTTGATGATGTGTATGTGGTAGATATTGAAGTGTTGATGTGTCAGCAGTCTTTTGTTGAATCATAGAAATATAATTCCAGGTTTGGAATCAGTATTAATTAAAGTGAATGCCTTTATCCAAGAATTTTATCAGAGCACATTTGCTTTTCCAGAGAAAATAATCACTTGAATTCAATAACTTGAACAGTAAAGATTCCAGCATATAAATAAAAATTCTGGTCACAACATAATAAAATTTGAAAATGCTAGATGTTCAAGCATGCATGACCAAGTCCTCACAATCATAAGAGTATATAGTTCTCTACCTAACTTTAGGTCACAATTAGCACTTTCTTAATAAAACCCATTACCTAATGTAAAATAACCTTCTAGAATGAACTGATGTTTACAAAACAATAACCTGGGTTATGTATAATTCACTTGGGAAACTCTGAACCTTTGATCATATTTATTTCTATTAATAATGATCCTAATATTAAACCCATGCACAGAGAAAATAATTTAGCTATGTATTAGTTGTTTACATAAAAATTTAAAAAAGTCAATCAGGAAAAAAAATCAATTTTGGACAAGGTCAAGTCCAGGATACACTGTTCCATTACAATAATAATTATTGAAATTTAAAAAAAAGCAGATTAAATTTATGTAACACTGTCTGTCTTTTGATACACCCATCCAGCTGCCCAGAGAAGCTTGTTAGCATGATTGCTCAAAATCCACTTATTGTAGACAAACAGTATTTGGTAAGCATTCTAGTATCTTTATGGCATAGAAGTGTTTACACATATTTCATTGTCAGAATTCAATAGAAACAAAATTTTAATAACATTTAAGAGCCAGAATACACCACAGAAAAGTTTCACATACATTTCAGTATCAGAATATACTTCACAGACATTGTACATACATTTCAGTATCAGAATATACTACACAGACATTGTACATACATTTCAGTATCAGAATATACTACACAGACATTGTACATACATTTCAGTATCAGAATATACTACACAGACATTGTACATACATTTCAGTATCAGAATGCATGACAGTATCACAATGCATCACAGAGCCATTTTGTATACATTTCAGTATCAAAATGCACTGCACAGACGTTTTACTTACATTTCAGTATCAGGAATGCATTACACAGAAGTTTTACTTACATTTCAGTATCAGGAATGCACTGCACAGAAGTTTTACTTACATTTCAGTATCAGGAATGCACTGCACAGATGTTTTACTTACATTTCAGTATCAGGAATGCACTGCACAGACGTTTTGCTTACATTTCAGTATCAGAATGCACTGTACAGACGTTTTACTTACATTTCAGTATCAGGAATGCACTGCACAGACGTTTTACTTACATTTCAGTATCAGGAATGCACTGCACATACTTTTTACTTAAATTTTAGTATCAGGAATGCACTGCACAGACGTTTTACTTACATTTCAGTATCAGGAATGCACTGCACTGACATTTTACTTTCATTTCAGTATCAGGAATGCACTGCACATACTTTTTACTTACATTTCAGTATCAGGAATGCACTGTACAGACGTTTTACTTAAATTTCAGTATCAGGAATGCACTGCACATATGTTTTACTTACATTTCAATATCAGGAATGCACTGCACAGACGTTTTACTTACATTTCAGTATCAGGAATGCACTGCACAGAAGTTTTGCTTACATTTCAGTATCAGAATGCATTGCACAGAAGTTTTACTTACATTTCAGTATCAGAATGTACTACACATACTTACATTTCAGTATCAGAATGCATTGCACAGATGTTTTACTTACATTTCAGTCTCAGAATGTACTACACATACTTACATTTCTGTATCAGAATGCACTACACAGACGTTTTACTTACATTTCAGTATCAGGAATGCACTACAGACATTTTACTTACATTACAGTATCAAAATGTACAACACATACGTTTTACATACATTTCAGTATCAGGAATGCACTACACAGAAGTTTTACTTACATTTCAGTATCAGAATGCATTGCACAGAAGTTTTACTTACATTTCAGTATCAGAAATGCACTGCACATACTTTTTACTTATATTTCAGTATCAGGAATGCACTACACATATGTTTTACTTACATTTCAGTATCAGAATCACTACACACATGTTTTACTTACATTTCACTATCAGGAATGCACTGCACAGAAGTTTTGCTTACATTTCAGTATAAGAATGCATTGCACAGAAGTTTTACTTACATTTCAGTATCAGGAATGCACTACAGATACATTTTACTTACATTTCAGTATCAGAATGTACTACACATACTTACATTTCAGTATCAGAATGCATTGCACAGATGTTTTACTTACATTTCAGTCTCAGAATATACTACACATACTTACATTTCTGTATCAGAATGCACTACACAGAAGTTTTACTTACATTTCAGTATCAGGAATGCACTACACATACGTTTTACTTACATTTCAGTATCAAAATGTACTACACATACGTTTTACTTACATTTCAGTATCAGAATGCACTACACAGAAATTTTACTTACATTTCAGTATCAGAATGCATTGCACAGAAGTTTTACTTACATTTCAGTATCAGAATGCACTGCACAGAAGTTTTACTTTTCACTATCAGAATGCACTACACAGAAGTTTTACTTACGTTTCAGTATCAGAATGTACTACACATACGTTTTACTTACATTTCAGTATCAGAATGCACTACACAGAATTTTACTTACATTTCAGTATCAGAATGCATTGCACAGAAGTTTTACTTACATTTCAGTATCAGGAATGCACTGCACATAAGTTTTACTTTTCACTATCAGAATGCACTGCACTGAAGTTTTACTTACATTTCAGTATCAGAATGTACTACACATACTTACATTTCAGTATCAGAATGCACTGCACAGAAGTTTTACTTACATTTCAGTATCGGTAATGCACTGCACAGAAGTTTTACTTTTCAGTATCAGAATGCATTACACAGAAGTTTTACTTACATTTCAGTATCAGAATGTACTACACATACGTTTTACTTACATTTCAGTATCAGAATGCACTACACAGAAGTTTTACTTACATTTTAGTATCATAATGCACTGCACATACATTTTACTTACATTTCAGTATCAGAATGCACTACACAGAAGTTTTACTTACATTTCAGCATCAGAATGTTCTACACATACATTTCAGTATCAGAATGCACTACACAGAAGTTTTACATTTCAGTATCAGAATGAACTAAACAAAAGTTTTACTTACATTTCATTATCAGAATGCACTGCATAGAAGTTTTACATTTCATTATCAGAATGCACTACATAATGTTTACATTTCAGCATCAAGCATGTTGGATTCTTCACAGCAATTCTAGTTCTGTATATTGTCACCAAGGACTACTGGACAATGCTGGCTGATGTATCCCTGTCAGATGTAAGTTAGATGGTCATTGATTTTTTTATTATTAGCTTTACCAGTCCAGAATCAGACACACAACCTTGGTCAGTTTTACACACACACACACACACACACACACACACACACACACACACACACACACACACACACACACACACACACACACACACACACACACACACACACACACAGAGACATACACACACAAACACACACACACACACACACACACAGACAAACACACAAACACACACAAACACATGCACTACCATTTATAATTATAAGTCAGATTTGGCTGCATACTGCATAGACCCATATTTGCTGTTACATAATAAACCACCAAATCTAGGTTTGTGCAATGTTGTATGACTCATCAAATAGAATGTAAAACATCATCTGCCAGCACATTATATTACAGTAAATCAGAATGACATGTTGCTGGACAAGACTTTTGGTAGATCAGGGTCATATGTTGCTGGACAAGACTTATGGTAGATCAGGGTGACATGTTGCTGGACAAGACTTTTGGTAGATCAGGGTCATATGTTGCTGGACAAGACTTATGGTAGATCAGGGTGACATGTTGCTGGACAAGACTTATGGTAGATCAGGGTCATATGTTGCTGGACAAGACTTATGGTAGATCAGGGTCATATGTTGCTGGACAAGACTTATGGTAGATCAGGGTGACATATTGCTGGAAAAGACTTAGGGTAGATTAGGGTCATATTTTTCTAGACAAGACTTATGGTAGATCAGGGTGACATGTTGCTGGACAAGACTTATGGTATATCAGGGTTATATTTTTCTGGAGAAGACTTATGGTAGATCAGGGTGACATGTTGCTGGACAAGACTTATGGTAGATCAGTGTCATATGTTGCTGGACAAGACTTATGGTAGATCAGGGTCATATGTTGCTGAACAAGACTTATGGTAGATCAGGGTCATATGTTGCTGGACAAGACTTATGGTAGATCAGGGTGACATGTTGCTGTACAAGACTTATGGTAGATCAGGGTGACATGTTGCTGGATAAGACTTGTGGTAGATCAGTGTCATATGTTGCTGGACAAGACTTATGGTAGATCAGGGTCATATGTTGCTGAACAAGACTTATGGTAGATCAGGGTCATATGTTGCTGGACAAGACTTATGGTAGATCAGGGTGACATGTTGCTGGACAAGACTTATGGTAGATCAGGGTGACATGTTGCTGGACAAGACTTGTGGTAGATCAGTGTCATATGTTGCTGGACAAGACTTATGGTAGATCAGAGTCATTTGTTGCTGGACAAGACTTATGGTAGATCAGGGTGACATGTTGCTGGACAAGACTTATGGTAGATCAGGGTCATATGTTGCTGGACAAGACTTAAGGTAGATCAGGGTCATATGTTGCTAGACAAGACTTATGGTAGATCAGGGTGACATGTTGCTGGACAAGACTTATGGTAGATCAGGGTCATATGTTGCTGGACAAGACTTATGGTAAATCAGGGTAATATTTTGCTGGACAAGACTTGTGGTAGATCAGGGTCATATGTTGCTGGACAAGACTTATGTTAGATCAGGGTCATATTTTGCTGGACAAGACTTATGGTAGATCAGGGTGACATGTTGCTGGACAAGACTTATGGTAGATCAGGGTGACATGTTGCTGTACAAGACTTATGGTAGATCAGAGTCATTTGTTGCTGGACCAGACTTATGGTAGATCAGGGTGACATGTTGCTGGACAAGACTTATGGTAGATCAGGGTGACATGTTGCTGGACAAGACTTATGGTAGATCAGGGTCATATTTTTCTGGAGAAGACTTATGGTAGATCAGGGTGACATGTTGCTAGACAAGACTTACAGTAGATCAGGGTCATATGTTGCTGGACAAGACTTATGGTAGATCAGTGTCATATTTTTCTGGACAAGACTTACGGTATATTTCAGTTGTACCATTACTGATACATTTCAGTTGTGACCATTACTGCCATATTTTAGTTGTATCATTACTGCTACATCTCACTTGTACCATTACTGTTACATTTGAGTTGTACCATTACTGATACATTTCAGTTGTATCATTACTGCTACATCTCACTTGTACCATTACTGTTTAACCACTCTAGTAGCCTAGTAGTTAAAGCATTCATTTTGGATACAAGAGGTTGCAGGTTCGAACCCTGGCTGAGTCATACCAAAAACCTACAAAAATGGTACTAAGGGCTGCCTCGCTTGGAGCTCAGCATTAAGAGGTTAGTGTTTAGGACTGGTCGCCTGTTTTCAGGATAAGTTGACTGGGTGGGACATCATGCCACATGTCTGCAGCATGATGCTCCAGTGTTAGACATCACTATAAACTGTCACACTGCAGACATCATAGCAACATGACTGAAAAATTGATAAAGCTATGTTAAAATTCTAAATCACACACACAAACACACACATACACCATTACTGTTACATTTCATTTGTATCATTGCTGCTATATTTTAGTTGCATCATTACTGGTACATTTTAATTGTAACAATTATTGTTAGATTTCATTTGTTGCTATTATTTTTTTTTTCAATTTTGATGATTTCTTTACATTTCAGTTCTGCCTCTGGAAACATTTTGCAGCCCGCGCTGGCTTGCTAGTTACTGTACCAATGACGATGTACATCTATATTTATTATATTCACCTGAGTCTGCTTACTAAAGCTGGTCCACATGACAGCATCATGACCTCTGCATTCCAGGCCAGCCTAGAGGTCAGTTGTATAATTTTTTTTAATACAGTTTATGTTGTGGTTCATGTTATGGTCATATTGTGGTTATGTTGTGTTCATGTTGGGGAAAGTGTTTTAACATTAGGGTCAGCTTCTTATATTGGATATCCAGAAGGTGTTATATTATTCTCACTCGAGTTCCATTTTAGTCTCATCTACATATTGTTTGCTGTAAAAGTGTAAGGTAAGTAAATATAATTATGTCTAATATAATTATGTCTATAATAAATATAAGTAAAGATAATTATGTCTATAATAAATATAAGTAAATATAATTATGTCTATAATATAAGTAAATATAATTATGTCTATAATAAATATATGTAAATATAATTATGTCTATAATAAATATATGTAAATATAATTATGTCTATAATAAATATATGTAAATATAATTATGTCTATAATAAATATATGTAAATATAATTATGTCTAATATAATTATGTCTAGTACAATGACCTCTTAACTTAGAAGCATACTTGAGGGTTTTAAATGTGTGTCTAAACATTTTTGATTTATTCATTTTCATCTTAAATGTTTCACAGTCTAATTTTTTGTGTACAATTTATTAATTAAACCTCAGTGTTTACTTTAAAATTTAATTCTTATTAAATGATAGCTTAATTTAGAACCAGTAATGTGTGCAAAAATGGGAAGATTTTTATAAATGTATCAGGTTGACAATTGGCCAGAGCCTTATAAGGGGCCTTATTTAGGGCTTTATAAAATGCCTTATTTAGGGCTTTATAAAGGGTCATATATATTTATATAGAGCTTTATAAAATGCCTTATTTAGGGCTTTATAAAGGGTCATATATATAGAGCTTTATAAAAATGCCTTATTTAGGGCTTTATAAAGGGTCATATATATAGGGCTTTATAAAATGCCTTATTTAGGGCTTTATAAAGGGTCATATATATAGAGCTTTATAAAATGCCTTATTTAGGGCTTTAATAAGGGTCATATATATAGAGCTTTATAAAATGCCTTATTTAGGGCTTTATAAAGAACCTTTTACTAGGCTTTATAAAGGGCCTTGTACAGGGCTTTATGAAGAGCCTTATACAGGGCTCTATTAAGGGCCTTATTAAAGGCTTTTTATAGGGCCTTGATTGGCTCTATAAAGGGTCATATATATAGGGCTTTATAAAATGCCTTATTTAGGGCTTTATAAAGAACCTTAGTGAGAGTTTTATGAAGAGCCTTATACAGGGCCTTATTCAGGGCTTTATAAAAGGCCTTATACAGGGCTTCATAAAGAGCCTTTATACATGGCCTATTTTGAAATTATGAACTTACTGTTTAAGATGGCACCATATAGTTCCTATAGAAGCACTTGTATGAGCCTGCTTTACAATGGTATCATACATGTTCAGTTTCTATTACGATTAAGTTGATTATTATTTATTTCCAGGGTGGTCTGGCAGCCCTGACAAGAGGACAGCCCCTGTATGTGGCATTTGGGTCCCAGATAACCCTGCGCCACACATTTGATCCAGTCCCTGGCAAACCATGCTGGCTGCACTCCCATGCACATGTATACCCTATACGTTACCAAGATGGACGCGGCAGCAGTCATCAGCAGCAAGTCACGTGTTACATATTCAAGGACATCAACAACTGGTGGATCATCAAGCACCCAGAAAAGTATGCTCTTGTATCAATGTTGTTCTTAATTTCTGTTTTTACTGTCTCATATCTCAAGGTTCTTCTTTATGGTGTTATTGTCTGATCTATTTTGACTAACTTGTTAGACCATGTAAAGGCATATCATGTTCATGTGTGTAATTATGTTGACCATGTGACAGGTGCAGTAGGAGCATTTGTTAGGAGGCCCAGGGTGTAAGAGGGTCTAAAGCAGTGGTCCCCAATCCCCGGGCCATGGACCAGTACCGTGGATCAAATGGTACCGGGCCGCCCATGGTATATTAAACTATTTCCATTTTATTTTCTGTTGTGTATTTCTCTTAGGTTTATATTCACTTTATATTCATTTATATTTATATTTATATTTATTTATATTCATTTTTAGTGTAACTATTTTATTTTGAAGGCATGTTTAAATACAATTAAATTAAAATTATTAAATCAGAACAATCTAAAATATAAACAATCAACATCTCCCCCCTTCAGCGGGCTGCAGTAAAATTTTGAAACGTTGACCGGTCTGCGGCGACTAAAAGGTTGGGGACCACTGGTCTAAAGCACTCATCTTTACCAATCACTGACATCTCACTCCTGTACACATGGGTCTCAAGTGATTTTGTGAGAAAACTTGCCAGTAGCTTCTGACAGGTTGGGAGTTCTTGCTGGGGTTTTCCAAGTTCTCATTTATACTGGCCGCCATGTATAAGTTATGGTGTGCTTAAAAGTGGCATAAAACCCAATTACAATTACATCAACATGTTCATGTTTTAATGCTGTTGACAATGTGAACATTTGGAGTGAGAATATATTATGTGTCATTTTTGTTGATCAATATCAGAAAGGCAAACCCAATCCATTGAGTGAGAGCATTGCAGGAGTGAGTTAATAATAGTTTATTGAAGATCTATTCCTAGTTTTTATTTTAACATTTAGCAGGAGTGAGAAACATGGTTTGTTGTCCCAGATGGCTGGCTTGCTGTACTGCCCTGACTATCATGGTATTTATCAACTATCAACTATCGACTATCTAGCCATATGACTATAAGTGTCATGATCTTGGACTGGTGAGCCAGCAAACTGTCCATGTATTCTTGCAGTGACGGTATCTCATGCTGAATATACTGCAAAGCATAACTGACCAGATGGATCAAACAGAACATTGCCACTTTATACCAAACTGGCTTTATTTACAGAGCTGTCCAGTTGAGCCAAACTAGCCTTGCTAAAACAGCATTCTAGCATACCACCACTGTTTACAGTACCTCGTATGGTAAAAATTAGGCAGGACAATGCTACAGATCTTATTCATTGACCCAAGGTATGTAAGACGGGGACAATCCTAGACAAATGGATGAAATGGAAGTGCCCAAATCATCAGATCCAATATTAGAATGGATGGAATTCAGCTTTAAGGCAGCAATAGAAGAAATATACCTCTGTTTGAATGTCTTCATATGATTCGTTGTCCGTCCTAACTGAAAATGGTGTCAGTCACATCCAGTATGTTCATCATAGCAGCTAATTTGAAAATATTGTAATCACTGAAAAATATTAAAGATGGCTTCAACACTTTGTAGCTAAAGAAAGAAATGTTCTCATCATAGATTCCTGGAAATCCAATTTCGAACAGTGTATATGTAATTTAGTTTTTTGCTTGTTAGTTTAAATTTTCTTTTATTCCATTACATGCTATTGTAATGTAACTTTGTTTACTGGAATTGACATTTTCCAGAACTTTAGTTCAATTCTGGTTGACCTGACTGTTATAACAATAGAAACAATGTGTCTAGTTTTTGACTTGATTCAGAACCAGTGATTGTTTTAGTAAACAACTTTTTAATATTTTTTAAAAATTCTTTCTCATTGTAAGAATTGTTAAGTCAAGGTCGATGACATGACAAATAGCATAGCAAACTTCTAAAACATCTAGAAGGTTGCCACTCATCTGGGAATGTTTTGCATCTTAAATTAGTGTATAGCTGTTGTCTTGATAATAGATAGTTCAGTCGGGCTTAAAAACACTTGAGTTGTCAAGTTACATTATGTTGTGAACAGTTTCAGTTGAATTTTTTTTATTTTGAATTTCAAGTGATTATTTTCCCTGAAAATACAACTGCTCATACAAAATTCTTGGACGAAGACATTCACTAAAATTTATATGGAATTCAAAACTGGAAAATATTTTCTGTGATTCAACAAAGAACTATTGACATAACAACACTTTGAAGGTTAGAAAAGATGCCATCGCCTTCCATTTTGGATTTCATTGAGACTTGAACTCAGATTCATTCAGGACGTTTTAATAATAGGACTTCTATTTTTAATTCTTGGATTATTTGTTAAATTTTACAAAGCTTCACTCTTTTCTGTTACTTTTTGTAAGAGTCTAGACTCATAACAACAATTAAACTTAAGTCATATTGAGGGATTCTCATTTGTGTATTCTAATATGTACATGCCAACCATTATGTTTTTGGCATAGTCATTATACCTTTTTTCAGCAAATTACATATTGCTCTCACCGTTATATGGATTACACAATGTTTGGTACATTAAAAACTAAAATAAAAATAAAGCAAATAAAATGTTGTGTTTGTTTTTTTTTAAAAATTTATCTCTTTAATCCCATTCATGATATAAATTTGAGAAAAAAAAGAAGACTGCTCTGTGAGAATAGTGTACAAGTTAAATTGTCCATCCTAAGTATATGCATGCTTTGCTTATTTTCTATTTATAGATACTGTAAATGACACATTTCCAAGAAAACATGGGTTTTTTCAGTTTGAAACTTTGCCTCACAGATTGAGTATATTGATGTAGCTGAGCAGTCCATATTTTTAAAGAAAATTTTGCCAGATGTTAAGAGAAACACCCTTTATTGATGTGACTTATGACTGAAAATGGTAAAGTACAGGGATCTTTAGACTTCAGAATGTGTCAGATCTGAAAAAGGATAAATCAAAAGCCATTTACAAATTTGAAAAAAAGAATAGAGTAATTGTAGTGCAATGCTCGTTTATTGGTGGACTTGACTTTACAGTCTTTTTTTGAAAGATGGACTTGTAGACTAGATAATATTGTTGTATAGAAATAATTTTCAGTATGTTTTGTGTTTGTATTCAGGTTCTATTCCACTTGGATTTTATCCATTTGTGACAAGAATACTTTTTACGATTCGAGTTTACTTTCTGGACACATTTTTTAGAAATAATTATGCTTATTTCTTGCTTGGGGTTGTTATGTATGATAATGTCTATTACCTGTATATTTTGTGTATTGAATTGCCTATTGCCTGTATATTTTGTGTATTTGTGCTTCAGATGTGGAAGGTTGTGGGTTCGATCCCTGGTCAAGTCTGGTGTCAGGATAAAATGATTGGGTGGGATATCGTGCTACACGTCTGCTACATGATGCCTCAGTGCTAGACATCACTATAAACTGCCACACTGCGGACATTGTAGCGATATGACTGAAAAATTGTTAAAGCTATGTTAAAAATCATAACCACATCATATCACCTGTATATTTTGTGTATTGTAATGCCTATTGCCTTTGTATTGAATGCCTGTTACCTGTATATTTTGCATATTATAAAATGTTACCTGTATATTTTGTGTATTGTAATGGCTGTTACCTGTATATTTTGTGTGTTACCTGTATATTTCAGGGATTCAATGGTCGCAGATGACCCTCCTGTTGCAGTCAAACATGGTGATATTGTGCAGCTGGTTCATGGCATCACTAGCAGGGCACTGAACAGGTACATAATTATACGGCTGTCTGAGGTAATGCCATTTTGCCTTGGATGAATATGGTATCTTACTTTCTAGTCTGGAACTAATTGCATTTGATTACATATTAAATTTAATTAGTTCTGTTATGAAAACCACAAAACAGAAATTTATAATATCACAATTAGCCTTAGTCTCAAATAGAATCATTTCAAACTTTCTTGAAACATCTGTACATTTTCTTGATCACATTTTTTATGCAGATAGACTGTATTAGCTAGATAAATAGATAGATAGGTAGGTAGGTAGGTATGTAGGTAGGTAGGTAGGTAGGTAGGTAGGTAGGTAGGTAGGTCAGGTCGATATATAGATAGATATATATATATATATATATATATATATATATATATATATATATATATATATATATATATATATATATATAGATAGATAGATAGATAGATCAGGTCAATATTAAATATATTAGGAGATAGAACACTTTCATGATTTATCTATTTTTTTTACATTGATTGTATTTTTCCAACATTGATAAGCTATAGCTAACTATTTAATCCGATAATTAATTTTTAGCACAAATATTTATACATTCTCCACAGGCATAACCTCATACATACGTCAGAATTAAAGTTTCTAGATATTTTCATGTTGAAATGCCATCCTTGTGCTGGGTAGATGAAATTAAGATAAAACTACATGAGACATTTCTATTCCAGTCATGATGTTGCTGCCCCACTAACCCCCCAGAATCAAGAAGTAACCTGCTACATTGACTACAATGTTTCCATGCCTGCACAGAATTTGTGGCGAGTGGTGAGTCATTTATCCCGTGATCATTAATCCCCCTCAAAAAAATATGTAGAGTAGAAATTTGAAAAGGTATTTAATTTCACCTTCTATTCTAGGATGGTTGAATGTCAATGCTATTGTCTTGCTGAAAAATCGAAGAGTGTACAGATTGTATACAATAACTACAAGTCCAGTGCATTTATACTCCTTGATATATTGTTTAATCCAACCTGGGTATTATAACCCCACTACCCTATACCACTATGCAAGGGATCACATGTATCAGGGATTAAAGGAGATAGATGCAATAAATTGACGACAAACAGTGCAAAACTAGTATCTAACTAGCCTCAGTGCTTTCGACTCTTAATGAGTCTTTTTCAAAGACATATACAAAATATAGACAAAACAAATAAACATTAAAAACATTGTGTTTATAAAACTCTACTTGGCTGTTTCTTCATGAATTAAACCTATAAATGCATTATGTCTCAACCAGCCTATATAGACTTGTTGCGGATACTGAGAAATATTTGTATTTAACTAGAAATCTAAAAGCCTTAGCAACATCTATTTTTGTACATTTATGTAATGCAAATTATGTCCTGCTTATTAGATTTGGGTATATTGGCATGTATAGAAGCATGGGAAATAAAAACTAAACAATCCACCCACACACTTCCTAGTCCAACCCCTAGAGCTTGTCCTAAAACTCAATAACTTTGAATTTGATGAAGAAAACTCCCTCCAAATCAATGGAACCGCAATGGGTACTAAAATGACCCCTTAGTACGCTAACATTTTTTATGGGAAAACTGGAGGGTCAACTCTTAGCATTGGTTGAGAGTACACCATACAAGTGGGTATGCATAAAGCAATGATATAGAAATGAAGTGGCAACATGGAAGAGAAAGTTTGGATGTTTTCATATCAAAGGCAATCAACTTCCATCCTTCAATAAAATTCACAGCAGAAATCTCCAACTCAATCCATGTTTTCCTGGAAACAACTAGACTGGTCAAAAACAAACTACATACAGATATGCAAATGTTATGGAAAGTTGGATGACTTCATATCAAAGGCAAACAACTTCCATCCTTCAATAAAATCTCCAACTCACACCATGTTTTCCTGGATAAAACTAGACTGGTCGAAAACAAACTACATACAGATATGCAAATGTTATGGAAAGTTGGATGACTTCATATCAAAGGCAAACAACTTCCATCCTTCAATAAAATCTCCAACTCACACCATGTTTTCCTGGATAAAACTAGACTGGTCGAAAACAAACTACATACAGACATGCAAATGTTATGGAAAGTTGGATGACTTCATATCAAAGGCAAACAACTTCCATCCTTCAATAAAATCTCCAACTCACACCATGTTTTCCTGGATAAAACTAGACTGGTCGAAAACAAACTACATACAGACATGCAAATGTTATGGAAAGTTGGATGACTTCATATCAAAGGCAAACAACTTCCATCCTTCAATAAAATCTCCAACTCACACCATGTTTTCCTGGATAAAACTAGACTGGTCGAAAACAAACTACATACAGACATGCAAATGTTATGGAAAGTTGGATGACTTCATATCAAAGGCAAACAACTTCCATCCTTCAATAAAATCTCCAACTCACACCATGTTTTCCTGGATAAAATTAGACTGGTCGAAAACAAACTACATACAGACATGCAAATGTTATGGAAAGTTGGATGACTTCATATCAAAGGCAAACAACTTCCATCCTTCAATAAAATCTCCAACTCACACCATGTTTTCCTGGATAAAATTAGACTGGTCGAAAACAAACTACATACAGATATGCAAATGTTATGGAACTGCATGAGGACTTCAATCAAGGTCTTCTTCAAGAGACACAAGTTACCATCACAGAGACAAACACACACACACAACACACACACACACACACAAACACACACACACAAAAACACTTATAGAAAATTCAAATTTGGCATTGAGAAAAATCTATAAAAAAAATGAGAGATCTGAACTAAAGGAAATGAACAGAATAACCCCAAAATGTCTGCATGTTACAAAAAGAGATCTTTTTTTAAGAAAGCTGTTTGATCAGTAACAGTAAACTGTTCTGAGTGATTGAGTTATTTATGAGGATATCCTGTTACATATGGCACCATGTATAATCTATGATGGTGCATTATTTGCTTAAGGCTTTTACATCATGGATAATTGCTACATCTAGAAAGAAAGAAAAAGTATATATGTTATAAGGAAAGGTTTTATAGAGACATATGCTTGTACCCAGTTTCAAATACATGGCACCACAAGAATAGCCAACTGAAGTTAAATATCTGAAAATCTGAATAGAAAGAATTGAAGAAAAAAAAAATGATCTTGGTAGCTAAGTCTGTTAAACCAAAAAAAAACTAGTGGCATATCAGCACCGTAATGGTTATATTTCACTTATTAAAGTAAAAACTTTTAAATTGTTAAGGCTGAGTATTGGGAGAAAAAATTATGATTCTTGATAGAACATGTATTTTCAGTGATCTCATTTTAGTGGAAGAGTGAGTGTGTGTGTGTGTGTGTGTGTGTGTGTGTGTGTGTGTGTGTGTGTGTGCAAAAGGGTTGAAATGGGGACATCATTGAGAATATACACCAACAAATTGGGGACACCTTGAAATGGGATGTTCCCATGTAATGTGGATTTATATAGTGAGTTTTATACATGCTTTCTTGACATGTTAAATGTTAAATGCAAAATGAGGACCTATGACAACATTTTTGAAGTATTATATACAAAAGGGAGGCATTTTCATAGACAATATTGAACTGGTACAAAATACAAATTGGGAGCATTATCATGCACATCTATGAAGTGGAAAATACAAAATACACATTATTAGGTACACACATTATTAGGTACACACATTATTGATACATGCAAAAGGAAAGCATTTCAAAATGTACATGCAACCATGAAATTTTGCATACAAATCATACACACTGCCTTGACCTGGTTCATTCAAAATGGCAATGTTTCATATACACAGCCTTCATGTAATATATGCAGTTGTGGACATCATAGACACAACTTTGATGTACATAAAAATCCATTGAAATGGTACATACAAAATGAGGACATTTCATTCATACACATGAACTTAGAAAGGTACATACAAAATGATGACATTTCATTCATACACATGAACTTGGCAAGGTACATACAAAATGAGGACATTTTATTCATACACATTAACTTGGCATGGTACATACAAATGAGAATATTTTCACACTCAGGCTTGACCAATGTGGATATGTGAGAAAGCTTGCTGGTAGCTTCTCATGGGTCAGTGGTTATTTCTAAGGTTTTCCCGGGTTCTTCCACCATCATTAACACTGGCTGCCATGTATAGCCAATATTGTGCTGAAAAATGGTGTTAAACCCTATAACAATGACAACAAAATGGGAACATTTTCATATGAATTATAAAATAGGATGTTTTCCAGCTGAAATCAGGCATTTTTCAAAGACATACATTTGGTGCATTTGATATTGAAGAGATTTTATTATTTATTGGTTTACTAATGATGGTAGTTGCACTTAAGTGGCAAATTTTAATATATCATTACAAAATAGTCTCCCTTATTAAATGAGGTATAGTCATTTATAAATAAAAATAAAGTCTCCCTTAAAAGAGAGTTAGAGCCTTTTATAAATCAAAATAAGTCTCCTCAATCTAAACTGAGTTAATGCCCTTTATAAATCATACTCAAATGGTCTCTCTTAATTAAAAAAGGTAGAGCCTTTTATAAATCAAAATAAGTCTCCCTGATCTAAACTGAGTTAATGCCCATTATAAATCACACTCAAATGGTCTCCTTCATTAAAAAAGGTAGAGCCTTTTATAAATCAAAATAAAGTCTCCCTTAATAAAAATGGGTTAGAGCTAAACATTCTGTACTCATGACCTTTGTGTTATAAAAATAAAAGAACCTTGTAAATGAAAGAAGAAAACAATGAGAAAAACAATCAAAACATCACAGTATGGTATTCCTAATGCAGATTTTATGAATATTAATATTGTTAGTATTTAAAGATCCATGAAACTCAATGAGTATGGTATTAATTTTGTTTAATTTTCATTTTATTATGATTTGTCTTTGACAATAGCTGAGCTACATGGGAGCAGTGAGGTACAATATTAATCAAGGATTAAAATCTCTCATTTACATATTGCCATATATTTATTTTTATCATATGTGAGAATAACAAAATGTGTGATGGGATAGATTTTTGTGTGTGTATGTGTGTGTGGTGGAATAGATTTGTCTCTGTGTCATTTATTTGTATACAAATGTGTGATGGAATAGACTTGTCTGTGTTAGTTATTTGTACACAAATGTGTGATGGAATTGATTTGTCTGTGTGTTAGTTATTTGTACACAAATGTGTGATGGAATAGACTATTTTGTGTGTTAGTTATTTGCGTACAAATGTGTGATGGAATAGATTTGTCTCTGTGTCAGTTATTTGTATACAAATGTGTGATGGGATAGATTTGTATGTGTGTTAGTTATTTTGTATACAGATGTGTGATGGAATAAATTTGTCTCTGTGTCAGTTATTTGTATACAAATGTGTGATGGGATAGATTTGTATGTGTGTTAGTTATTTTGTATACAGATGTGTGAGGGAATATATATGTCTCTGTGTTAGTTATTTGTATACGAAATGTGTGATGGGATAGATTTGTCTGTGTGTTAGTTACTTGAAAACAAATGTGTGATGGGATAGATTTGTTAATGTTATATTTTTTTTCAAACTTATCTATTCCAGTGCATAGTTACATAACCAAATTAAAATTTATTTTTTCCAGTACATAGTTACATAACCAAATTCAAACTTATCTATTCCAGTACATAGTTACATAACCAAATTCAAACTTATCTATTCCAGTGCATAGTTACATAACCAAATTAAAACTTATCTATTCCAGTACATAGTTTCATAACCAAATTCAAACTTATCTATTCCAGTACATAGTTACATAACCAAGTTCAAACAGCATGTAACAGTGCCTTGGTGCAATTGCATTTGATCCATGTAAATTAAATATTGTTGGTTGTGTGGCTTTTTTGGAGTCCTTCTCAATGTCAGGCCCAAAAGTTTTTGTAAATGATCTCTTTCACAAAATTGTAAATTTATTACACATTATTTTTCATACTTTGTCAGCAACAAAAATGATGAAGAATTACAAGATATGTGGTTGTACCCATTATAATAACATTTTCTAACTGAACTCTTTAATTGGAATTTTCACAAATATAACTATTCATTTTTGTGATTCTTGTTTAAGAGACTTATTGAAAGTTATCACTGTACTTTATTTTATTATCATTTTTAAGTTTTTGATTCTTTAGTTTAGTTTTTATAGAACTCACTGTACTTTATAATGATTCTTTAGTTTTTATAGAACTCACTGTACTTTATAATGATTCTTTAAGTTTGTATAGAACTCAACTGTACTTTATAATGATTCTTTAAGTTTGTATAGAACTCACTGTACTTTATAATGATTCTTTAGTTTTTATAGAACTCACTGTACTTTATAATGATTCTCTAGTTTGTATAGAACTCACTGTACTTTATAATGATTCTTTAGTTTTTATAGAACTCACTGTACTTTATAATGATTCTTTAGTTTTTATAGAACTCACTGTACTTTATAATGATTCTTTAGTTTTAATCCATTGTAATGGACATCTAGAAAGATGTCACTGTAATTTATTATCATTCTTTAATTTCTTAAAGATGTCACTGTACTTTTTTATTCTTTAAGTTTTTAAAGATATCACTGTACTTTATCATTCTTTAAGATTTTAAAGATGTCACTGTACTTTATTATCACTCTTTAAGTTTTTAAAGAAGTCACTACTTTATTATCATTCTTTACGTTATTGAAGACATCACTATATTTTTTATCATTCTTTAAGTTTTTAAAGATATCACTACTTTATTATCATTCTTTAAGATTTTTAAGATTTTACTGTACTTTATTTTCACTCTAAGTTTTTAAAGATTTCATTACTTTATTATCATTCTTTAAGTTATTAAAGATGTCACTATACATTATTATCATTCTTTAAGGTTTTAAAGATGTCAATGTACTTTATTGTCACTCTTTAAGTTTTAAAAGATGTAACCTTACTTTATTATCACTCTTTAAGTTTTTGAAAATGTCATCATACTTTATTATCATTTTTTTAAGATTTTTAACTTGTGTTACTTGCTCCTGTTATTACAGTACTTTAATTTTATCATTAAGTTTTGGCTCTGTGTAATGGATGCTTGGAAAGATATTGCTGTACTTTATTATTATTCTTTGAATTTTTTTATCCAGTATAACAGACTCCTGGAAAGATATCACTGTACTTTATTATCATTCTTTGAGTTTTTGATTGTGTGTTATGGACTCCTGGAAAGATATCGCTGTATTTTATTATCATTCTTTGAGTTTTGGATTGTGTGTAATGGACTCCTGGAAAGATATCGCTGTATTTTTTTGCCATTCTTATTGATATACGGGTATCTGCCATGTAGCAGTATATGTATTACAGCATTTATCCCCTGTTGGGATAAGACCAGTAAATTTATCATCAGATATGGAGTTTGCTTATTATTAGATAAAGATAGTCTTTGTTAAGTTTTGCAGAAAATTTTTGTTACAGATTGGGGTGGAGTTTAGTATTGATAAATTTGATAGAAATATATATTTCTGTTATTGTAGGAAATCGTAAATAGAGATGGAGGAGATGACAAATGGCAAACTATCAAAAGTCACGTACGTCTTGTCCATGTCAATACATCGCAGGCACTGAAGGTATGGAAGCACTTTGTCAAGAATAATAGCTCCAATAAATCAATTCTTGATTTGTTGTATAAGAATATACACTGATATTATATGTTCATTTTTTTCTCCATTAACTTTACATTGTCAAAATCGTTCAGTATTTCCATATATTGCACCATCGCACTAAATTCATTTTGAATGCACGCCAATTAAGGAACTACTTTCTATTGTAAACAAATTTCTTTCTGAGTGAACTAAAGCATATGTTTCATGGGCTGCCACATATCAGCAGTTTTAGCACATTGCACATCAACTTTTTTGATTCAATGTTTCATATTTAGGCAGTACTTCAATACAATTAAACTGGCAGATGCTGCTGGAATGCAATGTAAGTTACTTAATGTAGATAAATCCAAACCATAAGCATGAAATTGCATCGAATCAACAAAAATACCAAAACATATTCATTACAGATCAAATGGAAAAGTTGTTGCAATGCACATTTATTAACAATATTACTCCAGACTTTAATTTTAAGTAGACCAAAAGCCATTTTATTTTGAAACTTACATCTAGTACACGACCAACTTAAAATATGTCTTGGTGGAGTCACATGCAAATTAATAATGTTGTGTAATGATGCAGCTACGCTTGTATATTTAGTTTGGAATACGGCATACATTTAGTTACTTTGTTTCTTGTAGTGTATTTTTGAATATATATTTAAGCCTTGGGTAGAATAAGAAAATAAGCATATAATTAAAAAAATTACTGCATATGTATGGGAAATTATGAACTCATTTTGTCAGATGGATGTACTGCACATCCATGATTGTGCGGAATACCCATCTGAAAAACTTGTTCACATTTTCCCATACAAATGCAGTAAACTATAAATACTCGACCATTAAGAACAATTTCCATTAAGGTCCATTGCAGGAACTCAAATGCTGTTTGAAGCATTTCTTGTATGTCATTTTGTAACTTAGGTTTTTTTTTTTGAATGCCAATTTTCAAACACAAAGAATGAAGCACTAGCTGAAAAATCTGGGGTCCTTCCCTACCAACCCAGGATCTTGACTTTGGGTTCAGATTTAAAACTTGGAATTTTTAATTTAAATATTGTAACTCACTTTTGACTCGTTTTAGTCATAAAGCAAAGGGACTCAGTTATAATGTTAGAACTTCTAAACATTAATTTCTCTCTCTCTCTCTCTCTCTCTCTCTCTCTCTCTCTCTCTCTCTCTCTCTCTCTCTCTCTCTCTCTCTCTCTCTTCTCTCTCTCTCTCTCTCTCTCTCTCTCTCTCTCTCTCTCTCTCTCTCTCTCTCTCTCTCTAATTCTCTAATTACACAGACGAACACAGCAGTTACACAGCAGTTACGGTAAATTTTATAATTGTGGACTGGCATACAATTTGTATTGCATTTTGTCATCGCTTAAAACAATGAATATAAGCCATATGTGATATATTTCCTTTCTTAATAAATGTTTTGTGGCAAGTTTATAAGAAATGCATTTAATAATGAGACACAAAATATTTGAAATTAGAAGTATAGCTTATACAATTTATCAGCCTAAAATCTGTCAACCAGGATTATCAGGAGAAGTAAATCCAAGATTATCAGGGGAGATAACTCCAGGATTATCATGGGGAAATGAATCCATCTTAGCATGCCTTATTCTTGTACTTTATGACATTAAAAATCTGTTTGCCTTTGGCAACTGAAATTGGTGTGCAGATCTCCATGTTGACATGCAAGCTTTTGTCTCAATTAGAGGCCATCACTAATGTTTCAGATGACAGGAAAGCAGTTGCCAGAATGGGGTTTCCATCAGCTGGAAGTGGCAACAGACCGCCTAGTTAACCAGGACTCCACCATCTGGAATGTGGAGGAACACAGATACACTCGCAGTATGTATTGACAAATGCTTGCTTAATCTTTATGATGACCTTGCTTTGGTTCATATCATGGAATATTTTTTTCTTATTTTATCTCCTGGTATTAATATGAGAGGGATAGAATTTTCATTATGTCTATTTGACATGTCCGTCTGTCTGTAAACACATTTCATGATATAACTTTCAAACCATTTAAAGTTTCTATATGAAATATGGTACACATATTAGATTGCTGGCCCAGATGTGTGATGTTCTTCACTTTCAGTATTTTTAATGCATTTATATTAATAATAATAATAATAATAATAATAATAATACTAATACTAATACTAATACTACTACTACTACTACTACTACTAATAATAATAATAATAATAATAAAAGAGGACTTTGTATAGTGCCTAATCTTTCGAAGTTCAAAGTGCTTTACAACATTAGACAGCACTTAAAAAACATATATAATGATATGATTACAAAATTGAAAACAAACACAACAAAATTAGAAAACAGAAAACATGCCATAAATATTTAAGGTAAGGAAACAGGTCTTTAAGTCTGTTCTTGCAGTTGAAATAGGTGAGTTTTAACAGCACTCTTGAATGAGATCACTGTGTCTTTGTATCAGTGGGCAATTCGTTCTATGTTGCTTGGCCCTCATAAGCAAAAGAACATTGTCCTTATGATTTCAATTTCATAGTGGGAATAATGTCAGAAGAGGAGCGTAAGTATCTTGCTGGTGTATATGTATGGGTAAGGTCAGATAGGTATGTTGGACTGAAGCCCATCAGTGTAACATAGCACAGAGAACAAACATTGTGTTTAATTCTGGATCGAATGGATATCCAGTGTAGGGTACTTTAAGGATGATCAGAGAAGCTGTATTTTGAACTTTTTGAAGTTTCTGGAGTAGATATTAAGACGAACCAGACAGAATTAAGTTACAATAGTTCAGTCTTGAAAGTACTAAGGAACACACAAGTATTTTATTTGCATCAACTGACAGATACTTGCAAATGGAGCTGATGCATCTTAGCTCAAGATATGCAGCCTTTCATGTGTTCATGACATGTTGATAAAGAGTACTCTCAAGAGTGACACCAAGGTTTCGTACTGACTGCTTAAATTTAATGTTGGTGTTGCTGATATTTATTGTCTGAGGTAAAGGAAGTGAATGAGAAATTCTGTGTTGTAATCAGGATGGCTTCAGTTTTATCATCATTCATCTGCAGCTTGTTACATGTCATCCATGATTTCACATCGGGAATGCACCTCTCTACACCTCAGATGGTAGCTTAAACTTCAGCTAGATGGCTAGATTTGTATATTTGGGTGTCATCAGCATACAATTGGTGAGACTGGATGATGATCAATGATGCTTGAGAGTGGCAAAGTGTTATCCATTCATCTATCAATTACTGACATTTTAATTTCATAGGAAAAAATCCCAAACCATTGAAAATATCCAGTATATATATATATATATATATATATATATATATATATATATATATATATATATATATATATATATATATATATATATATATATATATATATATATATATATATAAATAGATATATATCTGTTTAAAATTTTGGTTCCTTTATCAAACTAGTGTTGTAAATATGCCTTTGCTATTCATACTTGTTCAGTGTTATCCATTCATCTATCAATTACTGACATTTTAATTTCATAGGAAAAAATCCCAAAACTTTGAAAATATCCAGTATATATATATATATATATATATATATATATATATATATATATATATATATATATATATATATATATAAAAACAGATATATATATATATATATATATATATATATATATAAACAGATATATATACATATATATATATATAAACAGATATATATCTGTTTAAAATTTTGGTTCCTTTATCAAACTAGTGTTGTAAATATGCCTTTGCTATTCATACTTGTTCAGTGTTATCCATTCATCTATCAATTACTGACATTTTAATTTCATAGGAAAAAATCCCAAAACTTTGAAAATATCCAGTATATATATATATATATATATATATATATATATATATATATATATATATATATATATATATATATATATATATAAAAACAGATATATATATATATATATATATATATATATATATATATATATATAAACAGATATATATATACATATATATATATATAAACAGATATATATCTGTTTAAAATTTTGGTTCCTTTATCAAACTAGTGTTGTAAATATGCCTTTGCTATTCATACTTGTTCAGTTTCTGTATTATAATGATTTTTATCCATTTGTCATTTCATCCATCCATCCATTATGACACTTTTGCTTTCAGAAAGAGCACAATATTCAGGACATGCAGCTTTATACACTTATTAGACTAGGAATTCTTCAGGTTAAAGATTTTCTATGGTTCATATGCAGATCATTTAAATTTTTCTTTCAACTTTAGAGATGGTATCTAATCATATTACATTAAGGGTCCATTCAATAAATCTTTCCCTCATAGCTAAACATGTTATTATAAAACATCTTTGCTCAGTTGGCAGGATTGGTGCTATATTGTTGCCTATATTCCTTGAAAGGAAATCAGCCAAGAGTAGTCTTCCCTTGGATACAGATACCATTACTCAGTAGTTTTAAATTGTTATGAACACTTCTTACCAAATGATAAGATCTATTTAACATAGGCACACTTCTTAATGATAAGATAACATCTATTTAACATAGGCACACTTCTTACAATATGATACAATAAGATTTATTTAAAATAAAACACTTCTTGTGATATGATAAGATTTATTTGATGTTACACTTCTTATGATTAGATAAGATTTTTTTAATACGGGTACACTTTATATGATTTGATAATATTTATCTAACATAACTTCACTTATGATAAGATTTATTTAACATTGGCACATTTCTTAAGATGAGATTTATGATATTTAACATTGGCAAACTTCTTATTATGAGATTTACGAAATTTAATATTGACACACTTCTTTTTATGAGATTTACAAAATTTAATATTGGCACACTTCTTTTTATGAGATTTACGATATTGTAACATAAAATTAACATAGGCACACTTCTTACGATATGATAAGATTTATTTAACACAGGCACACTTCTTAAAATATAAGATTTTTTTAACATAGGTTCACTTATTTTGATATAAGATTTAATTAACATTGGCACACTAATTACGAAATGATAAGATTTAATATAGGTTTACTTATTTTGATATGATAAGATTAACATTCGCACACTTAAGATAAGATTTATTTAACATGGGCACACCTCTTATGATATGGTAAGATTTTTTTAACACAGGTACATTTCATGTCATATCATAAGATTTATTTAACACAGGTACATTTCATGTGATATAAGATTTATTTAACACAGGTACATTTCATGGGGTATAAGATTTATTTAACACAGGTACATTTCATGTGATATAAGATTTATTTAACATATGCACATTTCATGTGATATAAGATTTATTTAACATGGGCACACCTCTTATGATATGATAAGATTTTTTTAACACAGGTACATGTCATTTGATATGATACAATATAATTAACATAGGCAATTTTGCAACACAATAAGATTTATTTATCATTGGCACACTTTTTACAACATGATAAGATTTATTATACATAGACAATCCTTTTACAATATGATAAGATTTATTTTACACGGATCCACTTCATTCAATATGATAAGATTTTTTTTTTTCACACAGATCCACTTCATTCAATATAAGATTTTTTTTACACAGATACACTTCATTCAATATGATAAGATTTATTTTACACAGATCCACTTCATTCAATATGATAAGAGTTATTTTACACAGATCCACTTCATTCAATATGATAAGATTTATTTTACACAGATCCACTTCATTCGATATGATAAGATTTATTTTACACAGGTACACTTCATGCAATGTAAGATTTTGTTTTACACAGGTACACTAGATTTATTTAACATAAGTTCACTTATTTTGATAAGATTTTTTTTAACATTTTCACACTTACGATAAGATAATATTTATTTAACCTGGCCACACATCTTATTATATCATAAGATTAATGTAGACACACCTCTTAAGATATGATAAGATTTATTTAACACAGGTACATTTCAAGTGATATAAGATTTATTTAACACAGGTACATTTCATGTGATATAAGATTTATTTAACACAGGTACATTTCATGGGATATAAGATTTATTTAACACAGGCACATTTCATGTGATATAAGATTTATTTAACATATGCACATTTCATGTGATATCATAAGATTTATTTAACACAGGCACATTTCATGTGATATAAGATTTATTTAATATATGCACATTTCATGTGATATGATAAGATTTATTTAAAACAGGCACATTTCATGTGATATAAGATTTATTTAACATATGCACACTTCTTAAAATATAAGATTTGTTTAACATAGGCACACTAATTGCGAAATGATAAGTGCTAGGCTGATCCCAGCCTTACTGTGTATTCTAGGCTGATTCCAGCTCGAGTAGAATTGGTGCTAGGCAGAATCCCAGCTCATGTAAAATCTGTGCTAGTCTGATCTCAGCATGCTAATGTATTCTGGGCTGATCCCATCTTAACCAAGTCTATGCTAGGATGATTCCTGCATAAGAATGTATTCTGGGTTGATCCCAGATTCATGGAATAGAGCTAGGCTGATCCCAGCATGAAGCAAATATCTTATATTTTTCTTATTAACTGTAAAAGGAATGTATTTAATGGACATGACCTTTATGTTATTAGTATAGCTTATGAGTATCCAATTGGAGGATAAAGATTATGAGTATCCGATTGGGGAAAAAAGCCTTTGCGTTTTTAGTGTAGCTTCTGAGTATCCGATTGGGGAAAAACGATCCTATCCCATGGTAGCCCCATGCGGATGAACAACCCATGATGTATTCATTAATTGATGGAGACTGGGGGTGGTGGTGGGCCAGCATAAATCTAAAAGAAAAGTTTGATAACAAAGACTCAAAATCCAGTGTTTGTATTTTTGAAAAGCCAGAGAGTTGAAACCATTGTCTGTACATTTGAAAAACCTGAGAAGTGACTCATCACATGGTACTCCATATGATCCTGCAATGTTCCATAAGAGTCTCTAATTTGGTTGGCTCTTTGAATTCTGCTGATATTGCCAACCAATGGGAATAGTTCTGTTCATGCTTCCCCCTCCAAAAAAAACCCCATAAAACAACCAGAGGCTACTAACAGTCTCTGGCCTAATTCTCAGGTCAAGTCTGCCTCTCAGTTTGAATGTCCATGTACATCACCCCTATCCAAGTGTTACCCACTGACTAAGCCTTATAATTCAACATATATCATCTAACCACATCACTAGTGGCAATTCCTCCCTTAATGGTCTTTATCTGACAAACCCCATTGCAACAAGATCATTAAGTTGTGCATAAACTTAAATTTTAAAAAATTTTCATTTAATATTGGCACACTTCTTATGTCAAGATAAAATTTATTTAACATAGGCACACCTCTTATGATGTGATAAGATAAATTTACATAGGTACACTTCATGAGATAAGATAAGATTTAATTTAACATATGCACACTTATGATATAATAAGATAAACTATGGTTAACATAGATTCACTTATTTTGATATGATAAGATTTATTTAACATAGGCAAACCTATTACAATATTATAAGATTTATATAACACAGGTACACTCATTTGATATGATTTATTTAACATAGGCAAACCTATTACAATATTATAAGATTTATATAACACAGGTACACTCATGTGATATGATTTATTTAACATAGGCAAACCTATTACAATATTATAAGATTTATATAACACAGGTACACTCATTTGATATGATTTATTTAACATAGGCAAACCTATTACAATATTATAAGATTTATATAACACAGGTACACTCATTTGATATGATTTATTCAACATAGGCACACCTATTACAATATTATAAGATTTATATAACACAGGTACACTCATTTGATATGATTTATTCAACATAGGCACACCTATTACAATATTATAAGATTTATATAACACAGGTACACTCATTTGATATGATTTATTTAATATAAGCACACCTATTACAATATTATAAGATTTATATAACACAGATACACTCATTTGATATGATTTATTTAATATAAGCACACCTATTACAATATTATAAGATTTATATAACACAGATACACTCATTTGATATGATTTATTTAATATAAGCACACCTATTACAATATTATAAGATTTATATAACACAGATACACTCATTTGATATGATTTATTTAATATAAGCACACCTATTACAATATTATAAGATTTATATAACACAGATACACTCATTTGATATGATTTATTTAACATAAACACACCTATTACAATATTATAAGATTTATATAACACAGGTACACTGATGTGATAAGATTTATTTAACATAAGCACACCTATTACAATATTATAAGATTTATATAACACAGATACACTCATTTGATATGATTTATTTAACATAAGCACACCTATTACAATATTATAAGATTTATATAACACAGATACACTCATTTGATATGATTTATTTAATATAAGCACACCTATTACAATATTATAAGATTTATATAACACAGATACACTCATTCGATATGATTTATTTAATATAAGCACACCTATTACAATATTATAAGATTTATATAACACAGATACACTCATTTGATATGATTTATTTAACATAAACACACCTATTACAATATTATAAGATTTATATAACACAGGTACACTGATGTGATAAGATTTATTTAACATAAGCACACCTATTACAATATTATAAGATTTATATAACACAGATACACTCATTTGATATGATTTATTTAACATAAACACACCTATTACAATATTATAAGATTTATATAACACAGATACACTCATTTGATATGATTTATTTAACATAGCCACACTTATGAAATGATGCAATAAGATTCATTTAACATATGTACACTTCTTACAATATGATAACATAAAATTGAACATAGGCATACTAATTACCAAATGAAAAGATTTATTTAACATTGGTACACTTCTTACAATAAGATAAGATATATTTTGCATAGGCTGTCTTCTTTTGAAATGATAAAATTTATTTAACAAAAACACTTTTTGCAATATGATGAGATTAAGTTAATGTTGGCACACTTCTTGTGACAAGTATTGTTATGTTTAGAAAGACTGGTTTTCTGCAGTACAGATGTTCTTGTGGCATCAACTCTACATGGTACAATGCGTTAGTTCATGATATACCCAATCCTGGATTCTCAGTGCAGATTGCACCAGACATAAAGTAATGGTGATTCCAGTCCCCAGCTTTGTCCGAGACACATAGCGTTTGTATCAGTTACAACCATGCTCACCATATCAAGACTTGTGATCCTTCATACAGCAATATTGTATAGACCTATCACTGGGACCAGCCCACCATCAGCAATATTGTATGGACCTATCACTGGACCCTGCCCACCATCAGGAATATTGTATGGACCTATCACTGGACCCAACCCACCATCAGCAATATTGTATAGACCTATCACTGGACCCAGCCCACCATAAGCAATATTATATGAACCTATCACTGGGCCCAGCCCACCATCAGCAATATTGTATGGACCTATCACTGGACCCAGCCCACCATAAGCAATATTGTATGGACCTATCACTGGACCCAACCCACCATCAGCAATATTGTATAGACCTATCACTGGACCCAGCCCACCATAAGCAATATTGTATGGACCTATCACTGGGCCCAACCCACCATCAGCAATATTGTATGGACCTATCACTGGACCCAGCCCACCATCAGCAATATTGTATGGACCTATCACTGGACCCAGCCCACCATAAGCAATATTGTATGGACCTATCACTGGGCCCAACCCACCATCAGCAATATTGTATGGACCTATCACTGGACCCAGCCCACCATCAGCAATATTGTATGGACCTATCACTGGACCCAGCCAACCATCAGCAATATTGTATGGACCTATCACTGGACCCAGCCAACCATCAGCAATATTGTATGGACCTATGACTGGACCCAGCCCATCATCAGCAATATTGTATGGACCTATCACTGGACCCTGTCCACCATCAGCAATATTGTATGGACCTATCACTGGGCCCAGCCCACCATCAGCAATATTGTATAAACCTATCACTGGGCCCAGCCAACCATAAGCAGTATTGTATGGACCTATCACTGGACCTTGCCCACCATCAGCAATATTGTATGGACCTATCACTGGACCCAGCCCATCATCAGCAATATTGTTTGGACCTATCACTGGACCCTGGCCACCATCAGCAATATTGTATGGACCTATCACTGGGCCCAGCCGACCATCAGCAATATTGTATGGACCTATCACTGGGCCCAGCCAACCATAAGCAATATTGTATGGACCTATCACTGGGCCCAGCCCACCATCAGCAATATTGTATGGACCTATCACTGGGCCCAGCCCACCATCAGCATTATTGTATGGACCTATCACTGGGCACCATCAGCAATATTGTATGGACCTATCACTGGGCCCAGCCGACCATCAGCAATATTGTATGGACCTATCACTGGGCCCAGCCCACCATCAGCAATATTGTATGGACCTATCACTGGGCCCAGCCCACCATCAGCATTATTGTATGGACCTATCACTGGGCACCATCAGCAATATTGTATGGACCTATCACTGGGCCCAGCCCACCATCAACCCTGTTCAGTTCTAGATGCCTGATACTGGCACAGTATGATGAAGATGCGCTGAGTGAATGCTTCAAGATAACCATATTCAAATTATGACCGACTCCAAGACCAGTAGGGATGGACTCCTAGCATAATAATGATGGACTCCTTGCCCAATAAGGATTGGCTCCTAACCCATTGAAGATGGACTCCTAGTCCAGTCAAGATGGACTCCTATGCTCAGTCATTGCACTCCGTATGTGGCTTCCACAGCACACTAATCACATGCATTACAGGATGCTTCATCCTTCCATCATTGAGGATCTGGGCTTACAGGCAGTCTGTGTTGACTAGACAATGGTGTCACATCTATATCCCATGCATTAATTAAAGAAGTGCTTTGCTATTCCCAGAATTCAGCTTATCGTTGCTTGGCTACTTGCATGGCTTCATACAGGATTCACATATGTTCACTTCTAGTATATGCCTTCCCACTGACACTTCTAGAATATCCCTTCCCACTTGACACTTCTAGTATATGCCTTCCCACTGACACTTGTATACCCCTTCCTACTCACACTTCTAAAATATGCCTTCCCACTGACACTTCTAGAATATCCCTTCCCACTAGACACTTCTAGTATATGCCTTCCCACTGACACTTTTAGTATATGCCTTCCCACTGACCCTTCTTATCTATTCCTCATGAGCAGGAACCTGTTCAGCAATGAAAGCAGGGCTGTCGTGAGAAAAACCAAATCATGTTGACCAAACTGTAGTAAGTTAATGAAAAGGGTATGGAACTATGCCATGGCATCTAGAAAGCATATTAGAGTGATAAGATATTGAAGCTTCTGAAAGGAGATCAGATGGAGTCTTGTTCATTGATCTCAGAATTCATGGTTCGTTCCATCTTGGACAGCCAGAGGTTTCAGTCTGGAGAAACTCAAGTTGACCAGAAGGTCAGAAAGGACATTGTTTCAACATATATCCCTTCCATAATTCCTGAACATATTTTATATGCCCTTCACCTAGCTATATCTCCTTAGTACATGTACCGCCACTCCAGTAGTAAATAATTACTATGTGATACATGATGCTAATCCATGTAATCAAGGAGAGACTACTCTTGTCTGATTTTTTTTTCTAGACAAGCAGACAACAGTTTAGTACAGTTATTGCTAACCAGGTCAAAAGAGTTTTTAACATATGTTTTAGATTGGGGTGGGTTGGGGTAGGATTAATGAAGTACAAGACTTGTTCCAAACAATGCTAGATTGCGCTGGCATAATCAAAGAAAATTGCTTTACCTTTAAGAAATGTTTTCTGTACCAAACACCCAAAACCAATGAATATATCCCCATGGCACATGGTGTGTTTGTGTATATATATATATATATATATATATATATATATATATATATATATATATATATATATATAGTTTTGTAGGAGAGAATATAGATAACTTTGTCTCTTGTATATATGAATCTATGGATTCACAAAAATTCTAATTTTCATGGGGTACCAATTTTATGGATTTTGTTCTTGCCCCAAAATTGTGTAACAATTGAAAACTTATATGTGCATATCGTCAGTAAAAGGATAATTAAATTAGGGAAAAGCCGATTGACTTTTGGTAGAAAAAAAAGAGGACAGTGTGACTGAATGAGTAAATTGGTTTTTGAACTTCAGTTTTAAAGCACACATCTTGTAACAAATTTAGTGATAAATTGCTTATGGTCTAAGGAAAATACTTATTGGTATTTAGATCCAAAGGTCAAGCTCACATTAAATCAGTGAATGCATTGACTTCAACAGTATAAGTTTAGTCTTAGACCACATACATTACCCAATATTTGTGGTTGGTTTGAACATGGGGCAAGGATGAAATTTATTTAGGTTAAAAGGTCATAAGTCAAGGTCACTACTACATAGTTTAGCGAGAGTGTTTTTGTAATGATAAAGATGAATTTCACACTTCACAGTAATAATGGACAACAGGCATTGAAGAGTTTTGTTCAGTCTACATTAGTTGAAAGCACACAGAAGTCACTCTTGTGATGTTGGGGGCAACAGCAGCAGCTCAACAGTTTATTAATAATTTGGTTAAAGATCATGGACATATTCTTAAACCTCTGATCATGAACATATTTCCTAAACCCCTGATCATTAACATATTTCCTAAACCTCTGATCATGAACATATGTCCTAAACCTCTGATCATGAACACATTTTGTAAACCTCTGATCATGAACATATCTTTCCTAAACCTCTGATCATTAACATATTTCCTAAACCTCTGATCATGAACATATGTCCTAAACCTCTGATCATGAACACATTTCGTAAAACTCTCATCATGAACATATTTCTTAAACCTCTGATCATGGACATATTCTTAAACCTCTGATCATGAACATATTTCCTAAACCTCTGACCATGAACATATTTCCTAAACCTCTGACCATGAACATATTTCCTAAAGATCTGACCATGAACATATTTCCTAAACCTCTGATCATGAACATATTTCCTAAACCTCTGACCATGAACATATTTCCTAAACCTCTGACCATGAACATATTTCCTAAACCTTTGACCATGAACATATTTCCTAAACCTCTGACCATGAACATATTTCCTAAACCTCTGATCATGAACATATTTCCTAAACCTCTGATTATGAACATATTTCCTAAACCTCTGGTCATGAACATATTTCCAAAACCTCAGTAGATTACCATCATTTTTGTATGAATCATATAGAAGCTAAGAACAGTAAAAATGAACATCAAACATTGGAGACAGTTTCTGTTGAGTAACTTTTGTGGAAAGCATACATTTTATGACTACTCAGTTATCCATTTAACTTTGGGGTCAAGTTCCCTTTAAGAAAAAAATTATATTTTTGGCTGAAGTTGTTTCATTTGCTAATTTTTCCTAAACTCCTTTTCTTTCCTTCATAATTACAATGAATCATTTATGAAGATTGGACATTTCATTTGAGAAACACATACAGTTGTCCATTTTTTCTTGAGGAAAAAGTCACAGTTATAGAAAATTTGCATTAAAATTTTGGTTTATATTTTTGTTTATATTCCTAAACCACATTATGGTTCTTCATCATAATACAGATGAATCATTATGAAACCAAGACAATAGATTTGGTAATAAGCACCATTTACCTTTGGGTCAAGGTCACAAAAAATTATTATGGTGTTTGGTTAACATTTTATAATTTTCTTATAAGTCCTTGAAGCTAAGGCCACATATTCACTCAACTTTATGATCTTATGGTCAAAGTAACACGTTACAGGAGTGCATTGACCTGTAAGCCCAATTCTTGTTTGATGACCTGTAGGCCCTATTCTTGTTTGATGACCTGTAGGCCCTATTCTTGTTTGATGACCTGTAGGCCATATTCTTGTTTGATATGTGAAAGAAATATGCTGCAGATGTTAGCTTGCCTTAAAATCAGTCAGAGTGATACAATTAAAGGTGACAGGTTTTCAAAAAAATTCTTTTTTCAACAAAATTTACGAATGGTTTGCTCATGGTCAGGCATAATACTTATGGTTTTAGGGTTAAAAGGTTATAGGCATGGTAGCTGAGGCCAATTATTTTTACAAGTCAAATTCTAATTTGCTGATTTCTTTGGATTTAACTTGTATCACTCATCGCTGTAGATAATATCTTCTTAAAGCATCTGATTTATCAGATGTATCATGAGGTGACTGGGGTCAGAAGAGACGCAGTTTTTAGCCAAAATTTCAGACATGATGCTTAGGAAATATTTATCATTACTTTGCCATTATTTAATAATATTGTGTATTCATGATTTAATAATGTGTGTTCATGATTTAATAATAATGTGTATTCATGATTTAATAATGATGTGTATTCAAGATTTAATAATGATGGGTTATTCTTGATTTAATAATGATGGGTATTCATGACAGCCCCAGACAAGGATGGTCAGATCCGTGATCTTAGCCAGGCTGAGATGATTCCCCTGGAGCCAACTCATCTTTCTTTCTTTGACAAGTTCCTGGAGCTACAGTATCGCATACTCTTCATCCAAGGGGACACTGAGATGGAACACAAGTACAGCTCTACCCCACTGGACTGGCCTCTTAGCAGCAAAAACCTAGCATACTGGATGCATCCAGTCACTAATGTAAGTAAATTTCCAAACCAGTCCAATCTTGACTGGCCTCTTAGCAGTAAAAACCTGGCATACTGGATGCATCCAGTCACTAATGTAAGTAAATTTCCAAACCAGTCCCATCTTGACTGGTCTCTTAGCAGTAAAAACTGGCATACTGGATGCATCCAGTCACTAATGTAAGTAGATTTCCAAACCAGTCCCATTGTCCAACCACCATTGACCTCTCACAATCCCTCTCTATGCACATGTATCTCAGTAGCAGTAACTTGATATACTCAATGCTTCAAGTCTTTATTATTACCACTCTTTGTGAACATGTAAGTTATGCTGGTTATGTGCCTTGTATGCTTAAATGTACACCTTCCTTTTCATAAAAACTACCTCAGTTTGTAGGATCACTTTTATCATTGAAAATGAGTAACTCGTGAGAATGTGATTCAACGTAAATGAAACAGCTATTAAGAACTTGTTGAATCGTTATTTGGAAAAATTTAATTTGGTCGAAACAGTGAATAAAGCAAAATCTGCATCTGATGTTCTTGGGAATAAATAAGGATTTAAGTGACGCTATACTCGCTTTGCACTCTTTAAATACTGTACATTATAGTTCAGCCTGGTCTCCTGGATAAACTCAACCGGCCCACAAATTATGAAGTATGTATTTACCTTTATTTAATTTCGTGTTGGATAAATCAGAAAATATGCACATGCAAAATGATAACAAAATAAATTAAAGTATTTTATAAAAGTTTAAAATTACAAGTGTTGGGTCACTGAAAATGATTATTATTTACATAAATATGTCTTAGGACACGGAATTATTTTATTTTCATGTCGTAAGATTTACAGCCATTACAGTAGTCAACAAAAAGACTTCAAACTGTCAAGTTTAGACATTGGCCCATGGATAAGCTGCTTCTCCCCATTCTTCCAGGCTTTTATTTTTTCCTAAAGTATTCGGCTTATATGTGAGTATATATGGTAATATTGATGCACAGTTTCACTTTTTGATTTCATCACATTTCGATTTTGCAACACGAATCTTTAAGAAAATCCTTTAAAAGAAAAATAAACTATAATAAACTTACTTTAAATTCTATATATTTTTAAAATTCATTTCCTAATTTCTGGAGATTGATAATGCAACAGTTGTATAGACTTTCCATGTAGTCTACATTTTCCCATGTTTTTTCTTGCCCAAATTCATCTGTTAGGTAACCTTGTATCTACATTTTCCCATGTTATTTAAGGCCCAAATTCATCTGTTAGGTAACCTGGTATCTTCATTTTCCTATGTTATTTAAGGCCCAAATTCATCTGTTAGGTAACCTTGTATCTACATTTTCCCATGTTATTTAAGGCCCAAATTCATCTGTTAGGTAACCTTGTATCTACATTTTCCCATGCTATTTAAAGCCCAAATTCATCTGTCAGGTAACCTTGTATCTACATTTTTCTATGTTATTTAAGGCCCGAATTAATCTGTTAGGTAACCATGTACCTTCATTTTCCCATGTTATTTAAGGTCCAAATTCATGTTAGGTAACCTTTTATCTACATTTTCCCATGATATTTAAGGCCCAAATTCATCTGTTAGGTAACCTTATATCTACATTTTCCCATGTTATTTAAGGCCAAAGTTCATCTGTCAGATAACCTTGTATCTTAATTTTCCCATTTAATTAAGGCCCAAATTCATCTGTCAGGTAACCTTGTATCTACATTTTCCCATGTTATTTAAGGCCCAAAATCATCTGTCAGGTAACCTTGTATCTACATTTTCCCATGTTATTTAAGGCCCCAAATCATCTGTTAGGTAACCATGTATCTTCATTTTCCCATGTTAAGGCCCAATTTCATCTGTTAGGTAACCTTGTATCTACATTTTCCCATGTTATTTAAGGCCCAAATTCATCTGTCAGGTAACATTGTATCTACATTTTCCCATGTTATTTAAGGCATAAATTCATCTGTTAGGTAACCTTGTATCTGTGTCTATATTTTCCCATGTTATTTCATGCCAAAGTTCAAACCTCAGTCTACATTTTCTCATGTTATTTTAGGCCCAGATTCATTTGTTAGGTAACCCTGTGTCAACATTTTCCAATGTTATTGCAGGCCCAGATTCATCTGTTAGGCAACCCTGTGGTGTGGATAGCTGGTACACTCAGTATTATCATCTATGCTGGGCTTTTCTTCTTCTATCTGATGAGGCAAAAGCGAGGGTTTCAGGATTTACCGACAAGTGAGTATAAGATTTCATCTATAAAATGTACTCATTATTCCATTAAATTACTTCTGTTAGATTCTTATTTTCAGGTCAGACATAAGTGAACTTGACCAAAGATGTATCATGACACCCGAATGCTTGTAACACATGATTGTAATTATTGTAATGCATGATTATAATTATTGTAATGCATGATTATAATTATTGTAATGCATGATTATAATTATTGTAATGCATGATTATAATTATTGTAACACATAATTGTAATTATTGTAATGCATTATAATTATTGTAACACATGATTATAATTATTGTAACACATGATTATAATTATTCTAATGCATGATTATAATTATTGTAATGCATGATTATAATTGTTGTTGTTGTTGGGCTTAACGCCATTTTCCAGCACTTGATAGGCTATTCATGGCGGCCAGTATTAATGGTGGAGGAAGAAACCGAGAAATCACCGGAAAGAACCACCGACCCACGAGAAGCTACTGGCAAGCTTTCTCACATATCCACATTCGCCGAATCCTAGACTCGAACACACGCAGACAGAGGTGAGATGGCAGTGATCCGTAACGGACAGCGCTTTAGACCACTCGGCCATAGTAATGCATGATTATAATTATTGTAATGTAGAATTATAATTATTGTAACACATGATAATAATTATTGTAATGTAGAATTATAATTATTGTAACACATGATAATAATTATTGTAATGCATGATTATATTTGTAGTAATGCATGATTATAATTATTGTAATGTAGAATTATAATTATTGTAACACATGATAATAATTATTGTAATGCATGATTATAATTATTGTAATGTACAATTATAATTATTGTAACACATGATAATAATTATTGTAATGCATGATTATATTTGTAGTAATGCATGATTAAAATTATTGTAATGTACAATTATAATTATTGTAACACATGATTATAATTATTGTAACACATGATAATAATTATTGTAATGCATGATTATAATTATTGAAATTCCTGATTATAATTATTGTAATGCCAGATTATAATTTTTTTGTAAAGTTTATCTGAGCACAAAAACTCACTACTCACTAGTCAGAAATGATGTCAATTTATTACCTCAATTCACATGATAAAATGATAAAATTCTAAAATGCTATCAAAGAAAAAGCAACCATTCTGGATTGTACAGAGGTAGAAAAACTTTTGCTACAGACTGTGTGTATGGTATTTTCTCAGTGTATTTGAGTGTGTCACCTGGTGGAAAAAATGCCTTTACATTTAAAAAAAAATCACTTTAAATCAGTAAGATAAATTGTTGGGGAAAATTTGGAAGTATTCCTATTGATATATCTTTGATTCCAGGTTTTTAAGCTAAAAGTAGCAGTTTTTGTCCTGTGATAGATGCAAGTAGAATAGTTACATCTGCTAATTTCATTTTAAATGCAACATGTTGAGTAAGTTTTAACTACCTTTCTAAGGCTTTCATGTGATGTAAATTAGTTCAGTGGGCATGGACTGTTAAGTTCTAACTATCTTACCAAGGCCTTCATGTGATGTAATTAGTACAGTGAGTACTAAGTTCTAACTACCTTACCAAGGCCTTCATGTGATGTAAATTAGGACAGTGAGCACTATGTTCTAACTACCTTACCAAGGCCTTTATGTGATGTAATTAGTACAATGAGCACTATGTTCAAACTAACTTACCAAGGCCTTCATGTGATGTAAATTAGTACAATGAGCACTAAGTTCAAACTACCTTACCAAGGCCTTAATGTGATGTAAATTAGTACAATGAGCACTAAGTTCAAACTACCTTACCAAGGTCATCATGTGATGTAAATTAGCACAATGAGCACATATATAAATCCTGTTTAAAATACTGTATTTAGTAAAGATGTGTTACAGGCATAAGTGACTTTTGTAAACTCACAGGTTTTATGGTAAAGATTATTAAATTGGATACTCTTGTGTACATAATCAGGTGTTATGCTAAAGGTTATTAAATTGGATACTCTTGTGTACATAATCAGGTGTTATGCTAAAGGTTATTAAATTGGATACTCTTGTGTACATAATCAGGTGTTATGCTAAAGATTATTAAATTGGATACTCTTGTGTACATAATCAGGTGTTATGCTAAAGATTATTAAATTGGATACTCATGTACATAATCAGGTGTTAAGCTATAGATTATTAAATTGGATACTCTTGTGTACATAATCAGGTGTTATGCTAAAGGTTATTAAATTGGATACTCTTGTGTACATAATCAGGTGTTATGCTAAAGATTATTAAATTTGGATACTCATGTACATAATCAGGTGTTAAGCTATAGATTATTACATTGGATACTCTTGTGTACATAATCAGGTGTTGAGCTATAGATTATTAAATTGGATACTCTTGTGTACATAATCAGGTGTTATGCTAAAGATTATTAAATTGGATACTCTTGTGTACATAATCAGGTGTTATGCTAAAGATTATTAAATTGGATACTCTTGTGTACATAATCAGGTGTTATGCTAAAGTTTTTTAAATTGAATACTCTTGTGTACATAATCAGGTGTTATGCTAAAGGTTATTAAATTGGATACTTTGAACACAGGCAGGTGTTAGAGACTAAATGTTAAATTGGATGCAGATTGGCAGGTGTTAGACTAAATGTAAAATTGGATGCTCTCTTGCAGTGCAGATAGGCAGGTGTTAGACTAAATGTTATTAAATTGGATACCCATACACTTATCCATGTGTTAGACTAAAAGTTATTAAACTGGATATACTCATACACTTATGCATGTGTTAGAATGAAGGATTTTAAATTTGATACTTATACACTTATGTTAGACTAAAGGTTGTTAAATCAGATACTCTCATGCCCCTGGGTACATGTTATACTAAACATTATGAAATTGGATACACTCATGTACATTGGCAGGTGTTATGCTAAAGGTTATTAAATTGGATATGGATGATACACAAGGATACTATTTAACCCTTTATAACTGTTAAGGTTTATTTACAATATGCATCTCCATGTAACCAAAATGATGGCTTTCACAAATTTTTATTCATGCTGCACAGTCTCTGTGTAACTAACATGGTGACTTTCACAAACTGTCATTTGCTCTAGGAATCTGCTTCACATTTTGAGCATGTGTGCAGACCTAGTGTTTATGTTCAGTCTCAATGGTAAGCAAACATTGCATTATATCTTGTGAAATTATTTTCTTAAAATACTGGAGTGCTCTGACTTTTTATTTTCACGCTGGAAATTTAAAATTGTTTAAAGGTTAATTAGAGCTGAACCCAACCTAAACAAGTAATTTTTAAAACAATACTTTCTTGCAGATGAATGGCATCAGTTTGTTTTCATCGGTGACTTGCTTGTTATTGGATATTTGCTACACTACCTGCCATTTTTCCTGACAGATAGTACTTTGTTCCTGCACAATTATCTCCCTTGTGTGATCTTCAAGGTTCTGGCCTTGGCATCTGTGATAGATCACCTGGATATTATTTTATACAGGTGAGTGTTGGACTCACTTCTTTCTGCATAAGCCCTGAGATTTACTGTTATGTTCAATCATTCAATAGATTTATGCTTTATAAGAAGGTATATTGACACAAATCTTCTTCCAACATACACTGTTACACATCATTTGTGGAAAGGACGGAATCACTAAACTGAATATTATCTTCAACATACTATAGTAATATGAAATGTTGCATAATTTGAGAAACAATAAAGGCAGGAATTCATTACGTTCAGTGTGCCACATTAATAATTCAGAATTTCTCATTTTTTGATTGCAATGATAATAATAATTCTGAATTAGAGCATACAGTGCTGTTTGACCTAATTAGCTAATGACATATGGCACTAATGATATCCAAAGTCTACTATGTTACTATTGGACCTAATTAGCTAATACCATCTATGGGACTGTACCATGTTACTATTGTACCTAATTAGCTAATACCATCTATGGGTCTGTACCATGTTGCTATTGGACCTAATTAGCTAATACCATCTATGGGACTGTACCATGTTGCTATTTGATATAACTACTAAGCGGATAAGGAAGTGTACATTGTTACAATTGGACCCAAGTTAGAAACAATACAAACCACTACTTTAGTGGTCCAGTGGTTAGAGCATCTGCATCTGATTTTGGAGGTGCGGGTTCAGACCACAGCCCAGTTATACCAAAGACTTACAAAATGATACTAACAGCTGCCTAACTAGGAGCTCCACATTAAGTGATTATTGTTAGGACTGGTCAGTCTGGTGTCAGGATAATGTAACTAGGTGGGACATTATGCTACACGTCTGTGGCATGATGACCCAGTGATAGAGATTACTATAAACTGCCACAATACGGACATTGTAGCAATATGGCTGAAACAATGTTACAGCCTTGTTAAAAGTCCAAATTACTTACACACACACACATGTAAGATATTAGTATCTTCCTAATTAGCTAATGACATAAGGGAGTGTACCATGTTATTATTTGACCTAATTAGCCAGTGATTTGTTATTTGACCTGATTAGTTCTTGATATATGGGACTGTACCATGTTATCTCTTGACCTAATTGCTGATGACATATGGGACTGTACCATGTTATCTCTTGACCTAATTGCTGATGACATATGGGACTGTACCATGTTATCTCTTGACCTAATTGCTGATGACATATGGGACTGTACCATGATACCATTGAACTAATGTAGTAAATAATAACTTCCATATGAGATTTTTTGGGGTGGGTGGGTATTGAGATAGAACTAATAAGACCATTTGTAAAATACATAATTTCCTTAATAGTGTTTGGAATGAGAGATCATTGAATATTTTGTTGGACCTAGCAGCTATTTAATAAAGTTGTTCATTCACAATGTTTTCTTTCATACCCAGGGTTCCGCATGGCTCTGTGATAGTGCGCTACACCATCCTTGCACTCTTGATGACTGCGTCCTGGACATTTTACAGATTATCAGTTTTTACATATGGCAATGTGGACCTCACAGCAGAGCAGATAACCAGTCTAGCTTGGAGAGAATCTTGGGACTTTCTTGTTCATTTGAGGGTTGGTTTCTAGTCAAGCAAAACCACATGTATTGTAATGAAAAGCTGTGCTTTTATTCACTTGTTAACATTAAGTTATTTATTATAATATTCCATGTAGACAATTGACTATGAACTTGAGACCATCACTTTGTACTTTGACCATCACTTGGCATTTATTTTTCTTCAGGATCAAAATACTGCCTTCGTTTATAGAAGAATAGTTTTATTTATAGTAGTGACGCTGATCAAGACTATTGTAATTAATTTTGTATTACTTCAGTTTAAATTTTGTTTTAAAATTGTTAAAATATATAAATTAAGCTGTGTCACCAAAGATTTCTTTTTTTATGTTTAGCTCATCTGTTTTTTCTGATTTTGTCACATACTTGTAGTCAGTATGACTAATCTGAAACGGTTGTGTCTGAAAAAAAAATTTAGTTTCTAAGAGTTGGTCTTTTTCTCATTTCTACATGAATAAGAGGAGTTTTGTAATGTTCTTGCAAATTTCCTTGTTTTGTTTCCTTCCTCCCAATTTTTCCCATTCTTCTGCCTTTTTGTTCATCCCTACAAAGCCAGTTAGCAAGATTGCACAAAAACACATATTAGGCCATTCAAATTTGGAAGGAATATTTGTATGCATTCGTGGATGACCTAATTAGATGTTTGGACTGTTATAGGAATTTGTTGTATTTTACTCTTTTTGAAACTTGCTGTACTTGGTCATATTGACAGGGTTAAGCATAAACAACCAGTGTTAGACCAATAATTCTGCATGTTTTTATTCATGAATAAATGATCTGATTAGATTCTCATTTTATTACAGGTTTTTTTTCCAACTTTTTCTAACTTTTTAAGCTTTATATTTTTTTCCTGTGTACTACAGTGGTGGCATAATTGTTTTAGAACAGATCATGTTTTTACCTTATTATTATCCTGTTTCATAACACAGAAAGTTAAAACTTAAAGAGGTGTAGATCAGATGTAAGTTTTAGCTGTTATGCTGTTGTATCGAATTTCTCATCAAAAGTTGTAATCAATTATACAAAAATTGCAGACCACTTAAACCTGTGCACAAACAGTTCACCTTTAAAACTCCTCAAATTCATTGTTCCCTTGTAGTAAGTGTATATAAAGGTAGACGCATAATAGTTGTACAACCTAACTAAAAATCAGTTAAGGACTTAAAAAAAAAAAATGTGCAAATTTTCAAAAATCTTAAAATTTCAGATCATTTTTATTTATATGACCCTTATTTGTGGACATTTACTCTTTGATTGGAGATCAGATTGTAAGCAACTGTACAATTGTTAAGGAGGTCATATTGTCAGTAACTGTGCAATCATATTAGAAGTCAAGTTGGAAGTAACTGTACAATGATACCAGATTGTAAGTAACTGCAGATATGTACAGGAGGTCAGATTGTAATTTGCAGTAACTTCGTAATCTAAATGAGATCAGAGTGTAAGTAACTGTATATTTGTACAGAGGCGGTCCTATTTTAAGTAGCTGTACAAATTAAAGGAGGCATTATTGTAAGTAACTGTACAACCTGAAGGGGGTAAAATTGTTAGTAACTGTACAACCTTAAGGAGGTCCTATTGTAAGTAACTGTATAACCTAAAGAAGGTCTGGTTGTAGGTAACTCTAAAATTGTAAGTACACAATGTAAAGGAGATCCTGTTGTAAGTAACTGCAAAAACAAAAAGGAGGCCAGCTTGTAAGTATACAACCTAAGTGAGGTTTTATTGTAAGAAACTCCACAACCTAAAGGAGGTCCTGTGGTAATTATTCTACACCTAAAGGACATCAGATTCTAAGTAACCATACAGCCTAAAGGAGGTAAGATTGTAATAATACAACCTAAAGGAAGTCCTGTTATAAGCAACTGTACAACTTAAAGGGGGTCAGATTGTAAGTAACTGTACACCTAAAAGAGGTCAGATTGTAAGTGACTGTGTGCCCTTAAGGTCAGATTGTATGTAACTGTACACCCTAAGGAGGTCCTATTGTCAGTAACTGTACAGTCTAACAGAGGTCTTGTTGTAAGTAACTATACAACCTAAATGAGGCCAGATTGTAGGTATTGAACCTAAAGAAGATCAAATTGTAATTATACAACTTAAAAAGGTCTGATTGTAAGTATACAACCTAAAGGAGGTCAGATTGTAAGTAACTGTACAAACAAAAGGAGGTCAGATTGTAAGTAAATGTACACCCTAACAGAGGTCAGGTTGAAAGTAACTGTACAACCTAAAGGAGGTCCTGTTGTAACTATACAACCTAAAGGAGGTCAGATTGTAGATATATAACCTTAAGGTCAGATGGGTAGCATAAAAATACTTTATTTTCCTAACACACAGTTGGACTTGTTGGTACTGACTCTAAAATAGAAATGGCTTGCATTTACTCTCATGTATTACTTACTATGTGACAGTAAATTTAGTCACCTTGTAAATAATGTATTGCTATGTGACAATGAATTTAATCTTCATTTAAATTATGTTTTTTTTTTTAAAAACAACATTTAAATCAAATTTAAATTTTGTTTACAAGTATTGGAAAAAAATCTTAATCTTATTGTTATTCTTTGCTTTTGTTTTTAGAATTTCCTTTTGCTACAATGGAGTTTTGTTATAATTCCATATAATTTTTTATGCTGCCATCTAAGTTACAATGCTGCCATAAAGTTATTAAGTATCAGTGGAATTCCCCACGCTGCATTAAATTTCCTATGTCTGAATAGAATTTACTATACTGCTTTAGAAGTTATTAGGTATCAGTGGAATTCCCCACGCTGCATTAAATTTCCTATGTCTGAATAGAATTTACTATACTGCTCTAGAAGTTATTAAGTATCAGTGGAATTTATTATGCTGCAGTGACATTTTTTGGACCAATTCACCATTTATTGTTTTTATATCATAATTATTCATAAATAAGAAAGAAAACTCTATGCCGAGTGGAGAAATTCACTATCATTTTTTCATCAATAGTACACTTGTTTTTGTTCATCAATAGTACACTTGTTTTTTACAATAGTACACTTGTTTTCATCAATAGTACACTTGTTTTTGTACTAGAACTTAAGACTAGAACTTAAGGCATTGTCTGTTGTCCATCTGTTGTTAATTGTCATCCCAGTATAATCACTACAACATTATTTGGAAAATTGCCATGGAACTTTACACACACATTCATTTTGATCTGATATAACAACGGTGTCATTCAGACATTTGATAATACAGTATCTTGCAGTTACTGAATGGATGGTCAGCTCAGCATGGTGTTCTAATGAAAAGATTTGTTATGACATCTTGCTGGTCTTAAATAAAATTGTTCCAGCCTGATATCCAATATGGCCTTACAGCAGCCATGTTGATTATCAGGTTATTCTTGCAATACCTGAAATGAGGTTTTAACCAGATATCTTATGATGTCTAGTTGGTCCTAATGAAAATAGCACAGATATGTTCTGTATAGTTGCCACATTGGCCATCTTAAAAATACCAGATATCTTATGATGTCTAGTTGGTCCTAATGAAAATAGCACAGATATGTTCTGTATAGTTGCCACATTGGCCATCTTAAAAATACCAGATATCTTATGATGTCTAGTTGGTCCTAATGAAAATAGCACAGATATGTTCTGTATAGTTGCCACATTGGCCATCTTAAAAATACCAGATATCTTATGATGTCTAGTTGGTCCTAATGAAAATAGCACAGATATGTTCTGTATAGTTGCCACATTGGCCATCTTAAAAATACCAGATATCTTATGATGTCTAGCTGGTTGTAGAGGAAAATGGTGCTGATCTGACTTCCACCTTACACCAGCCAATTTGAAAATCTTGATTTTGCTACTCCTTCTGAATGGAAAGTCATATTAACATAAGGTTTCCACCAGAGGATTTATTTTGATGTAATGATGGTCCAAAATAAAAATGGTTGTGCTCAGACATCCAATATGGCCACTGCATTAGCTATATCAAAAATCATTATTGCTACTCCTGCTAAACAAAAGTTGTTGTTGCCACACTGGAAGATATCATATGATGTCTGCTAAGTCCTAAATACAAATGGTAATGCTTGCAAAACAAAAAAAAAAGCAGCTATAGTGGCCATTTTTAAAATCATGTTATTGCTACTTCACCTGATAAGATGGCCATAACAGCATGGGGTTTTACTAAGCAACTTTTTGTGAGGTCTAGTCCTAAATGAAAATGGTGCTGATCGGGTCGCTACAATGGCCATATTGAAAATCTTGTCACTACTTCTGGTTGGCTGGTTGTATCAATACTGTGCTTTGACCAAAAAACTTTTTTATGATGTCTGGTTAATCTTTTTAAATAGAAATGGTGCCAGTCTAATGTACAGATTGACCATCATGGCGGCCAACACAATAGGTGCTTTCTATGAGAGAACTTATAATATCATCTTATTTCTGAATGAAAATGGTGCCAATCTGATATGCAGAGTGACCACCACAGCATCTGATTTGAAAATCTTGTTTTTGCTGATGATGTCAAAGATGTTTTCAACACTCAGCATTATAAAGGAAGAAATGATCTTATATTGAATTCTTGGAAATTCATTTTGGCCAGTAGAGCATCTGTCCCTACAAGGGACTCTTGTTCCAGTTAAAGACTTGCTGTATCAATAAAACTGTCTCCAATGACAGTCAGTATTCTGTATCAGTTAAAAACTTGCTGTACCAATAAAACTGTCACCAATGACAGTCAGTATTCTGTATCAGTTAAAAACTTGCTGTATCAATAAAACTGTCTCCATTGACAGTCAGTATTCTGTATCAGTTAAAGACTGGCTGTATCAATAAAACTGTCTCCAATGACAGTCAGTATTCTGTATCAGTTAAAAACTTAATGTACCAATAAAACTGTCACCAATGACAGTCAGTATTCTGTATCAGTTAAAAACTTGCTGTATCAATAAAACTGTCTCCAATGACAGTCAGTATTCTGTATCAGTTAAAAACTTAATGTACCAATAAAACTGTCACCAATGACAGTCAGTATTCTGTATCAGTTAAAAACTTGCTGTATCAATAAAACTGTCTCCAATGACAGTCAGTATTCTGTATCAGTTAAAGACTTGCTGTATCAATAAAACTGTCTCCAATGACAGTCAGTATTCTGTATTAGTTAAAAACTTGCTGTGCCAATAAAACTGTCTCCAATGACAGTCAGTATTCTGTATCAGTTAAAAACTTGCTGTATCAATAAAACTGTCTCCAATGACAGTCAGTATTCTGTATCAGTTAAAAACTTGATGTATCAATAAAACTGTCACCAATGATAGTCAGTATTCTGTATCAGTTAAAAACTTGCTGTATCAATAAAACTGTCTCCAATGACAGTCAGTATTCTGTATCAGTTAAAGACTTGCTGTATCAATAAAACTGTCTCCAATGACAGTCAGTATTCTGTATTAGTTAAAAACTTGCTGTGCCAATAAAACTGTCTCCAATGACAGTCAGTATTCTGTATCAGTTAAAAACTTGCTGTATCAATAAAACTGTCTCCAATGACAGTCAGTATTCTGTATCAGTTAAAGACTGGCTGTATCAATAAAACTGTCTCCAATGACAGTCAGTATTCTGTATCAGTTAAAAACTTAATGTACCAATAAAACTGTCACCAATGACAGTCAGTATTCTGTATCAGTTAAAAACTTGCTGTATCAATAAAACTGTCTCCAATGACAGTCAGTATTCTGTATCAGTTAAAGACTTGCTGTATCAATAAAACTGTCTCCAATGACAGTCAGTATTCTGTATTAGTTAAAAACTTGCTGTGCCAATAAAACTGTCTCCAATGACAGTCAGTATTCTGTATCAGTTAAAAACTTGCTGTATCAATAAAACTGTCTCCAATGACAGTCAGTATTCTGTATCAGTTAAAAACTTGATGTATCAATAAAACTGTCACCAATGACAGTCAGTATTCTGTATCAGTTAAAAACTTGCTGTACCAATAAAACTGTCACCAATGACAGTCAGTATTCTGTATCAGTTAAAAACTTGCTGTATCAATAAAACTGTCACCAATGACAGTCAGTATTCTCTATCAGTTAAAAACTTGCTGTATCAATAAAACTGTCTCCAATGACAGTCAGTATTCTGTATCAGTTAAAAACTTGATGTATCAATAAAACTGTCACCAATGACAGTCAGTATTCTGTATCAGTTAAAAACTTGCTGTACCAATAAAACTGTCACCAATGACAGTCAGTATTCTGTATCAGTTAAAAACTTGTTGTATCAATAAAACTGTCACCAATGACAGTCAGTATTCTGTATCAGTTAAAGACTTGTTGTATCAATAAAACTGTCACCAATGACAGTATTCTGTACCAGTTGAGTTTATTGCTTTTGGACAGGGTATTATAATAATTCAACCTTTTCTTTGTAGACTATATTTCCTTTATCTAATTTTGTTTCTTTTATTCTTTGCATCTCTGTGTGGGATATATTTTCTTTATCCATTTGGTCAAAAAATGATCCAAGCAAAATAAATTGTTAACATAGTATGTCTTATAAAGAAATAATTAACTGAAAAAACCACATTTTTGTGTCTTTTTTAAAATTTGTTTTGGATAGTAATAACACTTGAAGTTTTTAATTGTGACCATCTATATAGGGGCCATTCACATAGCCTTAGAACTGGCCTACACTACAGCACCTGAAAACTGTCCTAATTTTGTAACTTAAATGTAGGATCAGAAAGACAAGGTTAACTCTGTACGCTCCTATCTCATTTGTGAGAGGTCATATAAAGTTATTGCAGCAAAAGAATATAATGGAAATAAATAGTCATTTATTTATTATGCTTAAATGTTTATGTATATTCCTTATATTACAAGATATTTGGTTTTCTGTAAAGTCGTAGTACAACACGGACGGGCTGATAAGCGTGGGCACCTCAGACTTTCATTATCAATCTCATGTATAATTTATTCATCCTTATGTCCTCTCCAGTAAAAACTCTATAAATATTTTAAAACTTTGCTGAAATATTATAAGTAATTGCATCTTGTTAAAAATATCACCTACTTTTCTCATTTTTTTCTCGGACTTTCTTTTTATCAGTATTGATTTCTAAATGTACACATTATTCCTCTAACTGTAAATTAATTAAACTACAGTATTTTCTGTTTCTCATACTTTTATTACTTTGTATATGTACTGATAATTGTAAGGAAAAAGTTAATTTATTTAGGTGCCAGAGGTCTGCAAAGTTTTAATATAAAAATATTTTCTGTATAAATAATATAGATGACAAAATAATAATTACAATTTTTGTTAGTTTTAATTAGTTTCATACACGTTTATTATTTTGTATGTGTACTGATAATTGGAAGTTAACAGTTATTATAATTGTCTTAGGTACCAGAAATATGCAAAGTTTTGATATAAAAAAAATTAGATGACAAAATAATACTTATAATTTTTGTGGATTAATGTGTATTTTTTCAAAATTTGAGAGTATTTTAATATTGTAGACAGATTAGTAAATTTGTTTATATATAGACTCATTTTGAAGTAATAAAGAATATGAAGAAGTCAGAAATTTAAACATGATATCAGCTGGTAGAATAACTTTTTGATTGATATTGTAAAATTGTGCATAAATGGTTTAGACAAGGTTTGAAATTGAATATATGACTAATATATGATTCAGAATTAAAATATCTATGCTTACAACAAACTACTTAATGTAAAGTTTGTTCAGAGTAATTAAACAATATATTTTTACCTTGGTAATGTGTCATGTATTTAGTCTATATTTATATATTCATAGGACATTCCATTTTATATTATTCATTGCCACCAAAAATAAAACATTTTGAACAAAATACATCTTGCTTTGAAACAATGGTCCTAATTAGAACAGTGTCAGCTGATGGGGTCTTTAGGAAAATATCTTAACTTGTGTCGTCTTTCTTCATTGACATTTATGTTTCAAAATAATTGTTACTGCTTTCTTCCTTTTCATGTGATTTTTGATGACTTGTGTAGGCTTCCATTTGTGACTGATTATTTTATTTGCTCTCCTATTCTTTTGTGACTTAAAATTATAGGGCCATCTGGAAGTGGTAAGACGCAATTATTGCTTAATCTGATAATGAAGATGGTTGAAGTGGAATAAATTATATTTCTGTAGATGACCAGTACTTAAAATGTTTAATGAAAATGCAAAGTTGCTCAATGAAGACAGTGACATTATCGACTTTATATTTGATATTGATGAAGCGCTATCTGTAGACTTTGATGGAAGTACTAACAATTTAGCAGTGTAAGATGATATCATACTTGACAAACAGTCAAATCCTGCCTTGATATTTTCCAGAGGTAGACATAAAAATACAGAAGTGATTTATGTTACCCAGCGTTATACACAAATGCCAAAGGTGATAGTGATAACTGTAATATTTTAGTTGTGTTTAATGGAGTTGATACATATACACTTCCAAATATTTATTATACTTGGTGTTCAGGAGACATGAACATGAATAAATTAAAAAATATCTTTGCACTTGCACAATCTACACTGTTTGGTTTTATAACAATAAATTTGCATGATTCCAGGTTGAGATATTGTAACGGACTTGATACAATATTTAGATAAAATTGACAGCAGCAGGGAGGGTGAGCTGATAAAAAAATTAGTGTTAGACGCAAACAAAACACGCCTAAAATTTGAAAAAATAGGTCAACAAATGAGTAACAAAAATGAACTAACCCTATCAATTTTTGTTTTTAAAATATATTTGGTTAGTGGATTTGGTTTAGTGTGATTGACCTTTTTTAGCCCTTCTTAGAAACTTTTATTTTTGCTAACGGACCCTCTAAAAAAGTTGTAGAGTCCACCCTTTCTGCTGCTCAATCTGATATCAGGTGTGTCCACTACAGCCTCTGATTTGAAAATTGTATTATTGCTGAAGATGTCTTTAGGGAAATATGTAAACTTGTGTCTGCTTTCTTCTTTTCCATTTATGTTTTATGATAATTTTTACTGCTCTCTTCCTATCCTTGTGAGTTGTGATGACTTGTGTAGGCTCTTCCATTTGTGAGTTGTGATGACTTGTGTAGGCTCTTCCATTTGTGAGTTGTGATGACTTGTGTAGGCTCTTCCATTTGTGAGTTGTGATGACTTGTGTAGGCTCTTCCATTTGTGAGTTGTGATGACTTGTGTAGGCTCTTCCATTTGTGAGTTGTGATGACTTGTGTAGGCTCTTCCATTTGTGAGTTGTGATGACTTGTGTAGGCTCTTCCATTTGTGAGTTGTGATGACTTGTGTAGGCTCTTCCATTTGTGAGTTGTGATGACTTGTGTAGGCTCTTCCATTTGTGAGTTGTGATGACTTGTGTAGGTTCTTCCATTTGTGAGTTGTGATGACTTGTGTAGGCTCTTCCATTTGTGAGTTGTGATGACTTGTGTAGGCTCTTCCATTTGTGAGTTGTGATGACTTGTGAAGGCTCTTCCATTTGTGAGTTGTGATGACTTGTGTAGGCTCTTCCATTTGTGAGTTGTGATGACTTGTGTAGGCTCTTCCATTTGTGACTGATTACTTTGCTCATCCTTTTCATATGTAACTTGTAACTTGTTATCTCCTTTCAATTTATGGCTCATAATTTATTTTATTTGCTCTTCCTTTTCTTTTGTGACTTAATAACTTTTATAGGATGTTTTCTTTGTGAGACATCTTGATGCCTTGTTTCTGTTCTTTTCATTTCCTTTTGTGACTTATGATAACTTGTGTTTATCGTTTTGTGACTCATAACTTGTCTGATATATTTTTTGACTCATGACTTGTCTGCTCTCTTGTATGACACAAAACTTGTTTCTTCTCTCATCATTATGTGACTCATGACTCGTCTGCTCTGTTCCATTTGTGACTCATCATGACTTGTTTTTTTTCTCTTCTTTTTGTGACTTTTAACTTCTTACTTCATTTTGTCATTTATGACCCTTTTGTGACTCATTGAGAATTTGCTTATTTTCTCTATGTTTTCTTTGTAACTGAATTTGAATACTATGATTTTATTTTCAAGGCTGTACATTTTCTTACTTTTCCAAAATATATGTTATTTAAATCTGAGATTTTGCTAAAACATAGGGCTGGGTTATTGTTCTGTTAATTCATGATCGTGTAATAGCCACACAATCCACAAGAATTATTACCCCCTTTACTAACATTCAATCCACAGTATTTTACAAAACTGGTGTATAACCAGGCCTTTATAAACTTTTTCCAGAGTCAGCCAAATTCAGTTTTGTGTATTTATAGGTTCCACCCATAAATCCACTTGAATGTTTATATTGAATGCTTTCAGATTTCATTCACTGTTCAAATTACAACATCAAGTATGCTCATTCATGACCACATATCTAAAAGGAATATAAATAAATGACATATTTTAAGACAGAAATGCAGTGTGTCTGAAGCAGTCTCTTTTAATTATTTTAAGACAAGTTGTAAAAGATCTATTGTCATTATCATATCAGGACAATATTTTGAGACAGTGGTCCTAAATGCAGTGATCCTCTCAGAGATATTCTGTATTGTAACAACGTCTTAAGTAAATGCCAGATTGAGTGTGACTCCAGCAGACCCCAAGCGTGTGCCACCAGAGTGCCACCTGATTTGAATGTATAGTGCTGAGCAATGTCTGTAAAGCCCTGAAAAGCTATATTGACATGTATTTTGCAAATTATAGCAATATTAACATCTGTTTTGGCATATTATAGTTAATGTCTAAAAACTTTAAATGTAGTCTTCAGACCCTAAAACACTTAAATACCCAAAATATGTAAATACCCATAACATTTTAATGCCCTAATACTTAAATACCCTAAACACTCAAATACCCTAAAACACTTAAATACCCACAACACTTGAATACCATAAACACTTAAATACTCTAAAACATTTAAATACTGCAAACCACTTAAATACTCTAAACACCTAAATACCATAAAACACTTAAATACCCTAAACCACTTAAATACCCATAACACTTAAATACCCTAAAACACTTAAATACCCTAAACCACTTAAAACCCATAATACTTAAATACCCTAAAACACTTAAATACCCTAAACACTGAAATACCCAAACATTAAAATGCCCCAAATCACTTAAATACTCTAAACACTTAAATACCCTAACACTTAAATACTCTAAAAACACTTAAATACCTAAACACTCAAATGCCCTAAAACACTTAAATACTCATAACACTTAAATACCTAAAACCCTCAAATATCCTAAACACATAAATAACCTAAGCACTCAAATGCCCATAACATTTAAATAGCCTAAATACATAAATACTTACAACACTTAAATACCATAAACACTTAACACCCTAAGCACTTAACTACCTTAAAACACTCAAACATCATATATAAATAAACTTTAGATGGACAGCACCTGGTATATGGATGCAAAATGAATGATGTAAATTTGATGGTAATTGATGATAATTTGGTTGATGACAATTGCTGTTAAATGGACACAAAATGAATGATGAATGGGTGATGATAATTGATTACAAATGGAAACAAATGATGACTGGGTGATGATAAATGCTGATAAATGCATTCTTTCGCTGTACATGTAAATGGTAATTAGCCAACATAAGCACATTTTGACTGCAGGCAGCAACGATGCATCCAGCTTTAGCTGTTGTCAAGATGGAAGGTGTCTAGTTTTGGAATTAGTCGAGTGTAAAATAGATTCACCCAATAGACTCACCATGGCAATTTTAGTGTCCTTGAGAGAAAGGATGAACTAAATGCGATTGTCTACATAAAAATGTTTTCACTGTAATATAATTTTGCCATTCTAAAATAATAGTATTAACTTGACTGAAAATATCCAATCTGCCATGTAAACTTTGCATCAAAGTAAAAGAATCTGAATGAACATAGAGAACTTACATTAGCCCATATTAAATGGCCCAATCATAATATACAAGTATATAATATACAAGTCCCAAGTCAAAATTGACCTAAATACATATCAAACATCTACATGGTTGTCATATATATATATATATATATATATATATATATATATATATATATATATATATATATGTCATATATATATATATGTCATATATATATATATATATATATATATATATATATATATATATATATATATATATATATAAACACTGTTGGAACAATATCTAAACCAAAATATATCAAAACAACACTAGATTCACAGCAGATATAAAAATGAAAACACTGACCCAGTAATATGAGGATGCCATTTAAATTAAATCAATTTAGTCATGGAAATTGTTACAGAAGGTCTTAACAAATACAGATATTTATAAGCAGGTTATAGTTTGTATAATTAGGGAAGAGTCTATCAAGGCAAAATAATGAATGCTAACATTATTTTTATGAAATACAGAATATAAAACTTTAAATAATATTTGTTTATCAGAATGAAGGAACTTGAATAAAATGAGGAATGAAGCCATTGTGACACAACATCTACACTTTTATTTTTTATGTCCCACCAAGACAGATAGTAGGTTAAAAGAGTGTTACAACTGTCCTTCTGTCAACTTCGGTCAAATTTTGAATCCCTTGTTACCGGTGAATAAATCACCAGCTCGCTTGATAAAATTGAGTTCCACAATCTCAGTTTTTATCGAGATTGATATTACCAGTTTCAACATTATTGTTTAGCTCCATAAATAACATTTCTAACACTTCTACTGAATCCAAATATGTGTGACATTGGAATTGAACATGAAAATGGTTTCTTATTACTTTGTAACATTGATTTACGTGTTGCAAATCCAAAGTTAAAATTTGGCTCCATAGCTATTACTGCGGAGATAGGGCTGACTTTGGCGGCATCTTTTACATTACCCATAGTTACATTACTGTTTTCTGGATGATTAGAAATATCCTTTGCAAACATCATTGACGGTCCAGCTGATCTTGAAAAATCATCGCCATATCTTGCAACGACAAGTATTGTTGTGGTAACTTGGACGCCTTTTTGAGATGATTCAATATTTTTACCATCAATCATGTATTAGCGCCTTCAAACAATGTCATAGTGCCATTATTAATATAATCAACTCTAATATCTTTCCATATGCTGTTAATGCTGCAGGATTATTATTATCTAAAATTTCACCTTCTGCTTCAATAAATGCAGCTCATTGGTCCACGATTATTTGGTTTGTCGTGCGTCATAAGAATAATATTGATAATCACGCACAGATTCATCTTTAAAACTGGTGCGTCCATGTCAAATGCTGGATCAGATATACGTTTAAATATCTTTATTAAAATTGCTATCGTATAAAACGAAGACCGCTTCAAGCTATCAGACTAGCTGTTATATGTTTTCTTTTTCTGATATTGGTAGTTCTTGATTATCAGCTTGATTTATTATTTTATTAATATTTTCTGGCATCACTGCAGTGCTGGCTTCTTTCACGGTGGATTGCTTTGCTCTCTTCTGAGGCTTTCGTCGTATTAATCGTGTTAGTATATCCTTGATTGCTGAGAATGCTTTGCTAGCAACATCGCCAGCAGCGCCAATACCTTTTTTACGATGAACGTCAATAGCTTTCATTCCCAGTTGCTTTGCAAGCTGTATTGCTTTTGGGATAATCCTTCTAAATAGACCCTGAACAACATCACCTTGTCCATCTCTGTAGGTCGTTTGTATACTGGCTATTTTATTAACAAGGAACCGATATACATTAATATAAGAACACCGCCTGTAAATAGTCGTTTACAAATTTCAGCTGCTTCATTAATGACTTCTGGGGTATTATTACCAGCTCGTTTTTCTCCAATTAGTATTTTAAATTGATCAACATCGGCAAGGACGTTATTGGGACATGTAATAAAACCACTTTCTAAACCACTTCTAGTTGTGCCGGGAGCGTCTTTAATTTTTTTTCCTCCTCACTTGGTTTCTGCTTTCTGCTGTTGTGTTTTACATTTTTCTTATTTTACTTGGTTTATGTTCTTTTATTATTTTATTTGGTGATTCTGGATAATCACACAGTGATTCTTCAAACATTTGTTATTTTGGAGATTGTTTTTATTTTTGATCTTGCTGTAGCCGTAAAAAATAATCGTTTTTTACATTAATAAATGCAATATATTTAGGATCATTATTTTGGGCCTGATAAGCTTTGTAATGTATACAGAATATCCATTTGTACCAAGTTTAATGACCTACAACATCATTAGCATAATCGGGTTTTAAATTTTTTTCTTTGATCAAAACTTACTGCAGCAAACTAAGGGTAATCCCGCATCGCAAATGTTTAAAAATATCATTAACATTATTGTCGGTAAATTTGTCACATCAATTGTCTCTCTTGCTTGTTTCGGTTCTTATTCTTCTGGTTCTGGTGTACGATCCTTTATATCTCCTATTTCATCACGCAATTGTTCAATACATTCAAGTATTTCTCGCATTGGTTGAGCAGCAGCTCTTTCGCCTAGAAGTTCTTGTAACATTTTTTTTTCATAGTTCTTTCTGCTATTTCAGTGTTTTCCAGTTGCTTCAGAGTTTTTCTCTGATACACGAGGAAGACCTTTAGTTGTTTCTGTAATATGTTTAAATAAATGTTTTTGTATTCTCTGCAAATTCAACTTTAGATTCCGGACGTGATTGTAATTGTTGCTTGACAACATCACGGACGGGTAGATATTTATTGATTGCATCTAGTCGCTCTCGAGCTAATCTAGTTGTGTAAGATTCTCCTATCATTATTGATACAATAATAATGAATTAATTATATCAGCAGGGAGGGTGAATGACCAGCGTTGAGTGACCAGCACACAATAAAATAAAAACGCGCGTCAGATGATGCAGCAAAATGAGCTAACCCAATTAAAGAAATCTCATGGCCTGACAGAGGTTTTGGTTTAACGTTATTGACCTTGAGATTTCATTTTCTTAGGCAGGTTTATTTTTCATAAAATGGTTTCTTTCAAAATGGTCTGTTCAACCAACCTGCTGCTTTATATATGCTACAGGAATATGCGCAAATACATAAAGTGATTAGAGATTACTGCAATGTTCTGGGTGTCTTTAACGGCGTTGATACAGACACACTAAGAAATATCCACCAGGGGACATTTATATCTTTAATTTTAAATTTTTTTCTCAAAAGTGCACCTAACCGCTATACTACAGCAGCAAAGAGGGTGACGCACCACAGTGAATGTTCTTTGTGGGTAAATGAGGATGCGTCAAAATTTGACACGCAAACATCAAGAAAAAAAAAACCGCGCTAACCGTGTAGAAGCGTCGGTTTAGTGCAATCCGGTTAATGTGTTGTAGCTTGTTGTATAGAGATTTTGATTTTTTTGCAGAGCGCCAAGAGAGGCAGCCGATAGTACCATTTGTGCAAGTCTTTGGTATGATTCAGCTGGAAATTGAATCCACAACCTCTCTCATCAGAGGTGGACTCTCTAACCACTAGGCCACCGGAGCGTTTGCAACCATGTTAGAAATATTGGTTTAGCGTTATTGATGCTTATGAGTAGTATAGTGGGGTGATAAAGCGAGAATGGGACTCCAATTAGAAGAATATTGGGTCTGTACAGCGACAAGAGAAGTGGCACAAGTGTGGTGACGTCACGGTAAAGGAGATTGGTAACAATGTTGCAAGTGGCTGACCTGAATAATTGCGGTTACTTAGGTAGGGATATATACAATATAGACATAGACTTATACAACATTAAAAAATATGCAAGAAAGAACAGTCTTTTTCGCAAGAATTTGATCCGATACCAGTGCCATTTCTACCTCATCCTTCTTTACCACATGTCGAGAAATTTAAAGAGACAAAAAAAAAAAAAAAACTTAGAGAAATTTTTACAACAAAAAGAAGCAGAAAAACATCCTTCAACAGCAATAGCAAGGGAAGAAGCAATAAGTAAACGATAGAAGGAAGAAGCAGAGAAGAAACAAGATGTAGGAGAGAAGTAGAATAGTAAACCTCAAACGGACCTCAAACGGCGACGGTATTCGTAGACATTTTAGCAGAGTTTAGAAGCCTGAAACAAATATAACAGACTTTTTTTTCACGGCTTAAGAGAAAAACCTTTCCGAGCCAAGCAGCCCAACCTGGTTACTACGCTTGAGATACCCACCATAGTCATTGCTAACAAATCATCAACAGGAGCATGTCCAGAAGTAGGCCTTGGCACCGAATCTTCTTCCTCCGGCTCCTGTTGTTTCTTAGGACAGTCTAAAGATCAATGTCTTTTCTCTTGACAATGATGACAGGTATCTTGGCTTTTGTCTCTTTTGACACTGATCTTGATTCTTTTGACGGTCTGAAAATTATATAGCCCAATTCCCTTTCTTTTGACAGATATAGAAAGCATCTTGACTTTTTTTCTCGAAAGGAAGGGGAGTAGTCCGTCGGCTTGCTTGAATAAAACTTTCTTAGGACACCTCGCAAAGCTCTGAATAAAAGTTCAATCTGTGTGGGTTCTTCCATCGTGCTGGTCGGCTTGAGAGCGAAATGAATACTGAGGGGGAATGCACTAACCCTTTATGGCGTCATACCAAATTCAAGAAACTAAAGTACTGAGCACTATTAAGAACTACATTCCTTTTTATAATAATGCTAATAATGAGAAAGTAAAAACGTGAGACAATGGCTGAAAAGCAAGATACGGTTCAGTATATTGTAATAATTTAATGGTATTGTAAATGGAGTTTTATGCATACACATCGTACAATTAATGTTTGAAGATTATCTGATGTTAAACGTTGATATGTGAGACGACGTGGACCTACGAGAGTATGGCATATTTGATCATGTTGTTTTATATGTCACTGAAAACATCTACCATATGTGTCATTCATGAATGTAAGCCACTCACCCACCATTGTTTATATCGCCATCTGCAACTCTTATAAATATGTACTCTGTGTTTTATAATGTGAGCATTAAATTTTGCTCTGATCATCAAGAGTATTAATGAATGTGGCAAGGAATTCATCTAAAATACAAAAACAGTGGTATAAGCCTTGGGACATCAACTTTAAGTGGACAGAAGTTCACGTGTTAATAGTTCTTGTACCCAGGTTATTTCCATGTTGAACCATGTGTGTGTGTGTGTGTGTGTGTGTGTGTCGTGTTGGAATTTTGAATAGTTTAGGAACAACGGAGATTCTAGATAGAGGATAAGGATGGAATCAATGTGCCCGGCCGAAGAATCACATTTCACTTGTCAGACTTTTGTTGAACAATAAGTTAGAACTAATGTTACTGTTTATTATTGTAAGTTCTTGGTCATGTAGAACTTGTTATTGTACTTTAATGTGCAGAAATATTATACACTTGAAAGGGACTATTTCTAACCGTATTGAGACTCTTTGCATCACCAGTAAGTTGTACTCTCGCTCGATTCGCATGGAAATTCACTTGTCCGTTTCGTTTAGTTCAAAGTAATTGCAGGTAAAGCCCTGAAAAGGACAAACATTGATTGGCTAACTAAGATCATGTGACGTAAATATGAGTCTATAAATATTGTCTCAAAACTGTGCACTGTCAGATAGCTGTCAGAGCGGCAAAGTATGAACATCTAAGTAGAAAAGGATTTCGGCCATATATTCCAATTCCAATTGAAAACCATAATTTATTTTTACATAACCGATATTAGCTTTGGCACCATAAAATCCTAAAATTGAATCATATTGTTATGATAAATTTTCAGCAGATTTATTAATGATTGCTATTGACTTTGAATGCTGTTTAATTCTTTTATGAAACCGCTGCTATCACCCACCACACTGCTCAAGTAAACGTATAATAAAATTATTTCTTTTCATTTAATTCACGCTACCATGCCAGAATGTATTACAGTCAATATAATAATATAATTAAGTTCACCATGATATAGTGTATTATAATGTTGTCTTTTGGCATGTAGACAAACAAGTCTACTCTATATTATTTGAAATTGATAGTGTTGTGACAGACACTGTTTATGTAAAGTCACTAAGCGGGATTGAAAAGCAGGTTCTATCTCCCTTATATTTGTTTGAAAATAAAATCATTTTATGGCCCGAACATTGGTCTTTTTGATATTTAACATATGGGGTGTTACAATATATACACTGGCCCTGACATAAATATAAAGGTGTCCATGGCGTTTCAAATGTTGTCATTTGATTTGTGTAGTAAAGATGAAACGACAGCATTATTTCGTGAAGAAAGGAAAAGAAAGTAAGAGGCAGAAATCAAAGTTTTGGTTTAAATTCATGCCAGCGATTTTTCAAGCTGACATGAATGAACCAGAACCCGGAGATTCTACTCCAAACCAAAGTATGCCATCACCACCACTAAGCCCTGAAAAGTATAAACATTCGAGAGACGGAAAAACGTTCTTCTAGAAAATTTCGAACTGCAGCATACACGTACACGGAGAATTTTAAAGATTTTAAGTCCAACGAACCGCTGGAGAAAGCAGAAAGTTTCATCACCAATGTGTGGGATTCTTTGTTAGCTACACTAAAACGGCAATGTCAAGCCAAAGAGTTCGATCGCTTGAGACTTTCTATTCATCCTTTGTTTGGATCGAGTTTAGGAGCCCTGCAGAATCAACACCTTCCAAAATCATTGACAAAATTAACTACGTGCAGCAATCCAACGACAAGTTTCACGTTACCTATGGAAAAGCGACACTATTCATAAATCGCGTGTCTTTTCCCTAAGGGACTGGACAACGTAAAAAGATGTTATTGGTGGATAACCTTCGCAACATCAAGTTAAGTATCGTTCAAATTAACAACCCTCAAGACCTTGATGTATTTAGGCCGTACCATCGTGGTGGAACGAACGTATGCCGAAATAAACGACACGGAATGGAAAACATTCTGGGAAACTATTCAACGATCGGACCGAGGCAAACAACAAAGAGAAGCAGAACTCCTGTTACTGCAAGCTGACCTATCCAAAGACAACACTTGTGGCTTTGCTGAGTGCAAAAGTTGCAAGACGTCTTGGCTCTACGCTACAACTTTTAAGTGCACCCTCAAGAAGTGAGCGGACGTCTGTTGTTTCGAGGGAAAGATTTCAAAGACGGAAATACATTTACCTCTATCATCACGATGAACATTTCGATGCCGTTACAAGCATCGCTGCATTACTGGGGTACAGTTATTACTGTGCGAAATGTGACAATGGCTTTAACAATCCAGAGCACTACAAGCATTGTGAATAGAAATGCTAAATTCAAAATTACCTTTCCAAACATGAATAGGAGGAAGATGACCAGAATAAAGGCAATTTCATCTTTTTCGATTTCGAATATATGCAAGAGACTGACATTTACATTCCTAATTTCTGCGTGGCTCATCGAGCGTGCTAGAAGTGCATCCAAGAGCCCATCTTTAGACACTGCCGTCACTGTAGCAAGATTCCTGGAGGACGTGAAAAAATCGTTTGGTGACCGAACACGCTGTGCAATTTCGCCCAAGGGATCTAAGAGTCTATCGACGAGACATGGAGCCAAGAAGACATCGAACGTTACGGAGATTGTCATTGCTGTGCTACGGTGATGGCTCACAGTTTCTCGGGATACGCTGGGCAATTTCTTCTCAGATACTATACGAAACAAGGCACCGAACGTCCTAAAGCGACTTTGAACGGAGCCAAATATTATTTCCATGCAAGTGCGACAAGTGCTGTTTAATGATTCGATTAGTTACTTGGCCATGCCTTTGAGTCGTATGCCTAAAATGTTTAGAATGACAGAAATGGTCAAATGCTATTCTCCGCACTTTTTCGATACCGAAGCCAATCAACACGCCCTTCTACACCATTCGTCTGAGGCTCACTACTACGACCCCGACAACATGCGTACCAAACAACGAGAAGCTTTCTAAGCACGCTGCCAGACTCACACTTTCAACCCTTTTGACTTTCAGGAAGAAATGTTAAAGTATAGTCGTTCAAACATGGACATCTTCAAACGACGAAATTTGTCAAATGATAATACTCGGTCAAAGCCCTACGCTGGTTACATTATTTGTGCGAAAAGGAAGACAAATTGATCCATTATGCTCGCAACGGTGAAGGCGAAACGACCATCGAAACGTATTCGATGGATGGTTGGGACTTCAAAAATCTTAAGATCGCGTATGTGTTTAACGGATGCTTATTTCACTGATGTCCCATCTGTTACCCTAAACGCGACACTAAAAATCAGTTTTTATAACGAACTATGGAAGACCTGTACCAAGCCACCTCTTAGCGTCGCTTAAAGTTAGAAAAACAAGGATACCAAGTGGTGGAAATGTGGGAACACGAGTACGATCACTGATTGAAAACCGATCCCGAGTGTAAACGGATTGTGAAATTGTACAAGCTGGTAGATCTTTTGAACCCGCGGAGCAGTTTGTATGGAGGACGGACGAATGACTCTGTTTGCCACCTGTTTGCTGTACGACGCCAACGAGAACGAAAAAGAAATCAAATACTTGGACGTGTGTTCTCTGTATCCACAAGTGTGCAAATATTGTCATATTTTCCGCAGATCAACCGCAATTGCTGACGGAAGACATCGACCTGGAAAACATTTTGCAAGGATTGATTAAGTGCAAAGTCTTGCCTCTCACGGACTTTTACCATCCCGTTTTACTACATTGTTGCCAATAAAAACTATCGTTGTTGTGCTGCAACGTGCAACCAAGAACAACCTTGTCATCAAACACAGGAATAATGCGCCTTGATGGAAAGGTGTGTCAGCGTTTAATTGTTTAAAGCTCTGGACTTGGAATACCAACTGTTAGAACTGTACGAAATGTATCACTTTCCCAGACATACAAATATCACAAGGGCGACGAGACTCAAAAAGGCATTTTCGCAAACTACGTGGATGTCGTTTTAAAACTGAAACAAGAAGCCAGTGGTTTTCCTTCCTGATGTCACACTTCCGAATACCAAACAAAATTGAAAGAGAAATACTGGGAGCAGGAAGGCATGACTTTAGACCACGTGGAGAAAATCGAAGGAAGGCGATCGTTTACCAGATTGATGTTATATTGTTTGTTTGACAAAATGGCACAACGATCGTGTTTACCTAAGACGGAGTATTTGACAGAACCTTCCTGCTACTTCTAGATGATGTACGACAAAACCAAATACATGAAACACGTGGACGTCGTTCGTGAGGACTTAATCTTAGTCAATTACAAAGAAGAACTGGACTTTGTAGAAGCTGACGAATTTGAAAATGGCATCAATATGGCTTACTTGACAGCCCATGCTTGCTTAAAACTATGAAATTTTGCACCAATTAGGAGATCGTGTGATGTATTTTGACACGGACAGTTTACATACGTTTTAATTTTCCTGGTTTTTATGGTGGATGTCAACATGAAACCATGCGGTACCACCCTACGGATGTCATCAAAAACTAAGCAAACTTCTGCGGATTTCGCCGTACCCTTATCGAAATGAACCTGTGAAAGACAAGTATTCGTTCCTTGTGCATTTGTTTGAATGCTGCGACTATGAAAGTCGATTCCAAATCTTCAGAGGAAAATGGCGAAAATATCTGAGGGTACAGACACCCAAAGAATTAGTCAGAACTGGATTTATGTACTTGATTGAAGGGCTAACGTCAAGTGCTTCAGTTGCAGTCTGTCATGTCACGAGTGGGATTAGAAGGATTCCGGATATCTGGAACATGCTCGATTGTGTTCGGATTGTCACTACTTTCCTTTAGTGGAACCTCGTCATTGAAATGGCCTACCATGTCGTTTAAGAAAATAGCTTAGTTAGGAGTCAAACATTCCACAACACCTAGAAAAGTATTTAAGCCCGATGCAAAAAATAATGTTCAAAGATTATCGAATTAATTGCAAGAGTAGATCGACCAGAAAATTTAGCAGAGACTTGCCAGAGCCAAATCTCAATGGGTGACTGAGGAAGAGGAAATCGACAAAAGTCAACAAACAAGTCAGATTTCTCTGAATCAAGTTAGTTTTTATCCGATTATTCCGCTTGAGACCGTTTACATCAGAAGATTTTATTACCATTCTTGACAGTAACCCTGAATGTCAGTGGTCAGAAATTAATTACAATATTCAAACTGTGGATAATTACCATCGAATTTTACGAGAATTGTGTGTATTGAATTGGTTTCAACGTGTGATGTGTGTCTTAATAACTTGATTTCTTGGATTTCTTTTTGTAGTTAATTTTTGTGACCTCTTTACGAACAGTAGATATAACTCCAAAAAATAAGAAAGTGATCCCTTTAAATGTATATGAGACTAATTCTGTTAAAAGCTTTGCGCTTTCATCTCGATACTTCTCGATCTCTACGGAAAATATAGATTAGAACTTTTAGGTACTGAAGTTGCGTACTTAGATGTATGTGTAGTCGGTGTCACCTTCACTGGAAAGATCAACATGACTGGAAAAGTTGGGATTAAGAGGCTTGTACAAAAGAAGTGACACACTATGATCAAGATTTGGCATCCTAAATTCAAACGTTCCTTGAAAAAACTTAACTTATAAACTGTGTTAGTGACAATGTTTGTGGAAGGCATTCTTGGCGAAGAAGACGAAATCGTGTCTGACTCTAGTCAAACCCATTTGGTCATCTTCGACGAAATATTAGAAGAAGACGAAGAAGAAATTAACTCTGGTTTACGCGCAAAGGACATCATCGTAATGCTAGTGTCATTTACTTCACCCAAAGATTTTTTCAGCAAAGTTAAACCCATAATACCATCAGTCTAAATCCCATAATACCATCAGTCTAAATGCTCATTATGTGGTCTTGATTAGAAGCCCTAGAGATAAATCGCTATTGCAAGTGTTAGCCAAACAGTTAGGAACGCCTTTTCTGACCCATGCGTTCGACAATGCCACTCAAACACCACATGCCGATTTAAACGTGAATTTAAACACCCCCTCGATCTGCGATTTCATACCCATCTGTTTCATAACTGGTGCTAGGAGGGAGGGCTGTCGTGTCTAAGTCCCCGTCGTCGACTTAATAACCACCACCACAACAACAACCAAGCAAATCTATAAAAACCTCGGACAGTTTGGTTCTGTCTCAAACATCATCAACCTGACGTCCCTTCTGTCTCATCTTCCCGTCAAATTGATTCGTGCCTTGTGCGGCATCAGTCGTGAAAACAATCCACAAATAAATGCTTGTGTCTTACAAGCTAGTCTCAACGAAGTCTTAAGATGGTTTACAATGACAGAACGTCAATTACTGCAAGGCATCATTTACATTCTACATCAATCCAAATGTATTTTTAATAGGCAATGTTGCCTGGACGCAAATGGCCGATCCTCGCATTGACACTCAAACTAAAAAGGAAATAATTTTGAAACCTGAAGGTAGCGGTTCACCTGGGGGTGTCATCAATCGTTCTTCCTTAAATTGCTCACAAAATTGTTACGAATAAAAATCCACTCCACTACGCACCCAGAAGAAAAAGAAAAACAGCAAATGTATCATGAGCAGGTCACAGCCACAAAAAAAGAAGCCCACAAAAACGAGTTCTACCCGCAAAAGAAGGATTGACGCCTGGACGCAACCTTACATTCGCATGCCCCAATCTTCCTCAGCAACGGTGACAGTGTATCAAGTAGTCTCACCTTCTTCCATTTCTCCGTTGCTTGTGATGGCCTCCAAACCCAATTTGACACGTGTCTTTTCTAATTGTACGAAACATTGATAACCCGCTTTTCCACTTGTTAAACCTTTCACCACTTTAGTGGTAGTGACCGCTACTCTCAAAATACCTGCCTCCAAAATTGAAATCCAAGATGGCATGTTAAAGAGTTTACTGGATTTGTCCGAGCAGTAACTCTCCCGACTGAGTCCGTAACGAACCCTTTTGTGAAAGTGATACATCGAGCCGACAATCAGTGGCGACGCATTCTAAAGTAAAAATAAAATCTAAGGCAAACAATAGAGAACAATGCTCTTTTGCTAATGTACACCCAAGGATGTCCTCTCCATGAAGTGCACACCGTTACTATCGTCGTTCTTTTTTCCAAAGGGAAAAAGGCAAAAAGAAAAGGACAGTCACATCATCCAAAGATCATCCAAACATCAACTTTAAGCTCATAAAAGGCACACTCGTCCAAAGAAAAAAGGATCGATTTTGGAAAACAAATCATCACTTTTATGACGAGGCAATAGTGCAAATAAGGATTAAAGGCCGTCTACCACGTCATCGACGTTAATGTATTTTTGCTCTTGAGCCAAGAAGATGTCCCCTCGTCGTTCTTCTGTCCAAAAAAGAAAAAGAAAAGGAAAAAAGGACTGCTCCATCGTGTAACCAAACATTGGGACATGGTGTCTTTCCTGTTCAAAGCTCCTCCACTCATACGAAACAAACTTATTCAAACCACCTCCAAAGATGTTATCAATGCAGTGAGCGAATATTGTATGAATGTTTTGAAAGACATACCTTTGTCTAAACACCAGAAAGAATGCTTAGCCAAACATAGACATGTTCTTCGTCCAATGGTCCAAACGAAAATCCCCCTTCGTCAAAAGAAAAAGATACAGGTGCAACACGGGGAAATTTTAACCTAGTTAGGACCCTTGCTGGTAACAATAGAAGCACCCTGGATGAAAGGAGCATTTTGAACATTTTCAAGAATGTTGGGAAGAAGCCTTGGAAAAATCCAGAAAAAGTGTCACCCTCGAGTATCATAAAATATCTCGTTTCATAATCATATTTATTCTTTCTTGCCTATATATATGTTACCTATATTTTTATATCTGTATATCTCTCTACTGTATGTGTCCATACCTAGGTAGCCGCGCGTAATGTTTCCGTCCGTGTTCTCAGTAAAAGAAAAACAAACATTCCATGACATCTTATCAACAACCACTTCAAGCGTTGGTCAAATACGGCTGGATAGAACCAGATACAGAATATACTTAATCATTACGATCGGCGATCAAACGAACCGTTTTTAAGAATATCAGTAAATAAATAGACAACTTCTCCAAATCCGTTCCCCAGCATTTTGCCAAATTTAACATCAAGTTACTGATTAAAAGTCTTTCAATTTGATTTCAAATGATGCCTATCTATCATAAAGTTTGGCCACATTGAAAACTCTTGTAATTAATTAACAATGATGTCTCATGCATTTGCTTAGTGAATAAGGAAACATTAATATAAAGACATGAAAGTTTTGCCACATTGAAAACTTGTCATTAATTAATAATTCTAAATTGATGTCTCATGCATTTGCTTAGTGAATAAGGAAACATTAATATAAAGACATGAAAGTTTGGCCACATTAAAAACTCTTGTCATTAATTAATAATTCTAAAGCGATGTCTCATACATTTGCTTAGTGAATAAGGAAACATTAATATAAAGACATGAAAGTTTGGCCACATTGAAAACTCTTGTAATTAATTAATTCTAAAGTGATGTCTCATGCATTTGCTTAGTGAATAAGGAAACATTAATATAAAGACATGAAAGTTTGGCCACATTGAAAACCTCTTGTAATTAATTAACAATTCTAAAGTGATGTCTCATGCATTTGCTTAGAGAATAAGGAAACATTAATATAAAGACATGAAAGTTTGGCCACATTGAAAACTCTTGTCATTAATTAATAATTCTAAAGTGATGTCTCATGCATTTTCTTAGTGAATAAGGAAACATTAGTATAAAGACATGAAAGTTTGGCCACATTGAAAACTCTTGTCATTAATTAATAATTCTAAAGTGCTGTCTCTTGCATTTGCTCAGTGAATAAGGAAACATTAATGTAAAGACATGAAAGTTTGGCCACATTGAAAACTCTTGTCATTAATTAATAATTCTAAAGTGATGTCTCATGCATTTGCTTAGTGAATAAGGAAACATTAATATAAAGACATGAAAGTTTGCCGACATTGAAAACTCTTGTAATTAACTAACAATTTTAAAGTGACGTCTCATGCATTTGCTTAGCGAATAAGGAAACATTAATATAAAGACATGAAAGTTTGGCCACATTGAAAACTCTTGTCATTAATTAATAATTCTAAAGTGATGTCTCATGCATTTGCTTAGTGAATAAGGAAACATTAATATAAAGACATGAAAGTTTGGCCACATTGAAAACTCTTGTCATTAATTAATAATTCTAAAGTGATGTCTCATGCATTTGCTTAGTGAATAAGGAAACATTAATATAAAGATATGAAAGTTTGGCCACATTGAAAACTTGTCATTAATTAATAATTCTAAAGTGATGTCTCATGTATTTGCTTAGTGAATAAGGAAACATTAATATAAAGATATGAAAGTTTGGCCACATTGAAAACCTCTTGTAATTAATTAACAATTCTAAAGTGATGTCTCATGCATTTGATTAGTGAATAAGGAAACATTAATATAAAGGCATGAAAGTTTGGCCACATTGAAAACTCTTGTAATTAATTAACAATTTTAAAGTGATGCCTCATGCATTTGCTTAGTGAATAAGGAAACATTAATATAAAAAGACATGAAAGTTTGGCCAGATAGAAAACTCTTGTCATTAATTAATAATTCTAAAGTGCTGTCTCGTGCATTTGCTTAGTGAATAAGGAAACATTAATATAAAGACATGAAAGTTTGGCCACATTGAAAACTCTTGTCATTAATTAATAATTCTAAAGTGATGTCTCATGCATTTGCTTAGTGAATAAGGAAACATTAATATAAAGACATGAAAGTTTGGCAACACTGAAAACTCTTGTCATTAACTAACAATTCTAAAGTGATGTCTCATGCATTTGATTAGTGAATAAGGAAACATTAATATAAAGACATGAAGGTTTGGCCACATTGAAAACTCTTGTAATTAATTAATTCTAAAGTGATGTCTCATGCATTTGCTTAGTGAATAAGGAAACAATAATATAAAGACATGAAAGTTTGGCCACATTGAAAAACTCTTGTAATTAATTAATAATTCTAAAGTGATGTCTCATGCATTTGCTTAGTGAATAAGGAAACATTAATATAAAGACAAGAAAGTTTGGCCACATTGAAAACTCTTGTAATTAACTAACAATTTTAAAGTGACGTCTCATGCATTTGCTTAGCGAATAAGGAAACATTAATATAAAGACATGAAAGTTTGGCCACATTGAAACCTCTTGTTATCAATTAACAATTCTAAAGTGCTGTCTCATGCATTTGCTTAGTGAATAAGGAAACATTAATATAAAGACATGAAAGTTTGGCCACATTGAAAACTCTTGTAATTAATTAACAATTTTAAAGTGATGTCTCATGCATTTGCTTAGTGAATAAGGAAACATTAATATAAAGACATGAAAGTTTGGCCACATTGAAAACTCTTGTCATTAATTAATAATTCTAAAGCGATGTCTCATACATTTGCTTAGTGAATAAGGAAACATTAATATAAAGACATGAAAGTTTGGCCACATTGAAAACTCTTGTCATTAATTAATAATTCTAAAGTGATGTCTCATGCATTTGCTTAGTGAATAAGGAAACATTAATATAAAGACATGAAAGTTTGGCCACATTGAAAACTCTTGTCATTAATTAACAATTCTAAAGTGATGTCTCATGCATTTGCTTAGGGATTAAGGAAATATCAATATAAAGACACGAAAGAATATAATGTGACAAAGGATTTGTCGTGAAATGCATTGGCAGGACATACACTGTGGCGGAAGATCTTGCCTGATCTCAGTAGGATTCGAACCAGTATCCTTATGATTGCTACTCTGGGAACCTTACTTCAAATATAAGCGATCCACATACCTATTTTTACGTTTTGGAACACACCTTCCTTCTATGCACCACTGCAACAAGAACAAAAGATTAATGTGTATTTGTGTGTAAAACATTGATGTGATGTACTGTATAGCAGAAGAAATAATTACAAAACACAACGTGTTTTCTTTTCACATTTAATCTAGTTAAATTGTAAAAGAAAGAAAATATATGGTTTCTGTTAAAAAAAATAGAAAGGTACATCTGAATAACGAATTTGTTCAAACTTAAAAATGAGAGAGAGAGAGAGAGAGAGAGAGAGAGAGAGAGAGAGAGAGAGAGAGAGAGAGAGAGAGAGAGAGAGAGAGAGAGAGAGAGAGAGAGAGAGAGAGAGAGATTACCATATCATTCCCACATTCTGTTCCTCTAGCTGCGCTGAAATTTTTGTTCGGACACTGGCCGGTTTTTGGATCAGTACATTTCATGAAACGACAAATATCTGCAGCGATACCCTTAAAAGAAAACAAATGCTGTATTACTTGAGCATATGACGTCACTTAGCTGGCCATCCAAACATTCTACTCAGATATATGTGCGCATGCTTAGGAAACCAACTATCTTGATTCGATTTTTGATGGTGAGAACTAGAGTCCATATCCTTTTTCATATTACATTTGCTTCCGATAACAGCCCTTAACTTCTGGTCACGCAAGAAATTTGAGAAAATATTTCAGAGGTATATATTTGGTTTTTAAGAATCTCAAGGTATCGCTGCTTAAATAAGGTTTTTTTTTATAAGATTTGTAATCACGTTGAGTAAAATTTCAACTGTGCTACGACCGTTCTACGTAAGTTTATTGCAGATAAGGAAATAAAAATCACATTGATCACCATTGGATAGGTTCTGTTGTCTAGAAATAGTTGTAACTGAATGACATTATATGAATGCAATGGACCTTTCCAGAACTTACACACAAATGTGCTTCTGAATTTAGGTTTCAAGGTTGTTGGAGTCTTTCGGGGTCCAATTAATTTAATTTTAGAAACATGTATTAGAATATTATAAATATAGTTATTTCTATAATTCAAAATACAACTCTTAGCAACGAATTCTGGGTAGATGATAAGCTAAATTTTCAATTCGACTTAGAAGCAATAAAATGAGAAAAAGTTTAATAACTGAATAAATAAATTATGGCTTCCAAGTCAAGGTCCGCAATTCTGTTTCAAACATTACATGGTCCGGTGAATTGTTTGGTTACAATAAATAAAACTGCGCTAAACATTATTTAGTAGAATGAAAGGCAAACTATGCCTATTGTGATAAGGTAATATTTCTACTATACATACAAGCGAACTAATCAATGAAAATTCGGATAATATCGAGGCAATGTGAGAATCTGTGTACTTTGTTGCATCCAAAATCTTTAGTCATTCACCAAGCTTGCTTGATAATAAACACATTATGATTCGTGTCTCATCAGGAAGTACAGTTCAGAATGTATCAAGTGCAAGATGAATCATGTGATTGATTTATATGAATATCAGGAATATCCATAACACTTTATTATTATTATTATTATTATTATTATTATTATTATTATTATTATTATTATTATTATTATTATCATCATCATTTATTATTATTAATATTATTATTATTATCATCATCATCATCATTTTTATTATCATTATTATTATTATCATTATTATTATTATCATTATTATTGTTGTTGTTGTTGTTATGACTTTATTTAAAGAGGGTAACTCAATTAGCTAAGAACTAATCTACCTTGAGACCTTATTCAAAGGAATTTACTTTTTTTGCTGCATCTCTGAAACCACTGTATATACTGGGTTTGGAAAGAGGAAATAGAGTGGGCATTTCTAATCTCAACTGGAATACTATTCCAGAGCAAAGTTCCAGAGTATTGGAAACTTTTTTAAATAATTCCTTATTTGGTTTGAGATTTTTGTAATGTTTGGTAGACATTGATCTCATGTGGGGAGTATTTTCAGGTAGACTATACTTGAATCGTGATTGTAAATATTCAGGAGCACTATTATTGGCTATCCTGTACATTAATTTGGTTTTTCTTCAACAGATTTGGTCTTTAATAGGTAATATTTTTAACTTACCAGCTAATTTTTCCTTGCTTTCTTTCTGGATTGATATTAACTCAAAAGCTCTTTTTGGAGATTTGCCAGCTTTGCTAAGTTTTTATCATTTGAATTACCCCATACTGTATTACAGTAATCTAAATAGGGTTGTATGTAACTGTTATAAAATAGTTTTCTGTGCTTATCCGGGAAAAAGTGTCTTTTGTCTTATCCTACTGAGAAGCCATAAACTTGAATTGACTTATTTTTTACTGATATGTTTGATATGTTCAGTCCATGATAGGTTATTATCTACCAAAACACAAAGTTTACTAACGTGACAGACCATTTGCAACCTTTGATCCTTCCATGTCATAGTTTATCACTATCAAGTTTTGTTCTTTTGTTTCGTGTTGAAATAAGTAATATTTTATTTTTACCTGTATTAACCACCATGCCATTGCATGTGCACCAGTTGTCCAGTTTGTTTAGGGCATTCTGTAAAGAAATTTCGAGTTCTTGCTTTGTGTTTTGGATGTTTGACATTGTTGTGTCATCTGCATATACATCTGTAGATGATACTGAGTCCTTTAGTACAAGTGGTAGGTCATTATTAACAGTGATGGACCTAGAATTCAGCCTTGTGGTACTCCACATCTAATTGTTCCAGGTTCAGACAGAACATTATTTATATAAACATGTTGTGTTCTCTCACTTAAGTATGAAGTAAACCATCTCACTGTGCTTTCATCACATTGGTAGATTTTCAGTTTTTTCAAAAGAATTTCATGATCCAACACTGAGTGTTATCGGCACCGGATTTATCACTGAGAAAGAAAATATACATCAAAGACGGGCAGAACACTCAAACAACATCCTCAATGAAAAAATAATTTATCAGCCACGAGGCACGTGATTGATTGTCGCTAGAGCAAATCGGCATATTTCTATTGATTCCCAAGGCTGACTAAAACTCCGTCAGCAATTGATCTGCTGTCCAGTGGGAAAACACCTGGAGCATTTGCTATACCAGCAGAAGTCTGCATAGCCGCAGACTCTGACACAGCGCCGGAACTAATTGAATAATTCTAGTCAATGTGGAATCGACTGCTCCGGTGTCCTAAGTTGTTAGAGCGTCTGCCTCGGTGCAGGATATCGCGGATTCGAGACTCGGCCTAGTCGTACCAAACACTATTAAAATATACTAGTGGCTGCCTCGCTTTTCGCTAAGCATTACGAGGTTAGTGTTGGGAGGCTTGGTGTCAGAATGCTGTAACTTGGTGGGTCAAGATACTACATGCACGCGGCATGATGCCCCAGTGCTAAACATCACTATAAATTGCCACACTACAGAAATCGTAGCAATATAACTGACAAATGTTTTAAGTTACTTTAAAACTACAAATCACACATGTTGACTGCAGAAACAATTGTATGATAGTATAAAAATGTATACATGATTCACTTGAGCAAGTAGAACCGCAGCAGACAGTACTGCAACAACCACTGGGATATCCACTTGCTGTTAATTTTGGAAAATCCTAATCAGACTTTTCTGAATCGTGCTAATAATCACATCGATCAAGGACTCCTGCATGACAATCAGTATGGTTTCGGCAAAAGATGAGGAAATAGGGACTTAGTGTTTGCAGATCGTTCGTCAGTCTGAGAAGAAATACCAGGAACATAGTTAAAAAGAAACAATTATCAGCCTGGCATAAACCTTAGACACAGTCAGGTGTGAAGGTCTCAGGAAAATCATGTTAGTATTTTGGTTTCCCGGCGAAATGAATGGTTCTGCTGTACCATTATAACATGCTAGCTCGCGCTGCAGACGACGTTGATATCTGAAGCATTCACAAGCATCAGTAGTAGATTTTTAAAAAAAGTTTTACCATTTACTTACTCATTACTATTTAGCCAGAACTGTGCTTATGTACTGGTAAAATCCATTCATATAAAACCACTGCTTATTTCATGATTTACGTTGCTTATATAATCAAAAAAGAGCGAGCAGTGATAAAAGCTTGCAAAGAAAAAAAAGATGACATCAATTACGGCAATGGTAAGACAATTAGGCATAGCAACTGAATACACACAATAAGTACATACCCACAGTATATGGAATTGTGTCCCATAATGAACGTATGCACTGTGAATGAATACACAATGAATTAATGGCCACAGTAGATGGAATTGTGTTCCATAATAAAGTCACTCACTGCAAATGAATACACACGATAACTACATACCACACAGTGGGTTTTATAGTGTTCCATAATAAAGTCACTCACTATAAATGAATACACACGATAACTACAAACCACACAGTGGGTGGAATAGTGTTCCATAATAAAGTCACTCACTGCAAATAAATACAAACGATAACTACATACCAAACAGTGGGTGGAATTGTGTTCCATAATAAAGTCACGCACTGCAAATGAATACAAACGATAACTACATACCACACAGTGGGTGGAATTGTGTTCCATAATAAAGTCACTCACTGCAAATTAATACACACGATAACTACAAACCACACAGTGGGTGGAATTGTGTTCCATAATAAAGTCACTCACTGCAAATGAATACACACGATAACTACAAACCACACAGTGGGTGGAATAGTGTTCCATAATAAAGTCACTCACTGCAAATGAATACACACGATAACTGCATACCAAACAGTGGGTGGAATAGTGTTCCATAATAAAGTCACTCACTGCAAATGAATACACACGATAACTACAAACCACACAGTGGGTGAAAGAGTGTTCCATAATAAAGTCACTCACTGCAAATGAATACACACGATAACTACAAACCACACAGTGGGTAGAATTGTGTTCCATAAAAAAGTCACGCACTGCAAATGAATACACACGATAACTACATACCACACAGTGGGTGGAATTGTGTTCCATAAAAAAGTCACGCACTGCAAATGAATACACACGATAACTACATACCACACAGTGGGTGGAATAGTGTTCCATAATAAAGTCACTCACTGGAAATGAATACAATACGATAACTACATACCACACAGTGTGTGGAATTGTGTTCCATAATGAACTCACGCACTGCAAATGAATACACACGATAACTACATATCACACAGTGGGTGGAATTGTGTTCCATAATAAAGTCACTCACTGCAAATGAATACACACGATAACTACATACCACACAGTGGGTGGAATAGTGTTCCATAATAAAGTCACGCACTGCAAATGAATACACACGATAACTACATACCACATAGTGGGTGGAATTGTGTTCCATAATAAAGTCACGCACTGCAAATGAATATACACAATGAGTGCATACCCTGTAGTAGATGGAATTGTTTCCCATAATTAATTCACGTACAGCAAGCGAACAGACTAAATGAGTACATACCCCACAGTAGGTGGAATTGTGTCCCATAACGAACTCGCACTGCTCATTGATGCTGTACACCTCCCCTGGTTGGTGTGCTGTAAAGTTTGTCCATTCATTCTTGTCGTAGACCAAACTCTTATTGTGCACGCACTCTCTGAAAGACAAAATCGGTTGCTTATAGTGAAAGAATGATATATAGATATTAAAAAACGTAACAACATAGAAACCCACTTACATCCCAATGTACTTACATACCTTCTTACACGTTAATGAGTGAAGTATTACGATTATATCGTGATTAAATAAGAAACAGAAAAGAGCGAAAAGCAACAACCTTTGCACAATTCAACAAATAGTTTCTTTCAATAAAATTCAAGGTGAAAAAAGTAAAAAGAGTTTACGGTATTGCGAATTAAATTGAAGGATATAAGTTAAGAGCTTTGTATAATTTAAGAATAGGTCCTTATTTAAATTTCACTATATATCTACGTCTCTATTTCCTTGAATATAATTTTATATCACGTTGTATTTCCAGAGAATTATTACTTTAATTAAATACCCTGAATAAATAAATGCCAGTCTAAATGATATACGGGACACAATAATCATTCTAACTCAAGACCGTACAGCACGAATGAATAATTTCTAGATAAACGAGAGTATTTAGTCATCTAATATGCCTCAGGTCTCCATTATCATTTCCTATTTTTGTTCCAAAATCGTAAGAGGATAAAATCTTTGTTATATTTTGAAAGTCTGCTTCTAAAATAATTATAAAATACATAATAAACAAACACAATATCTTGACTCAAGCCAAGATAATAATTTAATAGTTAATTCATACTAAGAGAGAAAATATTTGTTATGCATTAGTTGTTTAATGAATTAAAAATGTAAATAAATCAGGTCACGAAGGAAATGAACAATGTCAAAACACAATTACAAATAGCTAAATAGCTATAGCATTGGATGCATTTGATGAATACAAGAGTAATATATATATATATATATATATATATACATATATATATATATATATATATATATATATATATATATATATATATATATATACATATAACAGTCAAATAACAGCCCTTTAAGGCGCATTGGATCCTCCAAGAAATCACGTGTGTCAGGAATTGATGGAGATAAATGCAATAAACTGACGACGAACAGTGCAAAACTTGTAACTAATTAGCCTAGTTAACTAGTTAGTTACTAATTTTGCACAGTTCGTCGTCAGTTTATTGCATATATACACACTTTCTAAGTGTTGCTAAGCCAGTCTCAAAAATCTAAACATTCCATCTTGACTGTGGAATAATTTATCTGTTGCATATTTAATTTCTTAGAAAAATAGCACACTGGATAATCAGGACCATTTTGTCTTCTTGAAATAATGCTTCACCAACCCCAACACCACTTGCATCAAAAGAATTTTAAATGATTGACTTAAATTTGGAGCTGAAGGTACTCGTGCACTTGGGGCCCCGAATGGCCGAGTGGTCTAAAGCGCTATCCGTTACGGATCATTTCCATCTCTCCTATGTCTGCCTGGGTTCGAGTCTCGGATTTGGCCAATGTGGGTATATGAGAAAGCTTGCCCGTAGTTTCTTGGGGGTTGGTGGTTCTTTCGGGGGTTTTCCATGGTTCTTCCTCCAACATTAATACTGGTTGCAATGTCAGCCTATCGTGTGCTGAAAATGGTGTTAAACCCTACAGCAGCAACAACAACAACTGGTGAACTTATCACTTAACTTATCAGGAGCCTCCAGAATATTTTTTAGAAAATGAAATTTGTTTTTTTTTTTGCTCAAGAAATTTCTCATTGGTTTAGCAATTAAGGAAATATAGGAGAATAACGAAATAAAATCACATCACTTGCTTTTATCGATAGACACATGGAATATAGAGACAGCCTATAGCTTAGCATCGATAGGTTTAACTTATCCATGTCCCACGATATGTCTTTGAAACGTAACACAACTAATACATTGATAAATTATTTTCCCTGTTTATAGGATAATAATCAGGATCATTATTAATAGAAGAAGCAACTGTGTTTATTTGGGTCTAAGTTCAGGAGAGAGTATTCCAAGTTATCTTTTGATTTTGTAAAGATCAGGATCATTCTAAAAGGTTATATTTCATCAGGTTATTGTCTTTCTAGAAAATACTAATTGTGACCTGAGGCCACGTGACTGTGATTACTTGGTCATTTGTGGTTTAACATCTAGCACTATCAAGTTGTATTATTTTCTCTGAAAATACAAAAGTGCTCTGATAAAATTTTTGATAGCGACATTTAGTGGAATTTATTCTGAATTCAAACAGAATTAAATTACTTTGATTCAACAAAAGATTGTCCACATATCAACAATCTATAAGCTACCACAGACTGTCATCGGCTTCAGTTTTTTTAAATTTTTTTCTGGACATTATAATTTCAATTCAATAACTTTTAAAATAAAGCCAAATGGAGACTCAATACTCAAAACCATTTATACAAAACTTTCATTTCCACAAAATAGTGTGCCAATATATTTTTGTCCTTGCTTCGTTATGAAAATCTTCGACTCAGAAGATCAAAATTTATGTCAAGTTGGAGCAAATCATCTCCTTTTAATGAGTCTTGGGATTTGAAATAAAGTTTACCACATGGTAAAATCTTATTGATTTCACTATATCTTTCTAAGGTGAGATAAAATAGCAGGGACTTAGAAAATTCCAAAAACAGAGTGAATTTAAATTTTATAATTAGGTTTTCTGCAACATTTAGACTAAGTCTTATCCCGTACAAAAGCCCCTCCCTCTCCAATTTTCCATTATGATTCTATGGTCTTAACTAAGTAAGAGCTATGAGTGAGAAGTAATAAGTTTTGTATAACACAAGAATATATCCTTATTTAAATTTCACTATAAAACAAAGTCTATAATGTTAATTTAAGAGCACTTTGCATTTCTAGAGAATTATTACTTGTATTAAATACTCTCAATACATAAATTCCAGCCAAAATGAAATACCGAACACAACAATCATTCTATATCAAGATCGTACAGCACGAATGAATAATTTCTAAATAAATAAGATTGTTTAGTCATCTAATATAATAGACCTCAGATCATAATTTGCAAAAAAGTTTTAAAAATATTGCCTTGTAAAAAATTTGTTCGGAAAGGTTCCAGATATTTGCAAATTAAACTCCTCCTCATAATTGGAAGTATTTTTTTACTAATATTATAATAAAGAACATGATTAACAAAGTGTCTTCGTTTCAGGCCAATAATCTTAATAGTTAACCCATACTCATTGAGAAAATATTTCCTGTTTGCGGAATTTAAAAAATCAATTATTCAGATCAGGTAGTAAATAAGCAATGTCCAGTTCAATATAGAAAAAAGAATATAGAAAACAAAAAAAAAAATGGAAATTAAATATCCATAACAATACGCACGATTAAAGTACAGAGATGCACTTGCATGTTTGTCCACGGACACAAAGATAATCGTACATGTACATGTTGAGTAAATTGCGTGCATGATAATGCATTTCAGGAAATGCATTTTTTTTCTGCCACCACATGATTATTTTATTCATTATTTCAACATTGTTTCCTAATTGCTAGGTGACTGCTGGTAAACTCTATCACACCAAATGAATTCTGAAAGGAATACAAGTCTGTAAGTGTTGTATGCCTTGATACACATTTTGCTTACTTATCAGGCAGTGTCTTCTTGAACGCTTTCACAGAGCAGGTAGAAAACAACCAGGGATTTCTGGTATATTGTCTCCATGGGTGGAATTCTAAAGGCGTTCCGCTCATAATAAATAAATCCTCAGATCTACACCTACTGGCGTCCCCAGTGCCGTCGTGCTCTGCTCCAAGACTGAAAAATAACAAAGAATAAATCGACTTAACTGTAGCCCAGACACAACGCCGCCTTCACAATTTGAATTTCGATTGAAGTGTCTTACTAGCACGGCGAGGATCTGTCCATTTTTTCCCAACATAACGTCTGGAAAAGAATAGAATATAATAAAAAGTTTCTTACATTTATGTTATACATTTGACATAAAGTTGTAATTACAATCAAATCAAGGTTAAAAAATACAGATCGATAATAAATATGTAATATTACGTCAATAGTACTAATATAGAACATTAAGGTAAAGACATCTACGCTAAACAAAATACCCACAACTGAAAACTGCCAGTTGAGCTTTTTATAAGAACATGGCTCTATATAGGTCATTCAACTACACTTGATTCTTCGTTCACTTTAGTAACAGGCATCGCAAGCAAATGTAACCATACTTCTCGCGGAATATGCAAACATCAGTAATATAGTGGGGCTGTGTGCGATAATGAAAGTTATTAAAAATCAGCCTGGGGCTGTTTAGCGATACTATATTTGGCGACAATATGTCATCCTGGTGCTATTTAGCGACAATTGGAGTTTTGTATCGTGACTAGAACACGTTGGGCCTGTATCGCGACAAGAGGAATGGTATAGGTAAGGTGACGTCACGGTACTGGACTCTTGCAACATTGTTACAAGTGTCTGACCTAAATAGGAGTAGCTACCACTATAGGTAGAAGCAAATATAATAAAGATACAGAGACATAGATAAAGACATAGATAACATATATAGGCACGGAAAGAATTATTATCCTTTCGAAGCATATGAAGTGACCCTGAAAAGGGCCTTTGTTTGTTATTTTTACATCTTTCCGTTAACATACAGGTTATTGCACAGGTCTTATCCTCTTCCTCAAACCTTGTCTCAGACTGTATCTCACTTCGGGTCCGTATATGAGGACACTCTTCATACATCCTTGTCTTTCCACATATCTTCTTTTCCAAACAGTTGTACCGGTAGTCCTGATGATAGTCCATGTTATTTTAACATACATGTGTACCCTACGGAACAGCATCGACGATTCTAGAGTAGAGGATTCAATGTCTGTCCACACCATTGTGACTAGAACAGGCGAAGGGAATAAAGAAAACCGCGTTTATTTATAGTGAAAGAGCGGATCGAAACGGATTGAAGATGTTCAAAAATCCCAACACACGTTACAAAATTCAGTCACTTCGCGGAGTCTATTTTTATCAATCTGAAATGAGCCATTTGTGAAGTCACATTCCCTATATGCGAACGCTAGCGTCTTTTCGCAGTGATTCCATGCGACATTGTTTTGTGAAACATGACGGAACCTAAAAAGAGGATGAATTGGGGTGCACTGGCGGTGGAGACGAGAAGTGATGGTATAGTAGCGACTACCAAAGGGAACAGAGTGCTACTTAGAGAAGAGGTTAATTTCAATTGGGATTTAGTAGATTTTTGTTCTCTTCTTCTTGTTCCAGTACCAGTCCCTTCGCAACTTTCTTTCTTGTTTACGACACTTCGACGATTTTAAACAAAGACATTTAGAAGAATAAGAGAAATGTTTACAGCAGCAGAAAGAGTAAAATCAATCATTTATCCTTAAATAACAACAAGGAGAAGACAACGCAAGAGGGAAAGGACAGGAAGAAGAAGCAGTAGAGAATAAACAAGAGAAGGATAACAGTGAAAGGCCAACGGTCGCGGTACTCATGGACATTTTGGATGAGTTAAGAAGTCTGAAATAAATGTATCAGACTTTTACTACGACCAAAGAGATAAAGACCGTTGAAGCTTAACCCTAAGGACTACACTAGAGATACCATCCCTAGTGATTTTTACTAAATCATTAACAAGATCAAGTCCTCAAGTAGACCTTGGCCGTGACAACGGCTTAAGGCAGTTAAAGCGGATTGCTTCTCGTTCCTGAGTTTGTTCTAAGGAAAAAAAAAAAACATCCAACGGTCCTTTTCAAGGCGACTTATTTCGATCGAAAAGACATATTCATTTTGCCTTGAAAGGAGGGAGAGTAGTCCGTCGACTTGTCTAAAAATAACTTTCGCAAGACACCTCTCAACGCTCTAATCAGAAGTTCGATCTGTGTGGGTTCTTCAATCGTGCTGATCGGGTTGGGAGTGAAATGAATGCTGAGAGGTAAGTAACAACCCTTTATATATGTAATGTTCTAACATGGATATATAGGGAACCATGGTGTATCAAATGTAGCTATATGACTTTTTGCAAACGATCGCATGTTGTAGTAATGAAATGAGAAGAAAGTAAGATTTATCGCCCCGCACAATAGCTGAAGTCTTGCCTCAATTTCATGCCAGCGATTTTGAAGATGAGATGAGTGTTTCAGAATCTAAGCCCAGAGAGTCTACACCAAACCAAAGCCCAACACTAAACCCTGAAAAGTACTACCATATTCGAGAGACGGACAAACGCTCCTCCATAAAATTTAGAACTACAGCCTTTACGTACGAGGTGAAGTTTAAAGATTTTAAGTCCGGAGTACCCTTGGAGAAAGCAGAAGGATTCAACACCGATGTGCCGGATTCTTAGTTAACCACACTTAAAAGGCAATGTCAAACTAAGGAAAACAATCGCTTCAGACTTTCTATTTATCACGAAAATTTGAAGTCTCCCGTTTGGATCGAGTTTAGCGGTCCAGCATAATTGACACTTCCAAAATCATGAACAATAATCAACATATGCAGCAATCCAACGTAAAGTTTCACATCACCGACGGAAAAGCGACACTGTTCATGACCCACGTGCCTCTTCCCCACAGGACGCAATAAGACAATCTTGGTACACAATTTTTATAACACCAAAAAATCCTTGCTTACATTAACAATCTAAAAGACAAGATGGGTTTAACCAGTGCCATCGTGGTAGGACTAACGTATGTCGAAAGGTACGACACGGAAGAATGGAAACGAACCTGAAGAACTATTCAACTATCGGACCGAGCTAAACAACAACGAAAAGTAGAACTCCTGTTGTAGCAAGCGAGGATACCTAAAGACACAATCTGTGACATTCATGAAATGCAAAAAGTTGCAAAACGTCTTGGTTCTACGTTACACCTTGAAATTTCACCCTCAAGAAGTGCGTAAACCTCTCTTATTTCAAGACAAAGATTTCAAAGACGGAAAGTACATTCACGTCTATCATCACGATGAACATGTTGATGCCAGTGTTAGTATTTACCCTTTCCTTGGATGTAGTTATTACTGTGAGACATATGGCTATAAAAATCGCGTTAAACATAAGCATTGCGAATCGAAATATGTGGAAATGTTTACCTCTAAGCCGTATCTGGACAAAGGACAAGAATGAGTGCATTGCACAGATTGTCAGCGTACTTTTATCAGTGCAATCTGTTACTGACAACATTTGAAGATCTATGTGGCTCACCGAGCGTGCGAGAAATGTATGTCTATTTTGACTCATTGCCAGTACTTCAACAAGATTCCTCTAGGGCGTAAAAAATCCTTCAGGAGCCTAACACACTAGCCCATTTCGCCCAATGGATTGTAACCCAAATTGACGAGACGTATAGCCAATAAGATATCAAATGTTAAGGAGGTTGTCATCGTTATGCCACGATGATGCCTAACAATTTTTCGGGATACGGTGTAGAGTGTCTTTTGAGATACTATACAGAACAAAGTACCGAACGTTCTAAAGTGACTTTAAACGTAGCCAAAATCATTTCCATGCAAGTGGATCAAGTGCAGTTTAAATATTCGATGAGTTACATGGCCATGCCTTTGAGTCGCTTGCCCAAAAACGTTTGGAATGACAGAAATGGCAAAAGGCTATTTTCCAAACTTTTTCAATTAGAAAGTAAATTAACACACCAATCTAACTCTACGATCTCGACAAAATACGTACCAAACAACGAGAAGGCTTCTACGCGTGGTAACAGACTCACGCATCAGACCCTTCAACTTTCCGGAAGGAATGTTAAAATATTGTCGTTCCGACGTGGATATTTTACGGTGTTGCTGTGGAAAAATTCGAGAGCAATTCATGGAGAACGGAGGCATCGATATTTTGGAAGAAGCCTGCACTATTGCAAAAACGTGTTCCTTAGTGTACCCAACGGATTCATGCCTGAAAATACCCTTGCTGTAACATCAGTCCTCAAACAACCAATTTTCTCAAACGTTAATACTCAGTCAAAGCCCGACTCTGGTAAAAATTACTTGTGCAACAAGGAAGACAAATGGAACCAACATTCCCTCAACGTAGGAGGCAAAAAGCCATCGGAAGGTATTTGGTAGATGAATGGGACTAAGAAAACCCCAAGATTGTGTACGAGTTTAATGGTTGATTATTTCACGGATTTCCTATCTGCTAACCTCAACGTAACACTAAATATCAGTTTTTATTTCCGACCATGAAAGACTTGTACCAGGCCACTAGTCAGCAACGATTGAAGTTAGAAAAGCAAGGATAAAAACTGGTGGAAGTGTATAACACGAGTACATTCAGCGATTGAAAATCTATCCAGAGTTTAAGCGCATTGTTGAATGTTACAATCTGGTGGACACACAGAACCTAAATGACAGTTTGTACGGAGGACGCACGAATGCCACCTGTTTGCTGTACCAAGCCATCTAGGAGAAAGGAAAAGAAATCAAATAATTGGACGTGTGTTCTCCCTATCAAAACTTGTGTAAACATTGTCATTTTCACGCAGGGTACTGAAGACATGTATGACGATGTGTGTGTGTAGCTTGTGAGATATACCCTCACCGGAAAGATGTACGTGACTGGAAAAGTTGTGGTTTTGAGTTCGACTAAAGAAGTGACACACTATGCCAGAGATTTGTAATCCTAAATAATTAACTTTTAAACCTGTCTTAGTGACAGTACCAGAAGAATAAGAAGAAGATGAACAGCCTGTCACCGAGGAAAACCACTTTCTTCAGGACAGACTATAAGAACATTACACGCTGTCCCTATGACACGGCATTTCGATCACGAAAAGTTATTGTACAGAAACTTGCTTATATTCCACTATGATTGTTGTCATGAGTCTTCTATTACTGTACTTAACCATTTGGCTTTTATATATTTTTATCTTTCGTTTTGTTCAATATTAAAGATGATAATAAATTTGTCCTGAAAAAAGTATAAAATTTCTTGTTTTGTCTGCCTTTGTCACAAAAGTGGCTTTCTTTACAATACTATGGCTACCTCAACTGTCTCCGCTCCCTCTTCCTTCACTGTCAAAGTCATTGACGAAAACTTAGATCGTGCTAGTTGGGAGGACTTTATCTTCTACATCCGTTTAACCTGCTCATTGCCAGACAGAGCGGTTCAGGCAAAACCGATTTTGTCAAAAGTTTGATCGAACATAAACATCATTTGAACGATAGTCCACCTAAACGCATCGTGTGGTGTTACAAAGAGTGGCAATCGGCGTACAGAGGTGTGCAAGAAAGTCAAGACAATTCCAATCGTCTTTGTGGAAGGCATTCCAGGCTAAGATGACGGAATTGTGTCTGACCCTCGTCAACCTAATTTGGTTATTTTTGGTGACATGTTAGGAGAAGCCGAAGAAGACATTAATCCTTGGTTTATACGCAAAGGGTTTCGGCTTAATGCCAGTGTCAGATACATTACCCAACGTTTGTATCAACAAAGTAAAGTCACAATGCTTATTACCTGGTCTTATTTAAAAGTCCTAGAGATAAATCGCTAGTACAAGTCTTAGCCAAGCTGTTAGGAATATCTTGACTAACTCATGCGAACGACGATGACACTCAAACCCTGCACGCTTATTTACTCGTGGATGTAAAACACCATTCACAATTATTTGCGATTTCGTACCCATCTGTTTCACCACTGGCTCGAAGACAGAGGGCCTATAGTGTACACATTCTCGACGTAGACTTAATCACAATTACCAAAACAAATCTATAGAAACCTAGGTCACTTCTACACTGTCTTACACATTGTCAACATGAAGTTCCTTCAGTTTCATCTTACAAGTAAATTGATTTGTGTCTTGTACGGCATCAGTCGTGAAAAAATCCACAAATATATGCTCGTATCTTAGAAGCTAGTCTCAAAGAAGTCTTACGATGGTTTATGATGACATCACGTCAATTACTGAAAGGCATCATTTAGATTCAGCATCAAACCTAAACCTTTTTTTGAGAGAAACAAACTCACCATGTCGCAACTATCTGATCATCGCATGGACACTCAAGCTAAGCTAAAAAGCAAATTATTTTGAAACATGGAGAATGCCGTTCTTAAGGAGGTGTCATCTTAAAATGGGATCCTAATGCTAACAAAGTCGTCCCAAAATAAAATGTCACCCCCAAACGCAACCATTTGAAACAGAAAAAGAACAACGGTGTCAAGACCAGTCTCATAAAAAGAAAAAGAAGTGTGCATTGGAAAGTTTCTACTCGCAAGAGTGTCTCCAAAAAACGTCTTCTCCAGTGGTGACACTTTCTTCCTCTTTAGCGGCAGTGGCTGATACTCACAAATTACCTGCCCCCAAAATCAAAGTCCAATAGATAATGGGTGATACACTCTACTGGATTTGTCCAAACTAGAACTGTCTTCATTTAGTTCGTTGCGAACTCCTTCACGACGTGTGTTGTCTCGACGGGTTTTACATCGATCTGAATAGCAGTTACTTGTACCTGACACTGATCAAAACCGAGAACACAGCTAAGGCAGATATTGATTGTGTATCACCCGTCAACAATTTCATGCTTGGAATGACAGAAATGGCAAAAGGCTATTTTTCAAACTTTTTCAATTAGAATGCCAATCAACACACCAATCTAACCCTAAGACCTCGACAACATTCCTTGTTCAGTGAAGTGAATTTGTACTTGAGTTACAAACGGGTTAGCATTTGTATAGATTCTTAATCTTGCCGATCGTACCTAGAATATCCATTGACTTAGGGAAAAGAGGAAAACAATACTCATCTGGATCCTTGATTGGTGAGAAATCCTGATATCGTAGGTGAGGATGCGTTTAACGACACAAACATGACAGCTGAAGATGTTCTTCATAATGCGGGATTTAATGATCATGGAAAGGAAATCCTGCAAGGTCGTAGTTTAGAACTGATGGATCGTTTGCATTTGGATATGTGATTGCATGACAAGAAATTGCTGAACGGAACGGATATTCAGGTGAGACGCAATCACAGCAGTGTCGCTTTCATTTGATGGCTCATGCCAACAAATACAAAACTATTATCCAAAAGCCAGACTTTACGTTGTGTAGAAGTGTTACCTAAAGCAGGAAACAACATCAGTCACACCTTGAGCAGATCGACCGCCAATATCCGTTACAACGTGTAGAAGTGAAAACATTCACCAATGCTGCTGGACTATGATCAAAGATCAATGATCATCTGTTCCATGGACAGTTATCCAAACCTTTAATGGTTGACATGGTTATTAATGGTCATTCTCAACGGATCCCACGATCATAATCTTTCCAGTTTAAGCACTACAGAGTGTCCAAGATCGAAGTCAGTCGCATTGGCAAGACTTTGTGTTCCAAACCCTTCAAACCTAATTTAATCAGAAGAATTACTTGTGATCGTACTTATCCCGGACAACTAGGAACCAACACCAGTCACCATATTTCGTACGATGATTATGTTGAAGGTTACACTTTGTGAGCCTTTGATTTCACTCCAGACCAAGGCATCGAAGAGGGACACTTCCACTCTATATCCGGTCTTCTGCAAGTGGAACTTCAGTTTGCATAAGCTCACAATGAGACGGTCAACGTCATCTTGTATGCCAAATTCGATAATACCACAAAAATCAACAGTTTGAGAAAAGTCATGATAGACTATTAGACACAATGGAAGACTCCTCTTCCTCATTGAACAGTGGAGATTCTTTGGACATGGAATAGGAGGACAGAGTGAAAAAAGAACCCAAGACCAATACAAAAATTACAATGTAGTAGTTACATTCACATGGCCATAACAAGAACAAAATTTAGTGTCCTGTTTTGCTAAACAACTCGCGGTACAATTTTGGAATTGCTCAAGAAAGATTGCTATGGATCACAAAACGATCATCCTGGTACAATTTCACATGATAAATATATGATAATGAGTCAAGAAGACAAACTGGACGATGAACCAAGCTTGGAGTCTCATCTCGAAAGAAACATGAGTGGTATAAAGGCTTGCGTGATCTTTACTGTCCTCCATTGACTACTCTAGACATCTATCGTAAAGGCTACTTGATAGACCATTTCAAACAGAAAAATCGAATTGAATTGATGACTTAGCAGTACATGTGAAAAAGAAAAACAATACAAAAAATAGATACCTGGGAACTTCTTTGCCTTTTGAGCCTCAGTTCAAAAGCAGTTCGTATACTGCTTCTTGGAATCCTGTTGTGTGCTCTGAAGATAAACTGCCTCTTCGCAAACCTCAAGACCATCAAGCTTATGTCATCAACACGAACAAAAAGTCATCATGCAGGAAAACACTGGGTCGTTATTTCCCGAAAGAGAATTGTGTTGAGTATTTGAATCGTATGGATTACTTCTTTGAAAGATGATATCATTGACTTTATGTGGCGAAATGCCCAGACGGCACGATACAATAAAGTGAAATTGCAAGGCACATATTCCATGGTGTGTGTATAATATTATGTGTATTTTCTTCATCAACGCATTCTTGAATTTCTTAAGAACATTATTGACTTATTTTGATCGTAATCCTTCTAGTAACGATGATAAAGTAGACCGATGGTTTTGTGACCAATATGATTATCTTTTGTCTTAAGCTAGAAAACGTAGTGTACATCTATGGCCTCATGACTTCGATCAATGTAAATCTCAGATGATTTTACAACGTTGTCAAAAATTATTTCTCATTGTTCCCTATGACTTTTTACTTGTTAGTTAAAACCTGTGTCTGTTGTTTGTTTTCAAAAACCCCGTCTGTGAATAAATACTCTTTGGCTTTCTCTGTATCCCTCACCATTACATCAGCTATCATAGAGTTGACATTTAAGGTATAGACGTTTATTTATCGCGTCCGCGTTTGGTCTACAGTTGGTCTTCCACTGTGCTATTCCTCTTGTCGCGATAGAGGTTCAACGTGAGCTAATCAATATACAAAATTACCTTTGTCGTTAAACAGTCCCAAGCTGATTTTTTTGCCAAACAGCCTTAGGATGATTTTTAAAAACTACCATTGTCGCTAAACAGCACCACTATATTACTGATATCCAGCAGTTTCAATCTTTGATTTGTTTCCGGAAGCACTTGAATTTAGCCGGTAATTTAATACGTAATTTTTCATAGTAAACGTGTCCTTTGTTATGGTGCAGCTCGTTCTTTAAGAATTCTGACTTAGGTTTTTCCATTATTGTTGATATTCATATTTCAGAATATTTTTGTTTTCTCAACAGTTCGTGCTATGCAAACCATCTTTTCTGCTTCAGAAAACAAATATACATTATCGATGAAACGACGTGAATGATTATTAAATCGCAGTTATGTTCCTGAATGTGCATGGCTGGTCTAGTTGTCTGTCAATCCTTCTGACAGGAGCCTCTGTTTGTTTCATTTACAACTTATGACACGAAAAGTAGTTTGTCAATCGATCCGTCGGTAACCGAATTTAGTTAATGCTGTGTTTACAGATGGTCGGTCAATCTGTGTGTCACACGCCCCTTTAGCTCTCTGTTTCGTTTATAATATATTACAGGGTCTGTCAATCAGTCTGTCAGAGACACCATTAGCTCACTTTTGCTGTTTACACTGAATGGCATATATACAAAATCTAAAGTCTTTATAAATTCGATATCTCTAAAGCAATTTTTTAAATATTTCACTGCTTATATCATAGTTTTCTGTAGATCAATAAAATATATACTTACAGAGAAAACAAATAAGGTATTAAAAGCTATGATAACAAATTATCTGAAGATTTTTGTTTCTTCCAAGAGGTGATTTGCTTTTTTAACTTATGAATTTTACATATATAAATTATTCTCAACGACCCGGATGTTGCAGTCGTCTTGTCTTTGAGATATGAAAAAGGCGACCCGGAGGAAACCATAGACGTGAGATGGGCATCCACTAACATTTCCAAATATGGAAATCAGAAATCCAACAATAAGACGATGAAGTAATAAGTGACTGAACGCGTATGCGGGAGGAAAACATGGGCTCATGATCAGACTTACTTGTGTCCAAGTTCATGTGTTGCTGCGTTCACAGTAACAAAGTAATCACCTGCCTCAACGACTGAGGTTTTGATACCAGATAAGCATACGCCTTCTCTCCATGACATACCTTAAATGGAAAAAGGAGGACTAGAGATCCTGATAACATTGTAAAGACCAATATTCAAAAGGGAATCAGTTGCACTGAGGTCGATGGGTTAAATATATTGATTTAAAATCCCTAATCATTGTCTTGGTCTCCAAGTGGTTCTAAAGCGCGTGCCTTTACCGATTACTGTCACGAGCATTGGAATTTCGTTGTCGGTCAATGCGGGTATCTTAGAAAGTTTTCAGTAGGTTCTTACCTGGGCTTTTTACGGTTCTTCCACCACTTATTATACTATCAGCCATTTAAAGCCTTTCTTACGATGAGAAAGGACGTTAAGCCCCAAGAGAAACAAATAATGATTCATTGGAGTGTATTTTATCTATGTCAGTTATAGCCCATTCCATTTCATAGTCTCACTCAATATCTTGCCATATATATATATATATATATATATATATATATATATATATATATATATATATATATATATATATATTTTTATATATATCTTTATATTGATTTATATATATTTATATATTTAGAGAGAGAGAGAGAGAGAGAGAGAGAGAGAGAGAGAGAGAGAGAGAGAGAGAGAGAGAGAGAGAGAGAGAGAGAGAGAGAGAGAGAGATGTTAAGCTAATGACGCATTGGCGATAGATATACTAGATATACTTGTTGGCACGAGTGACAGTAAACCTACAATGTATAATATATTAAGTTGAGTTCGATTATTGATGGAACCAACCCAAGAAATCCTGTTGCATAGTCATAACGATGAAGGAAAAATAAAATATCGCTGTTGCCGAGGGTTTGTAACTCTACGTTTTAGTAAAGAAGATTCAGCCAGATAAAATAAACTGACGATACATTTACGAACCTGTTCTGGCTCAATACATCCAGCGATTAGTCTGAAACACAAAAGCCCTCTGATTGTAAGAAAAACGAACATAAATTAGGAATTCTACGTTCTGTAGCCAAAGCCATAACTTCCTACCCGGGTTTTCTACTATGTTCGAAATCATTCCCAGAATCTGCACAACGTTTCTCAAACATTTCAACATTATAACTGTCATCGTTTTATAAGGGGATTTTCATTTTCATGAAATGTTTCCTTTTCGTCTACATAATAGACAAGGCAAATATTTTTGTAGAACGTGTTGATGAATGGCTTACCCAAGTAACTAACTAGTATGATATCCATGTCTCCTTTGTATGCTCGCAGTTATCCTTTGATGCCTGGTACACGAGATCATGTCGGCAAAATGCAACAATGACTTGGATTACGGGTTCTTCTTTGGGCTTTGTTCGGTTATTAAAATTAACTCGAATATTTAGTCGTTTTTCAGACCTTCAATAATTGCATCTAGACGTATATTTTCACGATATTTACTTTTCACGATATTTACTTGGCGGTATCCCGAGAAGTTTCATAAATGCAGCAACACTCTCACCGCCGACGTTATTAAAAACCTTCTTTGCTCCACATCTGTAATCATGTTCAATCGATCCATCGACTGTGACTTTACCATTTCGCGCTACACCATTACACTCACACACATCCAATGAGGCATATCACATAAGATGAAAACAAGATGGTAAGTATACAAAAATCGATATTTCACCAAGTATCATTGTAAAAGAAAATACCACAATTTGTGAGTCATTGATCTTATTGCATTAAAAAAGCCCCAACCACCCAGGCACAAACTCGAATCTCACTATTTTAGCTGGGATCAAGGAAATTTCATATGTTGTTAATTCTAATCATGCAATAGATAATGCGAGATCAGCTGTCATTGATTGCACCAACGTTGGATGATAAGTCTTATTATTACGTACTCATGGATTACACGAAAGACATATTCGTCGCTCAGCAACCAATACTTTTTCATGATAGTTATCTACAAAACCATTGACAACCTATACCTGGAAATCAATAATGCTGTCGTGTACGGTGATACAAAATGAACATCCTCGCGAGAATATTTTCTTGACATCTACAAAAGAAGGACACTATGCTCCGAGTAGTTTATCAGGCTATTATAGCGTCAATAGGAGTCATCATTAAAAACAACCATTAAAAATAGCGTCAACATTTATAGCGTACATGCATCAGCCTGGAGTAGTACAGCGTCAATGGAAATTTTATATAGGAACAAAGAGGAATGGAGCAGGTGGCATGACGTCACGATACTGGACACTTCCAACAAACGATGGAAGGATAAATACAATAGAAAGACCGATACATAAAAACATGGTAAGAGACAGATATCATATCTAAGATATAAAATCGACCAAAATGTCTCAGTGGTAAGAGGGTAAGTATTTTACACTAAATATAAAATATAGAATCGACTAAAGAAAGGTTTTATATGCAAGAAAGATATTTTTGAGTCATAGAAACGGTTAATCACCAAAGTGTAGTATTCTTTGTTAACCACACTGAAATAGCAATGTCAACCCAAAGTAGACGAACACTTGAGACTTTCCGTTCACCACGACAATTTGAAGTCCCCCGATTAGATCGAGTTTAGCAGCCAAGCAGCTCAGCAGAATGGGTACATTGAAATGTCATCGACAAGATTCAACACGTACAGCAATCCAACGGCAATCTTCGCATCACCAATGGAAAAACGACACTGTTCATGACCCACGTGTCTCTTTCCAAAAGGACGCGACATGGTAAAAGAGGTCTTCTTGGTAAACAATCTTCTCAGCATCAAGCGCAGCATCGTTCAAAATAACAACCCTTAAGACAACATGTGTTTAGCCAATGCCATCGTGGTGGGACGAACATATGCTGACAAGAAAGACAAGTGAGAATGGATGGAAAAGAGCCTGAAAAATTATTCAGCAATCGGAACGAGCTAAACAACAAAGAGAAGCATAACTCTTGTTAAGCAAGTGGGGGCTAGTGGGATCAGTAAGTGGGGGTTAGCTAATGACACGCCCTGTGACATTCCTGAAATGCAAAAGCTGCGAGAAGCCTTGTTCCACGTTACACATTGAAAATGCACCCTCAAGAAGTGCGCGGACCTCACGTATATTGTCATGATGAACATTTTGATGTCGTTAGCAGTATCACTGCATTCCTATTATACAGTTATTACTGTGCGAAATGTGACAATGGCGAGCAATGCAAGCATTGTGGATAGTATTGTGAGGAATGATTTAGCTCTAATCCCTGTCTGGACTAAAGACAAGAACAAGTGAATTGTCCAGCTTGTCAGCGCACGTTCGTTAGCCTTTTCTGCTACCAACAAAATCTAAACACGCAAAGTTCTCAGCCGAAATGAGCTTGCCAACTCCTGAAATAGTGTCCCTTGTGGACAAATCATATTAACCAATAGTGTCAATGAGAAAATCTGTCCAGGAAAGAAACGATGTCATGCTTGTCACCAAATAATGGATTTGGAACACAAATTCTACACTCAAAAATACCATTCCCAACGTGAACAGGAAGAAAATGACCAGAAGAAAGGAAATTTCATCTTTTTGTATTTAGAATGCATGAAAGAGACTGGCATTCACATTCACATTTCTGCGTGGATCATCGAGCGTGAGACAAGTGTTTCCAAGAGCATAACTTTACTCATTGTCCTTACTGTAGCACGATTCGTGGTGGACGTGAAAATATCTTTCCGGGACCGAACACATTGGTAGATTTCGCTCAATGAATGTTAGAGACTATCGACTAGAGGTGGAGTTAAGAAACACCAAACGTTATGCCACGGTGATGGCTCATAATTTATCGGAATACGACGGACTGATGTTTTTAGATACTATACGGAACAAGTACCGAACGTCCTAAAGTGACGTTGAACGGATCCAAAATCATTTCCATGCAAGTGGGACAAGTGCAGTTTAAAGATTCGATGAATTACATGGTCATGCCTTCGATCCGAATGCCTAAAACTTTTGGAAGGACATAAATGACCAATATCTATTTTCTGCACTTTTCAATACCAAAGCCTGTCAACACGCGGCTATACCCCTCTTTGCCCGACCCCGACAACGAGAAGTTTTCTACGCTTGGTACCAGAATCACGCTTCGGAACCTTTCGACTTTCAGAAAGAACTGTTAAAATATTGTCGTTCCGAAGTGGAAATTTAATGGCGTTGCTGTTAAATATTTCGAGAACTGTTGATGGAACACGAAGGGATCGATCTTTCGAAAGAAGCCTGAACCATTGCCAAATCGTGTACCTTAGTGTACTGTCAACGATTTATGCCCGAAAACGACCAGGCTGTCTTTGTGTACAAGTGCAATGGGTAATTCTTTCCACGTTGCTGGGCCCTGGTATGCAAAAGAATGTTGTCCATATGATTTCAACTTCATAGTGTGAATAATGAGAATACGAGTGTCAGAAGAGGAGCGTAAGCATCTTGCAGGTGTGTACACATGGGTGAGGTCAGATAGGTATGTTTGACAGTGAAATGTAGCACAGAGAAAAAACAAATGTGTTTAATTATGGATTGTATGGATAGCCAGTGAAGGGTAAAGAGCCTTGGATATGCGTTCTCTGATCGTGGTACGTTTTAAACGCTTCTGAAGTAGATATTAGATGAATCAGACAGAATTCAATTACAATAGTCCCGTCCTGAAAGTACAAAGGACCAAACAAGTGTTTTGTTGATATCAACTGACAGATACTTGCGGATGGAGCTGATGCGTCTCAGCTCAAGTCATGCAGCCTTGCATATGTTCATGGCATGTTGATGAAATGAGAGAGAGAACTGTCAAGAGTGACACTGAGGTTTCGTACCGACTGCTTGAATTTAATGTTGGTGTTCCATATATTTATTGTTTGAGGTAAAGGATGTGAATGCGAAAGTCTTTGTGTTGTAATTAAGATGGCTTCAGTTTTATCATCATTAATCTGCAGCTTGTTACATGTTATCCATGATTTCACATCAGAAATGCATCTCTATACCTTGGATGGTGGCTTCAACTTCAGCAGGATGGCTAGATTTGTTTATTTGGGTGTCATCAACATACAATTGATGAGACACTAATGATGATCTATGACATCTGAAAGTGGCTGAGTGTATAGAATTAAGAGAACATGTCCAAGAACAGACCCCTGTGGTACACCACATCATAGATCAACTGGTAGTAGTGTTTTCCATATGCGGACACAATTTGTGCCCTGTTGACCAAGTAGGACTTAAACCATAGTAAGACTGTATCGTGAATGCCAAATACATGCTGGAGACGGTGAAGTAATATATCATGGTCTATAGTGGCAAATGCTGCAGACAAATCAAGGAGAGTGAGGACTGTAGTCTTTCCGCTATCCAAAGCAGAGAGAAGTTCGCTGACTACATTCGGAAGAGCGGTTTCTGTGCTGTGGCAAGGTTAGTAAAAATACTGAATTCAGATGAGATACAATTTGTGATAGAACAACTTTTCTAGATATTTTACATGAATAAGAGATTAGAAACTGGGAGGTAGTTCTTTAGATCATTATGGTCACGTGTTGGTTTCTTCAGCAGATGCTTTACAATAGCAGTTTTTTTTAATGATGGGAATTCCAAAGATGAGAGAGACATATTAAAAACATCAGTTAGTGAAGGCAATATTGGATCCAAGCACTCTAGCAGCAGTGGTGTCGAAATCGGATCCAGACTTTGGCGCACTCTTCATCACGATTGCACATACTCAATCCAGAGACAGGTTAAAATGCTGATAACGGTTGACGCTGATATTCTGTATCGCAACTGTATAGTGATGACGAGCCAACTGAAATTGTGTTGTCAAGTTTATCTCTGATGGTTTGTACTTTGTCACGTACCAAATTAGCAAACAGGTTCGGAAGGTCAACTAGAGAAAAGATAGCTTTAAGTAGTGTATATTTGTTCCTTGACAGTAGCTTGTTAGTAATCTTAAATATCTCTTTGCAGCTGGAACTTTTCGTGATCTTAGTACTATATTGGTCCGATTTCGCTTCATGGACTATGTTAGTCATATTCTTCTTAGTGACATCATAAATCTGCTTATAAATAGTGATTCCGATGGAAAGCCAAAGCCTCTCAGCTTTACGACGGTCTCTTTTAGCAGCGCGAAGCTGGTCCCTAACACTCCTATACCACGGAGAACACTTCTGAATTGCTACTTTGCACTTGGTTGCTGGGGCGTATTTGTCGAGCAATGAACGCAGGCAGTTATCAAATTGTTCTGCTGTAGTAGTTAAGCTAGTTGTTAGGTTTGATTGGATGTCGTGCATTACCTTGGTTCTGTTTATTATACGGAGGTTTAACTTAGTTGCGAATATAGGTGAATGGTTAGGGACTGATATATCAAGATGGCATATAATGCAAAGGTGATGAAAGTTCGTGTGACACCAGGGAGGACTGGAGAATATTATAATCAGGTCTGTAGAGAATCTAATCTAAAATGTGTTGTACGCGAACGTATAACAATAATACGGGCTACCAATGCTAGAAAACCTGTTTACGCGACATTTTGTGGACACGGCTAACGCCATATTATCTGGGGAACGTTCAAAATAGAGTCATAGGTTCTCACGAGCATAGATTCACAAGATATAATTATACGATTTGCTGTGGGTTGGTAGAAATTCTAGGACTGTTGGCAAGCTCATTCTATTCTAGATTGACTAAGATGATTAGAGGGACAGCTAATCGTTCCAAGTATGCTTTGATCGTCAACATTAATCGTTTCAAGTACGCTTGATCGTCAACATTAATCGTTCCAAGTACGCTTTGATCGTCAACATTAATCGTTCCAAGTACGCTTTGATCGTCAACATTAATCGTTCCAAGCACGCTTTGATCGTCAACATTAATCGTTCCAAGTACGCTTTGATCGTCAACATTAATCGTTCCAAGTACGCTTTGATCGTCAACATTAATCGTTCCAAGTACGCTTTGATCGTCAACGTTGCCAGATACGGTTTGTAACATTTTCAATGCACGTGCATGGTTGTGTTGGCGAAATTCAATATATATTCAACGGATACATGTCTGGCAATGAAACGCTTGGCTTCCTAAAGTGATCACAAGTGTATTAGACGAAACATATGATGTATAAAATGATTCAATTCAGAGATTATCAGATACTGAGACCGAGGTGTCCGAGAATATCAATATTATGCGTAGGAAACTCGGATGTCTGAACAACACAGACGAAGAAGAACTTCAGATTTTGAACACGCCGGTTATTTGTTTCAAATGCTATATTCAACTAAAATAGATTGGCCACAAAAAGAAAGAATTCGACCGATTTTCAGCAAAGAAGCGCTTGTCCGTGTAACAGCTTTTTTGAAGAAAACGAGATTTAAAAATTTAGGTCGTAATCAATGTAATGTTGAACGTACTGATAAGACCCAGGAATGCAGAATATTATACAGAAAGATTTTTATACGTATGCATTCATGGGGATCAGAGTGAAAACCCGAATCTGTAAAATAAATTGATATTTAAACTACTTCTGTTTGTTTGCCATGAAACTTCATAACTGATTGATGAGTGTGTACATAAAGGTTAGGGGTATAGGGGCCGCTGATCCAAGTCAAATGAAATAGAAGGGGTACAGGGGCCGCTGATCCAAGTCAAATGAAATAGAAGGGGTACAGGGGCAGCTGGTCCAAGTCAAATGAAATAGAAGGGGTACAGGGGCCGCTGACCCAAGTCAAATGAAATAGAAACATAGAGCATCTACCTTTCTAATGCTTCTCTTAATGCAGTACTGAATGTCTTTGTTCAAAATTAAAAGAAACCCCAACCAGACCCTCGACCTCCCCCTCCAAAAAATACCCCTTAACAAATAGCGCTAAATCTGAGTTCTACATGATTTGTGGAAAATAACAGATGGAGTTGTAAGCAAATCCTGAAAGTTAACCAAAAAGTCCGTTAGATATTGATTGCATAACATGAGCATACCTTCCTGAACTTTTGACTATTAAGAACGATAATATGTGTTACTCCCTACAAACAATTACATTGGCAAAACCTTAAGTGTACCACAGTCAACAAAGAGTATATCCCTGGCCTTGATTATACATTAAATTGTTTGAGAGAGAGAGAGAGAGAGAGAGAGAGAGAGAGAGAGAGAGAGAGAGAGAGAGAGAGAGAGAGAGAGAGAGAGAGAGAGAGAGAGAGAGAGAGAGAGGAGTACTTACCGCGAATACCGTTATTTGATGGATCCTCGAAATACAAGTCGAACCTAAAAATAAAATAACCGCCATGTGTACTCGTAATATATACTATGTTTGCAGACAGATACATATATTTATTCCTAAATTATAGACAAGGCCTTGTTTTAAATATCGATTTATTTCAGACTGGTGCTACTTAAACATTTTAGAAAATCTGTTGAAATCAAACATTTTTCAATAAATTTACAAATTGTCATGAAAACTGGAGAAGGTTCGTATCAAATATTTGCCAACAAAGAAAGATAAGAAAACGAAAAGAAAGGAAGAAAACTCCAAACAAAACAAAAACTATATTGTAAAGAAAAAAATAATAAACTTATTTATCTAATTTTAAATATAGTTTGCAATGTGAGAAAGCCATATTGCGTAAACTCAATATAAAATACGACAATGACAAGTGGCATAAACATATCTCACATGACATGAAATTAACATACTCGTTTCAAGTGCAGGACATTAAGAAATGGTCAATTATTATGAATGTCACTTCCTCCGCCATTATTACTGGCCTCCATGTATAGCCTATCTTGTGCTAAAAAATGGCGTTAAACCCTACAACACAACAACAACAACAACAACACATGACATGAAATTAACATCCTCGTTTCAAGTGCAGGACATTAAGAAATGGTCAATTATTATGAACGTCACTACACTAGGTGAGATAAAACTAAGGTAAAGAGAGCGTTAGAAAGTAATATAGAAAACTGACACTTGTGTATAGACTGTAATTTGATTTGTGTGAATCCCTCACTTGGCTAACAAGTCATGTATTAATCGCCTGTAGCAATGAGAAGGAAGAAATGTCTTTCGAGTCGTAATATTTCATTTCTTTAGTGTTACGTGTTTTAAATTTGTATTGTGTGTTGCCTTTTTTCCATGATTATGTGATATGTGTATTTATTTTGGGATTTATCATCATTTTTATAAACAACATAATTCAATGTTATTTTTCTATATGGTTATGGATTAAATATACAGATCTCTGTTGCGGATATGTAGTTAAATTGTTTGTGTGTTAGTATTAAAATTCTTATTATTTTATTTTTGTTTTTTTAAATTTTATTGTAATGATTATTTCCATGTGATTCGAAATTCTTCTTCAGTAATTCGATATTTTCTTTCAGTAATTATGTTTTTTAAGACGCATAACCTGTTACATTAGTATTAGTTTTAGTTCACCTTGGTCCGCGATAGCGTAAAAGCTACGAGAAAACGATTGGATATGTTCAAGGTCTTTTCGTCCTACATATTAGTCTGAATAAACAATGTTTTATTGTAAATTTATTTCATAGTGATATTCTAGTTCTTAGATATTTCTGCGTGCAATATAATAAATATCCTATTGCGTCTTCAGATTTCTCATCACGTGGACTAGTTGCGTGCAAGTACCACGTGATCTAAAATCAAGGTTTAATAAAACTTTTTTCTACTAGAGTCAGAGTCGCTTTAGCATCTCGAAGTAACAAGGAGTTTCTAATTTATTGCCAGATTATTTGTTTTTCATCAGCTTTTTGGAATTTAATAATTTCTTTTCTAGGAAGCTAAACAAACAGACTTTTCTATAAAAAAATAAATTCTGAAAGATATTCCGTGGAAATTTATTCTGGAATTATTCGGAAACATAAACAGTGATTCAGTTAAGGAATTGTTATATTTGTACAAGGACAACATCTGACGTCATTGCCTTCCATCTTGGACCTTCGTCGAGATTCGAACCTGGATTCTATTACAAGTCTTTAGTGATAGGACTTGTGGTGAAGGGTTTTACATTCTTAGGATTAAATTTTGGATAACATTCACAAACCGTAAGTCCTATTGTCCATTTTTTACATTGTGTTCTACACGTAACGGACCATTATTACTGGAGGTAAACAATTTACTTGAGTTTAATTTCAGCACACTGGTGTTCCTCTTGAGAATTGCTGTTTTGCATGCTCTTTACTAATATTATAGAAAGAGACATAACCTGACCTTGTTTGCAACTTAGAATTTTCCTCAAATGAATTTGATGTTAAAATTACCTTCATTCCGGTTCTTAAATTGTGTCTTAGATCTTTATAATAGAGTTAATTATATTAGGATGGGTCAGTTTTGCTTTAGCATCCAAAATAGAATCGCTCTTGACATCTATTTTTTTAGAGGAAAAATTTATTTAAATTATTCACTGGAATAACAAAGTGTTCATTAATCCTTCTTGGACTATATTGGGATTTCTGTGAATTTATTTAATAGGATTTTGCTTTGCATAAGGATGCATCAAGACTGTCAACACATGACCATATCCCGGGCTCTTGGTACATTACCTAATTCAAAATTTGAATCCACTGGGATCGCTACTAGAATTCATTTTGAATTTTCTAGTTTTGGACGTGTGATAGAACTCTTACGGCAATTTAGGATTTAATTGTAAACACTGTACGTTCGTGTTGAAATTTCATTTTGTGATCTAGGGAAATCCTATATTTGATGTATTTTATAAAACCTGTTAATTTTTGCTCTTTTCTGTTGCTTATTTTAGGGCCTTGCAGTTGTACAAGTATAACAGATGCATGTTTAAAGTTATTTTGTTTACTTCTTTCTCTGAAACATTATATTTGAATGCTATTGAGTAGAGAGAGTTCGTCAAAACGTATTCTTTTTTGTGCGATGGTGATCGTCCACTGCATGTTGCCAAATTTAGCCTCGTGATAAATGAATTACGTCCGGGTCGGAACTTCCATGTCTCCTTTTAGAGTATTTTTCCTTGCTTGCTAGTAAGTATTCTTGATTTAAATGAAACTCGTTTATTCTTAAGTATATGAATATTTATGTGTGACTGCATACGTTGATTTTAGAAAATGAGGATTATTGTGTCACAATCTTTGTAGATTTTAAAAAATGAGGATTATTGTGTCACAATCTTTGTAGATTTTAGAAAATGAGAATTATTATGTCACTAACTTTGTAGATTTTAGAAACTGAGGATTATTGTGTCACTTTGTAGGTTTTAGAAAATGAGGATTATTGTGTTACTGATTGTATAAATTTTAGAATATGAGAATTATTTTGTGAGTGACTTTGTCGACTTTATAATATGTAAATTATTTTGTGAGTGACTGCGTAAATTTAAATGAATTTGAGTTTTAAATATAAAGCTAGACTATGAATAGCGTTAGATAAATTCTTTTTAGAAAAATGACATTAGAAACGCTCGGAAAAACGAAAAAGCAATTTGGTTGTTCATTAGTTTAGTTTCAAATGGCACGTTCAAAACATATTTTGGCTATTTAATGAGGATTAAACACGAGACCTTGCCGTTCAAACAAAAGAGTGATCAGCCGACATGGGTTGACATTGGCTTTCCGAAGGACACAGTGTGGCAGTTGAACTTGGTTGTCCAAAGGACGGTGTAGCAGCCAGTATGGATTGGACTGGGTAACACATTTATGAAACATTTTTCTTTAGTCGAGTAATCTTTTGTCAGTAACAATATGAGTACCCACGAGGATTAAACACAATTTTTTTTTATTAATTTCAAGAAACGCAACGTGTTTAAGTAATTGCAAACAATATAATTGTACTTTAGGAAACAATGATGACAGAAGTATTAGATGGGCTAATACATCTCTACAAAGAATTTGGCTTTAAAGGAGAAAAAAGAAGAAAAAAATTGCTCTTTGCTGATTAATATGTCATTATTTGAATTTTAATATGTACGTATATACAACATGTTTACACATACTTACTTCGTAAAAAGCATTGCGTGACTGTATTCCGGATGTTGAAACCCAAAGAAAGTTTCCCACTGACGAACATCATTAAGGTACTTCTGCACATTCATATATTTCGTTCCGTTAATTATTTCCACCTCAGATTCACCATATGGAAAGTCCGATTTCCGCTTCAAATACAACAGCCAACAGATGAGAGACAATCACGGAAATGCGATATTAATTAATTCGACCAAATATTCAGGAGAAAGGAAATTATTTTTCTTTTCTTTGTTTTCTCGATATCGTTTTGATGGAAACGTGTAGCTTCAGGATATAAAGAATAGCAGCAGGGAGGGTGAATGCTACAAAATTTTGCTCGTGAAATTAACCTGAAATAAGGGTTCCTATTGAGGCTGATAAAAAAGTCAATAACCCTAAACCAAAATATCTAACTTTTATATTATCGTACGGACGGTTAAAAACCGCGTAATAAATAGTATGAGGTTAGCTCAGTTTTGTTATACTATTATTAACGTTTTACCCTGACTTTATTGAACTATTTTTTACGTTAAAAACTCGAGCAAAAATTTTGTAGAGATTCACCCTCCCTGCTGCTCCTGATTTATCAGGGATTAACCAAATATTTTATCTAGACCTATGCGATATCTGGATCTTGGGTCATGTAGATTTATTGTTATAAATCCAAACGGAACTGATTGTGCTTTAGAAAAGAAATTTTTAAATTTAATTATGTCCATATCCCCTGAACACCAGGTATAGTAAATATTTCGCAAGGGATAATTATCTACTCCATTAAACACAACCAAAATATTACAATTTTCTCTGATCACTCTAGGTATTTGTGTATATCTTTGAGTAACATAAATCACGTCTGTATTTTTGTGACGACCTCGAGAAAATATTCTAGCTGGATTAGATTGTTTGTCCAACATCACATCATCATATACTACGAGATTATTAATGAATCCATCAAAGTCATCTACAAATGAAGCTTTATCTATATCTGTGATAAAGTCGATAATATCTTCACCGTCTTTATTAAATGATTTTGCTTTTTTATTAAAATCTTTAATTACTTCGTAACAATGCTGATCATCCACAGACGGTGCTATTAAATATAGTTTGTTCCATCTCATCCATCTCATTATTAAATTTAATAATAATTGTGTTTTACTCGATCCAGATGGACCTATTATAATCATTCTTATTGAATTTGGTAATGCTGGATGGTGCTTTACTGGTTCTTGTTTTCGTGTCGCCGAAAAATCAATTATTGTATCCATATTATTAATAACATGAGTCTATATTGTTTTCGATGTAGATCATCTACACCTACCGTTGGATTGACAACAATAATAACAAAAAATAAACGACATGCATTAACGGGTAAATGTGTAAAATGTGGTACAAAAAATATAAATTTATCTCAGGGACAACAAAGAAAAGTGGGGATATATCCGCATCATTAGGAAAATTACCCGGATTACCATGGGCTAAATATGTTGGTGAGAATCACCTCCCTGGATATAATTATTGTGGTCCTGGAACTCGACTTGATATCTGACTTGATGATCAAGATCAACCAAGACCAGGAGAGTATCCAGTAAATAAAATTGATCAAGCATGTCACATTCACGACGTTGCTTATAAAAATCCTGATTTGCAACAACGGCATCTTGCAGATGTAAAATTGATTCATGGATTAATTTCTTAACCCAATAAATCTGTTAGAGAGAAACTCGCTAGTTTCCTAATAAAATCCGCTATGAAAAGTAAAATAATGTTAGGGGCTGGTAATTAATTATATAATTATTATAATTGGAATCCATTTATTATAGTCCTAGAGGGTATTGGAAAGGTAAAGCAGCGATCACTAAACTTGCTAAAGCAGCAAAAGTTTCACATTCTGTTGCTGCAGCGTGGTTAGCACGACAGGCAATATGGCAAATTTATCTACCACCACCAAAAACAATTCAATATGCACATTTTGATGTCAGTATTCCTAACGAAGTTCATCAAGCAGATATTTTGTTTTTACCACATGATACTATTAAAACACGTGGACGAAAGTCAGGGCAGGTACAAATACGTATTGACTGTTGTTGATATTGCAAGTAGATATAAAGAAGCTGAACCATTATTAACAAAAACATCATTTGAAGTTGCATCTGCGTTTGAGCGAATTTATCAACGTGGTGGTCTACAATGGCCAAAACTATAACAAGTTGATCTTGGTAAAGAATTTCTTGGTGCAGTATTATCTTTGATAAAAAAACATAACGTTACAATCAGACAAGGGCATACTGAAATTCATCGTGATCAAGCAATTGTTGAACGATTTAATCTAACACTTGCTGAGCGGTTATTTGGATATCAATACGCAAAGGAAATATCTGCTGACTTTAAATCCGGTGAGCGATCTCGTGAATGGGTTGCAAGGTTACCAGGTGTGATATCTGCATTAAATGATGAAATTACTCGTGCAACTTCTACGAAATCTTCTAATGCAATAACAAAAAAAAATATATACCACGTAGCGATGAATACGGACAACGAGGTCAACAACCAGTATTAGGTAATGTGATTGTGAGATATTTATACGAACCAGGGGAGTTGGAGGGTGGTAAAAGACGAGCTACTGACCCTATTTGGAGTGTGACCACACATACAATTTCTAGCGTGGTTAGATCCACTGGAAGACCACCCATATACAGACTAGATTCTACTGCACCTCAACGTGGATTTGTGCGTGAACAATTACAAGTAATTCCTACAGATACACAATTACCGCCACCTTCACTTATGTAAATTAGCACCAGGGCGTCCAGCGCCCAGACGTCGATTACATTCAAGACAGGTCAGCATCACATTTTCACGTGTATGACCAAGATCACTATTTATTCTATCTACGGTAAATTGTCTTGGATTATTATTCAAATATTGCCATAACATTATTGTGTTACAACTTGCACAGTGATTATTCTGTAGTTGTTTTAGTTTTATAATAAATTCAGTATCAATATCAAAGTCACGTTTATGTTTTTGTCACATTGTTTATAAGACGCTAATTTTTTTCTTTATTACAACAGCCTCATCAGTAATTTCTTCAGTTATCTCATAATCTATAATAATATGTAGTTGAGTTATTCGTCTGACGCGAGATACAGCAAGATAGACTAAATTTGACCACTCGATTCGATCATCTACAATCCAGATATTTGTATCAGAGATAGTTAATCCCTGTGACGAATGAATCGTTATAGCGTATCCTAACGTCCACGGTGATTTATCCATACTCAATGCGCTCTCAACAGAATTGATATCTATCAAAATAATATCATTCAATACCAGATTTTGTACTCGGATACTTTCAGTATCTCCACCAGGAATTTCAACATCAATATTCTGTCGTCGAGTATCTGCTGGGCGATAACATAATGGTACTGGTAGATTTGAAAACTTTTCTTTATGTAACATAAATAATTTCCTTTGTAATTCATCACAAACTATCTTTCTACTTGCGACTATCAAATCAGTAGGTCCCCATAAAGTCCAAAAATCATTCATGGTAGTTTCTGGAATTATCTCACGCATTATTTCACATTGTATTTTATCTGGCTGTAGTCTGATTAATCTTTTAAGTTCTTTCAGCGGATCATCAATAGCTCTATGATCGTCATGTATTTCTTCATAATAATCCACATTATTCTTTAGCCATTCATGTGGAGACCGTGCAACAAAAGGTGGTGGTTGACCATGATCACCACACATAATCACAGCAGTATTTTTTGTTAATAGCCATTCAAGGAATATTTTTAGTGTTTCTGACGACATCGTACATATCTCGTCCCATATTATATACTTATATATTTTTCACCCATTCGCTCAGGAGTCAACGTATCTCCACACCATCTAAAGAAACTAAAATATGCACATGTTTTATACCCCTCGTTCTTTTATCTCTCTGGCTAGTTTATGTGTAGGTGTCAAAACAATCATATCTGAATTGTTGTTCATAAATAATTTAATCACAAGAGTTGTTTTACCTGACCCTCCACATCCATTAAGATAAACGGTCTTATGTCTAGCCACAGGATCGAATACAGATGGTGCAGATGACTTTGATATTGGATTATTATTTCTGTAATATATTTCCTTAATTTCAACGTCAGCAAATTCAGAATAACTTAGTATATTTTCTTGCTTTATCCTCCATGTTCCACTCTCACCATTACCAAGTAGCGGATTTAATAAATCCTTATATTTTTTGTTTATATAAAATGAATCCGTAGCAACTCTTAACAGCGTGACGAGGAAATCTATTTATCATAGACAGTAAATTTATAGAAACATAGGCTAGCATCGAAGATCTTAAATGAGTAAACTGTGGTGAATCGCCCTCAATATAGCTAGCAATGGTACCTAGTTTGCTCCCCTCCGATAAATAAGCCTTACTTCGGCTTATAAATGTGTTTTTCTCCGTTGTATCAGTTATTATAAAATCTAACTCCGCATCGTCCATAATCAATCTTACGCAGTGCCGTTTATGACCGTATGAACTGCCTTGAGTAAACTTGCCGATTATCTTTCTACCAAGATCTTTTACACATTTTCATCATGTTCATCCCTGCATTTATGTATATTATTAGTAATTTTAATAATGTCATCTTCGGCAAGATCAGGAAATTCTTTCCTGGCATCATCAATATTAAATCTGTCCGGTTCTGGTAACCAAACTTGCTTTTGTGCACTATAGGATATAATCGCTTCATTAACATTTAACGATACTAAAATTCCAGCATCAATCATGTATCTTAATAATACTATTGGAGAAAAGTGTCTTCCAAACCAAATATAAGTAATTGCATGGAGATCTTTTGCGAACTAGAATGATTCTACATATGCAAATCCGGTTAAGTCAAAATCTGGTAAGGGTCCATTTATCGAAACTCTTGTCATGTCATGTGTAGGGTGTCCGAATCTGTCAAAATATTTAGAACACTCACCATATCCAAGAAAACTCCCAGGATAACATGCAGCCATATCGACTGATATAACATCATTATAATCGTATTTAGTATTCCATAATCCACCGTGCCCATATTCTATGCAACTTTTTTGTATATCCTCAATAAATTCTGATCTTGTAGGTTTCCATGAATTTTTCTCTTGAGCGAAATGAGCCGCTACCGATGGTACTGTGAAACAATTATTTAGTAGTTCTCTAACTTTGACATCATCAGAAGTATATTTTAGTGCAAGATTTCTCATTTCTTCATAAACAGATTCCGTACGATAAATATCACCATTAGGTCGTACAAATAGATCATAATCGTGTTCCGAACTCTGAAATAACCAAACAGATACAGGGTTACTTTTACTAATATTTTTAATAAAATCAAATATATGAGCATTATAAAATTTTACCATTCTGTCTCGTGGAAATACAGTTACAGCATCAGTCCATGCATGTGCATTATGATCAATAATCGTTATAGAGCTTCCATTTTTTGTATATTTTGGTTTGTACAATATCTCTCCCGTTAGTGTTTTTACTGTTATTGGAAATCTTAATGACTTTTCTAGCTTAGCAACATCTTTAATAGATGCACCAGAATTTTTAACGGTTTCTGCCCATTCACATATTTTTTGCGTCTTAAATCTGTTAAGCCATTACCACGCATCGCATTTGTAAAATGTTCAGTAATGCACTCCGCAACACAGTTTATTCTTGACTCTGATAGTCTCATCGGTTTGAGATCCGCAATATTAGGTTCATCATTCAGTAAAAACAATCCATATACCACAGGAGTAACTGGATACCCTCGCTCAAAATACGGTCTATCAATACCAGTCAATATACCAGGTTTGGATTGTTACTTAATAATATCATTTTATTATTTCCAGACTGTATATGAACGGGTTCTCTCTTGTCACGAATCATCCAAATATTATCGTCTGTCTTCACAATAAATTTTATTAAAATAAGATATTTTTGATTATCAAGGTGGTTAATAATTACTTCTGCTCGTTTGTCGTTCATAACATTAATAACTTTTTCAACTCTAAAAGTTGACCACACGTGAACAGCACCATCTTCTCGAAATTCCATTTTGGCCTCACGGATACGTTTAGTTATATCTGCATTCGTTAAAGCTAGATCTTTCATCGAAACACTAAATTTATATCCTAATAGTCTGTCAAGATCAAATCTAGTAGCAGATGGTTTAATTGCTGATAATTCTTCCATTATTATAATTAAGACAAATATTCAAATTTAAATTTAGTATATATATATATATATATATATATATATATATATATATATATATATATATATATATATATATTATATTATATATATATATATATATATATATATATATATATATATATATATAAATGATTCAAACAGAAAATAAATGTGTTTGGTTAAAAATTGGACACTTTTCTTATTGTAATAAATCATACGTAAACAAATACTGCGGTTACCATATGCAGAGTATCAGACATGGAAGTACTGGACCAAAACCATGCATTCAATGTTTTATTGGAGTTAGAGGAAAAACGCAATTATGTGAAAATTTCGGGGGTAAAAAATATAGGGAACTTAAACGATATTATGACAAAAAAGATACATCGACAGGTAAATCTCCTATAAAGACAGAAAATGATTATCTAACCAGATTTCAAAAATAATGATTTAAACAACGGTTGTCTTAATAATGTTGGTTATTTTAAATTTAGTATTGGTGGAAAACAAAGTTATTATTCACATAGGTTTATATACGAATGTTTTTATAGGAAAATCAAAGATGGATTTATCATTGATCACATTGATGTAAATCCTCAAAATAACGAAATTTCTAACCTGCAAGCTATTACGCCGAATCAGAATTCCAGACGTGGAAAATACAGGATCGTATAAATTATTTAGAAAGAGAGCGATTAAATCCATAAATACAGAAACAGACCAAGAATTAACTTTTCCATCAATAAGTGCAGCAGCCAAATATTTTAGTATTCATCCACAATCGGTACAATCTGTCGCAAATAAAACATATAAATCTGCATATTCAATAAAGTATGACCAAAGGATTATATTTGAATACGTATAATTGTGTACCTTTACTCAGAACAATATCATTTTTTATATAAAGTTCGATTCTATCAATCATGCCAAGGGTTCTGTTTAGCAATTATCATTTTTAATCACATCTATATAGATACACCTTCACTATCGCTATCCTCAGTTTTATTATCATTTATTACAGAATCAAATAGCATAATCTTTCTCAATTGCATCACACGATTGTCTATCATTTTTCTTTCATATTCTTGAGATAATGCGCTTTTTATCTTTACGATTGAACACGCAAGAGGCGCAAATAGCTTTACTTGTGTGTCGTTCACCAATTGTAAAGATTCTAACATAGAATTATAAATTGACTTGATGAATCTGTAATTGGAAGGTAATGTGAATTTATTCTGAAATTTTCTTTGTTGTAACGTTTCAAACTCACACAATTTTTTCATTATCAAGACCTTCAGATAATTGAATTCCGTCATGTTTTAATTTTTCAATAGCAGAAATAATAGCTTTGATATTTTCAATGTTCAATATATATATATATATATATATATATATATATATATATATATATATATATATATATATATATATATATATATATATATATATATATATTTGTTTAAAATAAAAAATAATATTAAATTAAATTAACCAAAAATAATAAAGGTCCTATCTTTCAGAAATCAGCGGATTTTGTAAAATCGGGTCATATGTTTGCATGAATTATTTATAAAAAATCTGAAATTAGGCCCAAAAACAAAATAAAATTAATATTATTACGCTAACAAACAAAAATTAAAATATATTACTATTTATATTAAAATCTGTAAATGTGAGAAAATTTATAATCTAGTCATATGTTTGCATGAATTATTTCAGAAATATGTAGATTTTGTAAAATAAAGTCAAATGTTTGCATGAATTATTTCAGAAATATGTAGATTTTGTAAAATCGAGTCATATGTTTGCATGAATTATTTCAGAAATATGTAGATTTTCTAAGATTGAGTCATATATTTACACGACTCATTTATTTAAATAATATTTAACCTCAAAATATCTTCATTTTTTTCTCCTACTCTACGAACGTATGTACAAATTAATATATAACGTCTCCCCGCGCAGATCCACAATATTACCATCTTGATTTGTGAGTTTGAAATTCATTCTTGACAATAACGGATTATGTACACGCAGGTAAACTTGATTTATTGGCTCAGATACAATCAGCCAGCCCAGAGGAGATTGGATACTAAATGAGTATAATATATACCACTGCAGAGCCTGATTAGACTTAGAGAGGTCAAAATGGTAGCTATTATCAATTATATCGCAAACTAGATTCAGTGCGATGGTGGATGTTATATTAGCAATGTTAGGCGAGATGTGACGACCGGTTCCATATGGATCATTATTATATTTGAGAATTACTGGTGGTGGAAATAATTTTTTCCAGGAATTACATATTCTTTTAAAATGTTCTTCAATAAGATCACTAACTGATTTTTTAGCTCCTCGGAGTCAAAGCCGGGTATTATAAATGTTGGTATATGTTCTTCTGTGATTCCGTAATATTTCATAAATACTGTCTTAAATAATCGCTTATGACTTACACGTTGGATTTGGTCACCATCATTAACTATATAAGAGCTAGAAAATCGATCTGCCGGCACGTTTATTATTTTCTCTCTGTCAACAATAGCCTTATTTACGAATTCTAAGTCTGCTACAACTTGATTTAGATGTTGTATTGTTTCAATTATTTGATTTTTAAATCACCGTTATAAAAAGTATTGATGCTGGAAAGTAAATTTTTAAGATTATTAAACACGTGTTCGTGTTCAATCGGTCTTGATAATGAGTTAATTTGCTCAACATCAAGTGTCGATATTCTTGCTAAACCCCTCCTACTTTGAATAAAACTTATAAAATAAGTATGATGCATATAATTACGATAAGCTGCTGTAGTGCTTTCCACAAATGGAACTTTGTTTCTATATTCTGGAAGTTGTATAAATTTCTTAACATCTATTTTGAAGTCGGATCTCTGTGGTTCTGGTGGAACTTGATAATCTGACGCGACTTCAGGCCAACCTAGTACTGATCTAATCGAACTCTGATAAATATCTACAGCATAATCAGGAGAATTTATTTCAATCACTGACGATAATATTGGTTCGTAAACAGTAATTGCTATTTTAGACTCTTTCCCTGTTAAAGATTTAATTCTGCGCTGGAATTCCTCATTTATCTGTTCTAACTGATAACTGCCAGTTGGAATACTAACAACTTGCCAATCAGGAGTTCCATCAGATTTATTTTTATTTGCGAATACTAATAAATTATTTGGTTGTTGTCCACCAAATAGTTTTGATCTAATATTAGGCCAGCTATAATAAGCACGTAACTGAGCTAATGCTATCTCTTTTACTAGAATTGCATTTGGAAAGTTAACGCTAAATTCAGGATTGGTCGAACTTATTGATATCATAGTAGTTTTTGAAGGAGTTGTATTAGCGACGATCTGCTGTAATAACTCTCTTGACGTTGTCAAGGACTCAATATCTGAACGATGTTCAGACGCTGACATTATTGTTATTATTATTGTTTAATTCTCCATTTATTTTGTCAGCAGAATCACTAACAATTTTGAATGCTTCATAGTAGGTTTTAATTATCGTTACGAACTCCTCGTCAGTTATTTTACCATCACTGAGATAAGTGGAAATATATACAGATAGTTTAGAGTATGTTGCTGTTGCTGTGTGTAATTTTATCATATACTCGTGTAATTTATCATTCGTACATGTAGTTATCTTTGTAGCAATAATATTAAAAATACCTGCTATAGTCGATGAAGTTGAAACAATAATTGTTATAATTGCTGGAGCTGTCATCGTTAATGTTGATAATATTAATCCGGATCCAGCAACAATAGCAGAAAATGAATACACAATTATATCAATAATGACCATACGTCTACGATATTTTTTTACTTTTATTGTATAAAGGTCGATGGTATTTTTTAGTTTGGTCAGGCATTCACATGCTTGATTATATCTATGACGTTAAACGTCGATAGATGACGTAGTTATTTGATCCATTATACTATGTTAAATAGTTAATTCAGCTACAAATTCCAGACACCAACTATAACCGACTTCGACTGGAATTGTATTAAGAAGTTCAAGTGTAAATGTTTCTTCAAACCCATTTAATAATAATATAGATAAAGTTCCAGAAGACGTATTCAAATTACTTAATTGAGATCTGGTTGAAATATTAAAAATTTCAACGCTAATCACTGTGAATCTATACACACCAGTAACTTTGGCAGTGTGTTTGATAGAATTATTATTTTGCTTTGTCCATATACCAGACCCAGAAGCAACAGTATACACAATATTTTTAATCTGTTTGTGAGGAATTTAATCAGGTCTGTGTTTTGAACAATATCAGGAATTCCTCCAATAATTTCATTAAGTTTTTTGTTAATATCAGTAAGTTTTATATTAACATTTGGTGGCTTTCCAAAAAAATTCGTTATTAATTCTGTTTATATTTTTGCGAAAACTCAAAAACATATTCACGTGACTGGTAAATTCAGTTTCGATGTTGGTTGTTCCATTAATGATTCGAGTCTGTTTATCATCGACGTATTTTTTGGTTGTAGCATCATTATCTGAAGTTGGATTTCCAATATCTATAATTTTATTTTTGTTCATAATAACGTCTCCATTAAATTCACCGCCAGCTTTTTTAACAAAATCATTAAATGATTTACCGGAATCCTGTATTTTACCCTGATCAGTAAAAGTTACGATATTATCATCAACTGCATTATGAATTCGTGTAAGTAAGTCTGGTAGTCGTATATTGCTTGTCTTTATTCGTCCTTGTTTGTCCTGAAAAATAGCTACTTCATTTTGATCCACATTTGTAATATTTAATAAATCATCAATCTCATTTTTAAGTTGATCGAGGGTTGCATATTTAGATAAATCACCTTGCTGTTGAGCTTTACCACGAGCAGATCTTCCATAAATATCTACCATTATATTTACTGATGTTTGTTTAAATGTGACAATGTGGTATATTCATGCACGACTTTATGAGGTAGTTTTCTTGGCGATGCTATGGATATAGCATCAAGTACATTAAGTACTTCACGACCACATATTGGTGGATCAGTTAATGTTTGTGTAGGTAACGTTGAATACCAGATTGGGGCAGTATTATTACTGACATAATGAATAAATTCTTTTGGTGGCGCTAATCCATATGAATCAAAATAAATAATTCCACGTGGATCAATTGCATACGCTACCCAATGGGTACCTGGTCCAGAGTTTTTATCGAGATTTATAATACCTGTTTCAGTATTATTTGGTTGTTTTGGTAATTGGTCGCGCATAGAAACACCTCTAAAGTTTTTTATTTTTAATTTTTTAACAGCATCGAGTAAATCAAAATTAGACATAGGCGAGATTAGTAAACTGTCCCTGGAAGTCTTAGGCCTTTTCTGTACCACGAAGGCGGGGTCCCTGGTAATCTGAGACCTTTTCCCTTTTTTAGATGTTCGTTTTATTCCCTGTCCGGTCGCTTTCTTTAATGCCAATCCAGCGGCTGTTCCAACAGCGCCTAATGCAGCGGCTTTTGCAACAGCTGGGGCTGCAGCGGCTATTAATGCTAGTATAGCTGCGAGAAGGGGAAATATACCACCCGTTTTAAAAGTATCCTTAATAGCTGCCGCAGAAAGATCAAATTTGACACCTTTGTTTTTTTTTTTTGCTTTATTAAAGTTTTTGAATTGACGATCGGTTAACGATAATTTATTTGAACCACTCATGTGTTCCTTTTATAATGATATTGTTATTCCACAGTTATTATTTGATGCTGATTGCAGTCTTTTGACCTGACCAGGAGTCAGGGTAACATTAACGTGATCATATGATATTTATAATACTGATAAATAATCTATTTACACATTACATATTTTCTACTGGAGCATCAACGACTCTCATTCGTCCACCAACACCTTCTATGAGCATTGATTTATCGCTAAGTATAACAGCAATTGCTCTGTAATTATCAAAAGTTCCTCTATTAACACTAGCTCGAAAATGTATATCGACTACTGATTGTCTGGTCAAATCTAAATGTTCGAGCGAAAAATAATAAATAGGATATAAGGTCGTAAAATCTAGTTGTGATATTTGTAATCCAGTATCAACATTTTTATCACGGCCCATGAACGTCATAAGACGATGATATGCACGTGCTACATGATTTTGATCAAAATTAAGTAATATATTCTCGGATGGTTCTTGATGTCCATTTATCCTTAACGAAACCTCAGAAACACAGAGTTTATCAAATATCATAATACTACGCGTTTGATCATTTACTCGTGCAGCATTTTGTAATACAATAAATATGTGTCTTGGTGCAGAAACACCTTGCTGAGAGGCTATCTGCCATGTAAATAAACCGTTAATATTACTCTGGATAGCATCTGTAGTCATTGTCAGCCATGATAGCATTGATTTACCACCTTGATTCATAAAGATAATAATCGTTGTTCTTCATGTATTGATGGGGTCATTAAAGACATCCAGAGACTAAGTTTTGTAAGAATTACCATACCAGCATCACCAGCGGGTCTCCATATTGTATCATTATCTGCAGCCTTTCGTACTAGTACAACTGGATGTTTGGCTCCGAAAATGAATTTTCAGACATTTCTACAAAATCCAAAAATATGTGATAGTGGAATTGCACATGAAAATATTCTTCTATTTCCTTTTAACATCGCTCGACGTGATCTAAATCCTAAGTTGAAATCTGGATCTACATTAATAATCATTCTCTCTACATCTGCTGGGGGCGTTTCTAGCATAATTCTGTGGTCGTCCTATTTCATATTGTTGATATTCTGGAGAATCAGAAGTATCTTTTACAAAAAACATTGACGGACCAGCTGATCTTGAATAATCGTCGCTGTATCTTGCAAGACCAAGTATGGTTGTAGCTACGTCAACATCTTTTTGAATTGATTCAATATTTTTTTCCGTCAGCCATGTACGTAGCGCTATCAAACAACGCCATAATACCATTATTAACAAAACCAACACTAATTTCGGCTGCATATTCAGTATTATCGGTTTTTAATATTTCACCTTCGACTTCAATAAAAGCTTCTGAGGGCAGAAAATATCTACTTGTATCATGAACCTGAAGTTCAATTCTTCCTCGTTGATTTGGAATTCGTGCTTCATAAGAATAATACTGATAATCGTGTATAGACTCATCTTTGAGAACTGGTGCGTCCATGTCAAACGCGGGGTCACTCATACGCTTGAACATATTTATTATAATTATTATCGTCTAAAACGAAGACCATTTCGGGAAGTGAGACCATTTCTTGCTATCAGACTAGTGGTTATGCTTTTCTCTTTTTCTGATAAAGGTATATCAGCCATAGATGGCATCGCCATTGCTGCTAGTTTTTGATTAGCAGCTTGATTTATTATTTTACTTACACTTGCGGGCATCACTTCAGTACTGGGCAATTTTACGACTGAGATCGGACAGGTTGTGGTCTGTGTATTAATCGTGTTAGTCTATCTTTGATCGCCGAGAATGCTTTACTGGCAAGGTTACCAGCAGTGTCTATACCTTTTTCACGAACAACATCAATAGCTTTCATACCCAGCTGCTTTGCAATTGGTATTGCTTTTGGGGCTAGTCTTCTAAACAAACCCTGAACAATATCCCCTAACCCATCTCCGTAGGTTGCCCTGTAAATCGGTATTCGAGAATTAATTGCCCTGACCATGGTTGGTCCACGTTGAGAACTGTGTATTATCATTTTATTATTAATTGACTTTATCACTAATTGTATCTAATCACTATGACTTAGTCGATGTGACTTAATCACTATAATAGTCATCGGCAATTTCATTAATAAGCGATCGATACACATCAATATCCATAATACCGCCACTAAATAATCGTTTACAAATATCTGCTGCTTCATTAATGATTTCTAGGGAATTATTACCAGCTCGTTTTCCTCCAATCAGAATTTCTAGTCGTTCAACATCAGCAAGGACGTTGTTAGGACACTGAGTAATAAGACCACTTCCGAAAGAGGTATCCGACGGCCCTTCTTCACTTTTTATTCGGGCTGGTTGTGATTTTGGAGATTGTGACAATAATTTTTGTTGTTGTGTTACTGTAATATTTGTTGTATTGATGGCGGTGATGATTGTCGTTGTTGTTCTAGTTGTTTTGGCGTTTGTTGTTGCTTTGGTGGTTTTGGAGTTTGTGGTAACTGATGTGGTGGCGTTTGTTGTTGCTTTGGTGTTTTTTTTTAATAAAGTTAATATACTGTATATAATTAGGATCACTATTTCCGAACCGACTAACGTTATAGTGTATACAAAATATCCATTTGTTCCAAATATCACGACTTACAAATTTATCAGCATATTCAGTATTTAAAAACTTTTTTCTATCACTAAAACTTTCACAGCAATCGCAGCTAAATCTTCTACATTTTTTTTAACGCTTTTAATATCAGCAATAAAATCTACGCCAAATTTATAACTTATGTTAAAGAGATCACCTTTTTTCAGCACGAGTTTGGTCTGCATCTTCAGGCATTTCTGGGACTGGCATTGCATCAGCTATTTCGGCTGGAAGTTTTTCGAGAATTTTTTTTGTTTTCTTAGTTCTTTTTTCTATTTTCTGAATTGCTTTAGCTGTTTGATCTAACACAGGTTGAATATCTTTAGTGGTATCTGTTATCGGTTTAAATAACTATTTTGTATCCTCCTCAAATTCAACTTGAGATTCCTGACTCGATTGTAGTTGTTGTTTGACAGCATCACGGATAGGTAAATATTTTTTAATTGCCTCTAAACGCTCTCGACTTAATTTAGCTGATAGTGGTTCGCCAATATTCATTATTAAATAATATTTATAATAGATGTTTAATTAAATTGAGTGCTAGTAAACAAAAATCACTAAAAATGCTTTTCTATTCTCTGACAAATTAAAGATAAAATAAATATTTTATTAAATATCATGTCTATCCGCAAATTTATTATAAAATTATATTAAAACGCAGATAAAAACACCATTTTATATCAAATTAGTGTATAATAAAGCGCGATAACTATGCTCTGAATCTATATTGAGCAATATATAATTATTTCTGTTTGCGCATTTAGTCGAGGACGGATAAAATAAATCTTTTTTTCTGACAATTATTACCTAATTATCTGTTACCTTGCGTGTCGGACTGCGATCAGGGATTCATTTTAAAAATGCCTCACAAGATAATGCAGTCACTCGGTCGCCTGATATATTCGGCCAACAACACGGTTCGGACGCTAGCCTAGAGCCTCGCACTATACTGTTCGCACTTAAGGCACTCTGTGCCGGCATCGGTCTATATGTAGTACATTCAAGCCACACATACCAGACCTAGCCACCTAGGTACACCTGCCTCTCTGCCTGCCTGCCAGCCCCAGATCGTCCGCAGCCTAGGGGTACCCTGTACCAGATAGCGCCTAGGTCAGCCTAGTCAACAGCCCCATTATTATCCGTATAGCGAACAATGAGACAGGGTGCTTGCTCGGTTCGCAAGGTCGCTATACACATTCTATACAAATGCTACACCAATTTTGTTCACTTTCATTGAAGCACCCTAAATTTGCATTTTTGTCTATATAATAGTACCAGAAACGGTATGTGGGTAGTTAGTTAAAAATGTTTATATCCTTCCCCGTTCATTTCAAACCATACGCCCCGCTAAGCGACCACAGGCTTTGTCACTACGAACCCGGGAAAGAATCAGCTCTGCTGGTATCGTTCACACACACTAAACCCACAGCTAATGCATTGTGTCCCATATAATAGTACCGAAATCTATGTGTGGGTAGTTAGTTAGAAATACCTGATAATAAAACAGTCTCGCTAAGCGAGAACCCGGGAAGAAATTTCAGGTCTTGCGGGAAGAATCAGCTCTGCTGGTATCGTTCACATCTGCTGGTATCGTTCACACACACTAAACCCACAGCTAATGCATTGTGTCCCATATAATAGTACCGAAATCTATGTGTGGGTAGTTAGTTAGAAATACCTGATAAAGAAACAGTCTCGCTAAGCGACCACAGGCTTTGTCACTACGAACCCGGGAAGAAATTTCAGGTCTTACGGGAAGAAAGTTACGGGCTAAGGAGAGTTTTTAACTAACTACCCACATACCGTTTCCGGTACTATTATAGGGGAAAAAAATGCAAATTTGCTGTGGGTTGGGTCTGAACTATATTGTCATAGATAATTTCCCGAGCCCGTGTAACGACCCAATCCGTGATTAAAAAAAGAAGAATGTAAACATGGACCCCCCCCAAAAAACGGCCTGGATATTAAACCTATGGACCGAAAACACAGTCTGGGGCAATATGGACCGAAAAAAACGATCATGAGGCAGTAAATCCGTAAACACTATGGACTGAAAAAAATGGCCTGGATATTAAGCTTGTCAACACCATAGACCGAAAACACAGTCTGGGCATTAAGCCTGTATACATTATGAACCGAAAATGAGAGAAGACGTATATAGAGACAACGGAATGCACTTGTGGGTGATAGTGATGACGATGAGGAATTTGAAGGTACGCTCCACGTGATTTTGTCTGGACGAAAAGGCACGCCTATGACATACCTATTGCTTTATATACATGAGCAGCAGTGAGGGTGAATCTCTACAAAATTTTTGCTCGAGTTTTTAACAAAAAAAAATAGTTCGATAAAGTCAGGGTAAAAAAGTCAATAATAGTATAACAAAACTGAGCTAACCTCATACTATTTATTACGCGGTTTTTAACCGTCCGTACGGTAATATAAAAGTTAGATATTTTGGTTTAGGGTCATTGACCTTTTTTCAGCCTCTATAGGAACCCTTATTTCAAGTTAATTTCACGAGCAAAATTTTGTAGGATTCACCCTCCCTGCTGCTAGAATGCTACACGTTGACTAATACAATCTTTAGCGCAAAGATAAATACAACAAAAACATTTAATGCAAGAAGAGAACAAGTCTATTAGGATGTGAATGCTCATTTTGTTTTCAGGAATGAATCTTTCAGTACATAGGTTATACCTTCTAAGTAGACATAAGAGCAGATTGTTTATGACCATATCTACCTCTAGATACGCAAACTATATCCAATCAAACAGCAGATAGGTACGGTCAATACTGCACCATTTCAAACGTTTAGGAATAAAAAAACCTCACACCAGCACACCCATATATATATATATATATATATATATATATATATATATATATATATATATATATATATATATATATATATATATATATATATATATAGAATACAAATCATATGGCGAATAACAACCCTTTCATGCGCACTGGATCAACCAAGGGATCACGTGTGTCAGGGATTGATTAAGATAGATGCAATAAACTGACGACGAACAGTGCGAAGTTAGAAACTAACTAGACTGAGCGCTTTTGACTCTTAATGAGTCTTTTTCAAAGGCAAATACAAAACATATAAAACAAACAAATAAACACAAAAAGGTTGTGTTTATAAATATCTACATGGCTGTCTCCACATGAGTTAAAAATGTTCATAATGCAGTGTTTTGGATGACAGCTAGTTGGGAGGAGTTATTGGTGTTTGTCGGTTGGTTTCGAGCATATGTCTGTGTGTAATTTGTTTTCCACCAGTTTGGTTGTTCTGTCCAGGAAACATGGACAGCCAATTACCTACTATTTGTTTTTTAAGGTAATAATTGCAGACGTCATTTGAAAAATTATATATTAATTGGCGTTTCTTAAACCTTAGGGATCAGAAGGTATCAGATGACCTCTGTGATAATGTGAACCTCTGTGATAATATAAACCATGCAAAGAATGAACATCACCTAAATAATAGACAATAAACGTTAGAGCTTTACTAAATTTTTCAACAAATTGGCAGTGCCTATGTGACCTGTTTAAATGTTTAGTGATTTCTTGCATTCATGGAAACTTCGGACCTTGAACATACCAGAAACCCTCTGATCCGTTAATTCAAAGATAATCCAAGTATCCTGCATAATCAATATTCGTGATGGAGACAGAAGTTTCCATCTTATTAAATAAATGAGACATTTGTGGCTACCTGAAATCCCTGAGTGTCTCATAATTCATATGAGACATAATTTATCAGATGTCTAACGAATTTGGTGAAACAGCCAACAATACATTTTTTATTATGGGAAATAATTTAAAAAGTCGTTAAATTGTGCGCAAAAAATATTAAACTATTATATGTACGTAGTGTTAGTTTAGAGTTTATTTATGTGTGCATGCTACTAGAGAGACATTCTATAATTATTTTTGTTTACATTACTCCTTGAAGATTCAAAGAAAAAATAAGAAAACAAAATATTAACTGACACACCGTAATTACGCTTTCATAGATATATTGCACATAAGTATTGCACTCTAAAGACAATAGTTACATATTTTTTTGATAAAACCATAACATTATCTGTGAATACAATGCTATTATAGATAATCATTACCTGTACAGAAATAAAAATGTTTACATCAAATAAAAAGCTAAAATAATCCATGCAATTCGAAATAAATAATATATTTCATGCTTTCAACATGGTGAAAATTTGCGAAAGAACCTGATTGCGTTTGTTTTCTTACTTTCTTAACTAATTTCTATACAATATTCCACAAAAAGCCTAATTTTAATTTCTTAGGTTTTCAAAATATTTTGGAGATATTTATACTTTTTTCTCAAGAAATTGCTAACGTATCTTTATTCTGTAGTACAACACTAGTCAGTAAATTCACCATGTCTTAAGAATATATCAAAGCTATTAGTAGATTTGGGATTTTTTTCTTCTGCAAATGTAGACATGCTACTTTTAACCCTGTTGACCTATTTATTTGCTGACAAAGTTTGAGCACTCTGTTGACCTATTTATTTGCTGACAAAGTTTGAGCACTCTGTTGACCTATTTATTTGCTGACAAAGTTTGAGCACTCTGTTGACCTATTTATTTGCTGACAAAGTTTGAGCACTCTGTCGGAAAACTGTTCTCTTGAATAACTAGAACTAGTTTAGAATTTAGTTTTGACGGTATGGCTTGCAAATACCTACATATACACCATACAATCCTAAATTACAAATTGATGAATGATACATATACCATACCATCCTAAATTACTAATTAATGGATGATACATATATACCATACAATCATAAATTACAAATTGATGAATGATACATATACCATACCATCCTAAATTACTAATTGATGGATGATACATATATACCATACAATCCTAAATTACTAATTGATGGATGATACATATACACCATACAATCCTAAATTACTAATTGATGGATGATACATATAGACCATACAATCCATTACGGAAACAATATTTTTATGTACTCGTAAGTCATATTTAGGTTCGGAAGATTATCAGATATTACTTACGTTAGGATATCTATGTTTGTCTATTGAAACCAAAACATTGCTTCCTAAACTTTTGGCATAAATTCAATTTCTTTTAAGACTTTTCTTCTCCGATTAACTCAGTTAACTCATATTGACACATATTGACTCAGTTATATAATACTTGTATTACAGGGGTACTTTTTCTTATATGATTTTTACTTTATGTCTTCTAAGTGTTGGTAAAGGTAAATCATTTTTGGAGGGTGGGGGTAGTTTAGACGAATAATAGTGACATCTAATCATACCTTTTAGCATATTGTTGTTTACATTGTTGTCGGTTATCTCTGATATTTCTATTGCAAGAGTAGTAAAAGCATTAATAATAACAATAATCATTTTTCTATTTATGCAACTATACTTTAAACTAAATTTCAAATCATTTATAGTATTAATAAGTTGTTTTTAAATAAAGAAAAAAATATTAGTGTGATAACTACTGCATATCATAAGTGTTGTTGGATATATTCTTGAAAAAAAAAAAGAAACGCCTTTCTGAAACTATCTGGTTTAGCATTTGTATTCAAAAACATGTTTATCTTTCTGTGAATCTTCAATTTGTCTTACGGGAACTTCAGAAATTAAGTTTGCATTCTGCCTTCTCAAACCTGACATAAATATGTAGAAAGCGAAGATAAATAAACATTGAATCTTTTTCCAAATATAACAAAATAACTGAATAGCATAAAACATATTTATTGCTAGTTTTCTATGAAAGATTATAAAAGAAAATTGAAAGTCTAAATCAAGGATCAATTGAAATATATTTAATTGGCCGTTTAGATTATTATATGACTGAATGATCTAGAATAAAATTAATCTTTAGATTAAACAATTTACTAAGAATCTCAATTAATACTCCAACTTAAACAAAAATAATGGACTGATTTCGCACGACCTTGTTTAAATTTCTTTCTAGAACAGAAACTTCATTAAAACAATTCCAATATGTTTTGTCAATTTTCATAACAGAGGGTTAAACTTTATGAAAAAAAACCCATACAATTTTTGAGTATTTGCTCGTGTTCTTGGCTATGTTAATAAAGATAACGATGTTTCTCTTTTCATTCGACCAGCACAAGAGGTATGATCTCTGATGAGAGATTTAAAGTGAAGAAATATATTAAAACACGTAACACGTAAAACTGATACACCAAAAGCAAACACTGCAAAATTAACATATGTTTTGTATCATATATATATATATATATATATATATATATATATATATATATATATATATATATGCAATAAACTGACGACGAACAGTACGAAACTAGTAACTAACTAGCCTAAACGCTTTCGACTCTTAATGAGTCTTTTTCAAAGGCAAATACAAAACATAGTTACGACAAACAAATAAACACAAAAACGTTGTGTTTGTAAACCTCTACATTTCTGTCTTCACATATGCTAAAACTATAAATACAACCAGCTTGTATAGACTAGTTGCGGAAACTGAAAACGTTGTATAATTCCCTAAAAGTCTACAAGCCAAAGCGACATCTATTTTTACTTTGTGTACATATGTAACGCAGATTATATCCCGGATATTTGATTCTATACCGGTTATTCTTATAGTAAAAATTGAAGGATAATAAGAAGATTTAGAAAATGTTAAATTCTACTAGTGCATAGTTTTCATTTTCTAGTCTTCTTGGTTTAGACCGTTTGGTTTCAATGTTCTAAGGCGGCGTATCCAGTATGATTCCTTTTCCTTCCTGGTTTCGGAACTCCAGCTGTGGTTGTTAGCAATAGCGATAAGTATTATATCACTGAAAGTGTGGCCAGGGGAGGAGAAGTGTTCTGCGACCGGGCTTCTGTACAGCTTTTTTGTCATCCAATCAGATCTATGAAGGTTTATCCTTTTGTGTAGCTTTTCAGTTTCTCCCACGTACTGAAGGCCACAGATCTTACATGTGATGAGATAAATCACATTCTCTGTTTTGCACGTTTTGTTTGGACCATGTATATTTAGTTTTTCTTTAGTCATTGTGCTAGTGAATGTCTTGGTCTCTATCATATGTTGACAGGTTTTGCATCTTTTATCGCCACAGGGTCCAGATTGACTAGGTTGGTTTTGACTAGCGATTGTTGTTAGCTTGGCCCTGACTAGGATGTCCTTTAGGTTTTTTGGTCTCCGGTAAGCTACTACAGGTTTGTTCGGAAGTATTAGGTTTAGTATGTCTGACGATTGCACGGTTGGCCAGTGGTTTGCGATGATTTTACCTACTTTGGGATTGTCTGGGTGATAGGTCAGAATAAATGGTATCCTATCAACCTTTTCTTTCTGTCCATATCTGAGTAGGTCATCACGGTTTGTTTGTTTGGCCCTTTGGATTGCCTCCACAATCAGGTCTTTGTCGTAGCCTCGGTAAATTAAATGTTTAGCCAGCTCTTTAGACCTTTCTAGGAATCTTTCATCGTCGGAGCAAATTCTGCGTATCCTCAGTGCCTGGCTATATGGAATGTTCTTAATGCAGTGTTTTGGATGACAGCTGGTTGGGAGAAGATACTGGTGTTTGTCGGTTGGTTTCGAGTAGATGTCTGTGTGTAATTTGTTTTCCACCAGTCTGGTTGTTGTGTCCAGGAAAACATGGTTTGAGTTGGAAATTTCTGCCGTGAATTTTATTGAAGGATGGATGTTGTTTGCCTTTGATATGAAGTCATCCAGACTTTCTCTTCCATACTGCCACTTCATTTCTATATCATCGATAAAGCGTACCCACTGGTATGGTGTACGCTCAACCGATGCTAAGAGCTGACCCTCAAGTTTTCCCATGAAAATGTTAGCATACGAAGGGGCCATTTTAGTACCCATTGCAGTTCCATTGATTTGTAGGTAGTTTTCTTCATTAAATTCAAAGTTGTTGAGTTTTAGGACAAGCTCCTGGAGTTGGATTAAGAAGTGTGTGGGTGGATTGTTTACAGTTCTTGTTTCCCATGCTTCGCTACATGCCTGTAACCATTCGTTGTGCGGTATGTTGGTGTACAAAGATGTGACGTCTAAGGAAGCAAGTAATGTATCTGGCAGTAATGGTTCACTAGCTTTGCTTTTTATGAGATAATCTGTCGTGTCTTGAAGATATGATGGTAATTTGTGGACATGTGGTCTCATAAAATGATCTAAATATTCTGATATCCTTTCTGTGGGGTGCCCGTTACCTGAGATTATAGGTCTGCCAGGGTTTCCTTGTTTGTGGATTTTGGGTAGAAGATAAAATCTACCTGCTCTTGGGTTTTCTGGGCTTAAGTAGTTTTTGGTTTGCTGGTCTATGTGTCCGCTTTGGTACGCCTCGTCAATAACATTAGTGATGATTTTTGCATATTCCAGCGTTGGATCATGGTCCAGTTTTTGGTAGAACCTAGCGTCACTTAGTTGTCTACTTGCTTCACTAATGTAGTCTTCCCTATTCATAACGACAACAGCGGAACCCTTATCTGCAGGCTTAATTATTATGTCTGTTCTGCTTTTCAGTGAGTGCAGAGCATCTGTTTCTTCTTTTGTCAAATTAGAATATTTGTTAGTATGGTTGATATGTCTGGAAGTATCGTTTTCAACCGAGTTGATAAAGGCTTCCAGATTCGGAATTGAACTTTTTGGTGGGGTTCAGTTACTTTTCTTTCTAAATGTGGGTAGGTCGCAGCTTATATTTTCCTTTGATTTGTTTGGTGGTTGCAAGGCAAAATGGGCTTTGAGTCTTAGTCGGCGGATAAATTCTTCGGTGTCATTCTTAAGCTTCCCTCTGTCGTATGTTTTTGGACGGGGACAGAAACTCAAACCTTTCGATAAAAGTTTTATTTCTGCATCAGTAAGTTCTAAATTGGAGATGTTGACTACTGTGTTAGTAACAGTTGCATTAGTTTTTCTTACAGAGTGCTTGCGATTCTTCCTTTTGCGGCGATTTTTCTTCTTACGGTTGTTTTTGGAAGAAATTTCGTCAATTGAAGTTTCTTCACAACAGTCCTTTGGTTGTAGATCATGACTTCTAAATTTTCTATCTCTGACTTTGTATAGTTTCGAAGAGAGTCTTTTTTCATCTTTATTTAATTTGGAGTAAAACGTTTTTAATATATATATATATGTATGTATGTATGTATGTATGTATGTATGTATGTATGTATGTATATATGTATGTATGTATGTATGTATGTATATATATATATATATATATATATATATATATATATATCTATATATATATATATATATATATATATATATATATATGTGTGTGTGTGTGTGTGTGTGTGTGCAATAAACTGATAATGAACAGTGCAAAACTAGTAACTAACAAGTCTGATCACTTTCGATTCTTAATGACTCTTTTTCAAAGGCATATACAAAATATAGACCAAATAAACAAATAAATATTATGTTATGTAACATTGTGATACATATTAGGTACCTGTGATAGTCTGTGTGTTCTAATGATGGGCTAGAAATGACGAATTATTATTGGTACGTTAGTGTTCATAATGCCACCTCTTCCATTAGGTAAGGGGACAAAGTGCCCACTAGTCTACATCAATGACGAATCTTAGAAAGCAACTACTTGTCAGGTCATAATAACATTGGATATTATATTCAGTTTTTCAACTTCTGAAATGCATGTCCCGTTACTCGTATGCTTCTATAGAATCAACGAAGAAATATCATCATGGATCTGAATTTTGTCTAGCAGTTTTCTTCCATTATGCAAATCTTTTATTTTGACTTTATTATTGTTGTTAATGTTGCAGTGTTTGAATAAGGCAAAATTTATTAAGTTTAACTTGTAAGAAGTTACAAAGGATAATAAATAATACGTCGATTGAGTTGAAACTTGATACGGATGGTGCCATTTAAACCCCTATCATAATACTCTTTTCCGTTGATGAGATGAAAATGTTCCGTTAAATAGTTTAGTACTGTTAAGAAATACATGAGAATTATAAAAGTGTGACGCACATGTATTTAGAGTTTGTTGATCGTGTTGTTCTTGACAGAAAAGAGAGATTCGTGTATGGTATACATAAGTGGGTGTAGATTATTTGAAAATTTTTTTCAGTTTAGACTAGAATTCTACATCCCCATAGCTTCCTTAGCGACACTGCAATCGTCAGCTTAAAATTAAGTCAGAATATTGAACATTTGGTTGCTAAGGATTTGCATCCAATCCTGTATTAACGATCAAGGGTGTACAATATATCAAAGGTGTACAATATATCAAGGGTGTACAATATATCAAGGGTGTACAATATATCAAGGGTGTACAATATATCAGGCTCAACCATAGAAAATATAATAACAAAACGTATTAGCTTCACTATTTTCTTTGTTACTTTGTACGAACCTAGAAACCTGACAGTTATATACATGGGATTGAATTATATAAAGGTTTTATTTCAGTTCAGAATATAACTTTTTATCCCCATCGCCTCCTTACCGACGTTGCCATCATCATCACCTCACAGCTTAGAATGTAAAGAATATTGAAATGTTTGTAACGGAGTATTTGCATTCAGTCATGTATTATCGATCGAACGTCACTTAATGATATGCATTAATCCAGTCTTTACAAAAGCTCTTACCTGGAACATTATAAAATGACTCAGAGTAACACTGATCACTATACTAGGATCTTCTATTCCTTTGTAGCGTAGATTTATCTATATAAAAAGGAAAAATAATTCCTTCAGAATGATTATAATTTATCATTCTGACAAGAAAGTGTGTAAACAGTTGTTTTAGGAAATTCGCCTCAGCTAATTTTCATGTATAATAAACAAAGTATAATGCAATTACACTTTCAATGTTAGACAATCTTTTTGGGGGTAACCAGACGAAGGCTTAGTTTCTCACTCTTGCATTGCAGAAATATACTTTTGCTTTTAGAAAGGTATAAATGAGGTAGATTGAAGGAATGATAATATGTTCAGTGTATTGAATACTTACACCGTTAAAAATATGTGAGAAAAATCTTCGTATCATCCTTTTCACACAATCCACCTGTAGTTTTGTATTCGAGGGTTTGTGAAGCGACCAAAATCTGCAAGTAGAGTTGAAATATATGTCTCATTTATGTATACGTGCATAGTAGTTTTTTTCCTACATACTCCATCATGCTCACCATTTTCGTGTATTCTACGCAATTCGATTTCACGGAAATTAAAAAATATAACTTATAAGATTTAAATTATTAAACTTTCATCAATAATTATTTCTTTTTATCGCATTGAGAACTTCAAAATGAAACTTCAACTTTCCAACACCAGAAATTCATCAACACTTGAAAACTAAGAAAAAGCGCCTAATGCAGTATGATAGTATAAACACATGGTCGACCATGAAAACTTAAATACAAATTGGGCTATCAAGTAATCCTTGTTGAGGACCATATGAGTGCAAGGAATTTTGTGTGATACATTATTAAGGCGCTCTTTCCTTGCTTAACGCTAAGGTCATCGCTTGATCAAATTTTTAAGATGAGAGAGAGAGAGAGAGAGAGAGAGAGAGAGAGAGAGAGAGAGAGAGAGAGAGAGAGAGAGAGAGAGAGAGAGAGAGAGAGAGAGAGAGAGAGAGAGAATCTCTCTGTTCAAATGGACTGTAAAGCTAAAACAAAGAATAAAGCAATTTTTAGGAAAAAAAATCACATTTACCTTCACAGAAGCTGGAAATTATCCCAGATGGAGATGTGTGTGTGTATGTGTGTATGTGTGTGTGTGAGAGAGAGAGAGAGAAATATGCATGCATCTTCGTGTAAAGGTAAAATTGACTTTATATATATATATATATATATATATATATATATATATATATATATATATATATATATATATATATATATATGTGTGTGTGTGTGTGTATGTGTGTATATGTGTGTATAAGAGAGAGAGAGAGAGATACATGCATCTTTTGTGAAGGTAAAAATAACTTTTTCTAATTAGTAGGGTATACAGACTTCTACGTACATGGTTGGTTATAGAGGTATAAATTTGAATTTGTTATGCAAACGATTGCAAAGACACAAGATAGATAGATAGGAAGATAGATATGCCACTTAATGGATGAGAAAGCCTACAAATCCCATTCTTCTGGATCTATCAGTACGGCAACGTCCACGTCATAGACTTCAGGTGTATTTTCTCTTATAACTGTGGATGGAATTTGAAATAAGAAAAAAAACATTAGTCAAAATCATTAAAAAATGATTATTATTATTATATGCTCATTGTTTTCTCCGTTAATTCTACATTGTCAGAATCGGTCAATATTTTACAATATTGCTTACGCGCCCTCCATTAATATTGTATTCACGCGGATAAAGTAACTACTTTCTGTTGAAAACAAACAATTTGTTTCTGAATAAACCAAAGCTGTTTAGTTGACTGCCACATACCAACTGCTCTATCACATTCCGCGTTGATACATTGGTTCAGATTTAGGCTAGCTATAGACGACAGAAAGGTTTCTTAAAAATATCACGCAAGTGACAAGGCATAAACTGTCCTTTTTTTTCTTGTAATAAGAATGTCAAAATTAGACTTACAGTTTTACATCCCGAAGTTCCTTAAAATATAATTACTTAGATCTGCAAATCCGAATTCGTTAAGCCATGTCATTGGTTCTCAAGTTTGATTACACATTTCGAAATTAAACTGTAATTTCGACCATATTGCAAGTGCAATTATATTCTTACTGCACTCAAAATGAAATAACCATTAAATTCCATAGCACCTTTTCGATAATTGCAAATGAAAGACTTCATATTTTCTCCACTTTATAAGTTGAATAATTTAATGGCAGAACAGAAACACGATCTCAACACGCTTTTCCATCGCCGCTTCAATACGGTGCATTTCATGTAGAATTGGCACAGACGCTAAAATTGAAGTTCTTTATGTAGATAAATCCATTCCATAATCAATAAATTTCGTCGAATCGACAAAGATACCAAAATATATTAATTCCAGATCAAATATAAAATTTGTTGTAATTCGCATTCATTTACAATATTACTTCAAATTTCAATTTTAAGTAGAACAAAATGCCACTTTTTTCGAAACTTTTGTCAAGCGCGCGACTTTGTTCAAATTTATTTGGGCGGAGTTACGTGCGTGTTAATAATGCTGTTATGTAATGATCAATCTGTGTTCGTTTATTTAGTTTGGATTACGGTATACATTCAGTTACTTTGTTTCTTTTGGTTTAATTTTATTTATATGATTAAGCATTGGGGGAAAAAAAGAAAATTAGCATAAAATGTAACATTGTTTACTGGATTTGATATTTTCCAGATTTGATTATTTTTTAATATTTTTTATAAACAACTAATAACAGAAACATTATATATACTTGTTGACCTTATTCCAAAAAAAGTGACAGTTTTGGTAAAAGGTATTTTATTTTCTTATCCTTCTCAGAGTAAGAAGAGTCAAGGAAATACCTGAACTACGTAACAAGTATCAATTAGTAAAACACTTCAATTTTTCCAGGAGAATAAACTTTTGACCATCATCCGGTAATTTGTTTGTCTTTATCAGTCGTAGGACTGATTTTTTTTTGTATAAAGATTTATTCCGTTGGGTATAAAGCTCTCGAGATACTAAGTTGTATTATGTTGTGATCAGTTTGGGTTTAATTTAATTTTCTTTAAATTATTAATTCAAGTAATTATTTTCCATGAAAATACAAAAGTGCTCTGATAAAATTATTGGATTAAGACATTCATTGGAATTTTTGCTGAATTCAAAACTTGAATAAGAGTCAACAAGAGACTGTCGACACAAAGCAGCACTTCGCTGACCACAACAGACGTCATTGCCTTCAATTTTGGATTTTATTGGCAATCGAACTCGGTTTCATTCAGTACTTTTTATTACTAGGAATTCTATTTTTAATTTTTGAATTATTTTGGGATTTAAATCGTAAACTGGTTCTTTTCTCATTTTCACTATGTATTTTTAGGAAATAAATTATTTCTTAAATCTTACAAAGCTTGTTGTCTTCACCCTTTTCCGCTACTAAATTTAAGAGCATATACTCGTAACCATACAATAGTAATGTCAGTGGCCATATGATGCATTAAGACATTAAATTGATATAGCATAGAAGAACCTAAGCGAATTGTGACAACTTAACAATTTTCTTTTAGAAGCATAATACATCGTCGCATTTAATAGTATCTTACCATCATCACACGTGATAATATCTTTCCTTAATTCACGCGCGTTAATATTTTACATTGTCCCATTGATAATATCTTTCCTTAAGTCTCATTTGACTTTATATTACCAGAAGTCGCATGTATACTATAGACACATGCGATAATATCTAACTATCGACACAAGTGAGGGGCCCCGAGTGGCCGAGTGGTCTAAAGCGCTGACCGTTACGGATCACTGCCATCTCACCTCTGTCTGTGTGAGTTCGAGTCCAAACTCTGCTAACGTGGGTAAGTGAGAAAGTCTGCCAGTAGCTTCTCGTGGGTCGGTGGTTCTTCCCGGGTTTTTCCAGGGTTCTTCCTCCACCATTAATACTGGCCGCCATGTATAGCCTATATTGTGCTGAAAAATGGCGTTAAACCCTATAACAACAACAACAATAACACAAGTGATAATATCTTACTATCGACACATGCGATAATACCGTACTATCGACACATGTAATAATATCTTACTATCGACACATGTGATAATATCTTACTATCAACACATGCGATAATATCTTACTATCGACACATGTGATAATATCTTACTATCGACACATGCGATAATATCTTACTATCGACACATGTGATAATATCTTACTATCGACACATGTGATAATATCTTATTATCGACACATGTAATAATATCTTACTATCGACACATGTCGATATCTTACTATCGACACATGTCATAATATCTTACTATCGACACATGCGATAATATCTTACTATCGACACATGCGATAATATCTTACTATCGACACATGCGATAATATCTTACTATCGACACATGCGATAATATCTTACTATCGACACATGTGATAATATCTTACTGTCGACACATGTGATAATATCTTACTATCGACGCATGTGATAATATCTTACTATCGAAACATGTGATAAACCCTATACCATCCGAGTTGTTTTTCCCACTCTTTGTTTACCTTTGGTGCCTCTCCTGTGTAGAAAAGCGCCTGTTCGAGGAAAATGGATTTTGTCATCTTGTCCCTGAGAGAAACGTTGGCGAATATCTGTAAATTCTTGCTCTAGGTTTTTCTCATTCACGATAACTATACCTGCAAGATGAGATTTTCTTTATCATGCACAAAGAGGTAAGCTTACCTTTGATTTCCTGTATTTCGCAACTATCCATTATCGCCCTTCGAAACTTAATGAAATAAGGACCTGAACTAAGGTCCCTCCTGAGATAAAAAAGTATTTTATTTGTAGCATTGTTTACTTCCTTTCTCCAGTTATAAAATCAAGAGACAAGAAATTTCTTTATACAATTGTTTATAAAAACAAAGAAAGTAATCGTTATATATTTAGAATATAAATTGTTTCGCCGAGCAAAGAAAAGTACTCTTCAGTCGGATATAAGCAATGCAATGTTCGGTGTCAAAGGGCATTTGTAAAGAGATAGAGATTTTGGCTTTGCAGTGAAAATTACTGAGATTATTTCTGCGAATGTACTATTCCAAATATAATAAGGAATTACTAACCTTTACTTTTCAATGAATTCTTTCTTTGAATACTCTCTTGGTCTTCTAGGACATATCTCTTGCCATGAACACCAGGAACTTCCAGAAAGTTTCTTGAAACAACGCTAGTTTCTGCTGGTCGAAGATCATAATCTCTGTTTTCTATTCGTATGTTTCCGTTCTGGATTAGGATAAAATAGAATTAACGTCTACATGCATATGGTAGAATGATTTATGAATTTATCGTTACCTTTCTTATTTCAATGTTATTGGCACACTCGGAATGTGAACAGTTTTTCTTACAATCTGTTTGTAATAATCGGCATACGTTTTAACATAGCTTAAAAATGATTCAGATCCAAAGATAAATAAATAGCCACAGTCTCTTCTGTAGAGTCATACAGCATTGTTAGGTATGGGCTGACCATGTGTATAGTCAAACAGCATTGCCATTGTTAGATATGGGCCTGATCATGTGTATAATCATACAGCATTGCTAGATATGGGACTTATCAGGTGTAGTCATAGAGCATTGCTAGATATGGGCCTGATTATGTGTATAGTCATATAGAATTGTTAGATATAGGCCTGATCATGTATAGAGTCATACAGCATTGCTAGATATGGGCCTGACCATGTGTAAAGTCATACAGAATTGCTAGATATGGGCCTGAGCACGTGTATAGTCATACAGCATTGCTAGATATGGGCCTGATCATGTGCAGAGATATATAGCATTGCTAGATATGGGCCTTACCATGTATAGAGTCATACAGCATTGCTAGATATTGGCCAGACCATGTGTAAAGTCATTGAACATTGCTAGATATGGGCCAGACCATGTGTAAAGTCATAGAGCATTGCTAGATATGGGCCTGGCTACGTGTCTAGTCATATAGCAATGCTAAATATAGACCCTATCATGTGCAGAGTTATATAGCATAGCTAGATATGGACCTTATCATGTGTATAGTAATAGATCATTGCTAAATATGGGCCTGACCATGTGTAAAATCATAGAGCATTGTTAGATATGGGACTGACTACGTGTATAGTCATACAGCATTGCTAGATATGGACCTGACCATGTGTATATTAATAGATAATTGCTAGATATGGGCCTGACCATGTGTAAAGTCATTGAGCATTGTTATATATGGGACTGACTATGTGTATTGTTATACAGAATTGCTAGATATGGGCCTGATCATGTGTTTAGAGTCATACAGCATTGCTAGGTATGGGCCTTATCATGTGTATAGTAATAGATCATTGCTAGATATGGACCTGACAATATGTAAAGTCATAGAACTTTGCTAGATATGCACCTGACTTCGTGTTTAGTCATAAAGCATTGCTAGATATGGGCCTGATCATGTGTATAGTAATAGATCAGTAATAGATATGGGCCTGACCATGTGTAAAGTCATAGAGTATTGTTATACATGGGACTGACTACGTGTATAGTCATACAGAATTGCTAGATAGGGGCCTGATCATGTGTAAATACACAGAGCATTGCTAGATATGGGCCTAAACATGTGTATAGAGCGATACAGCATTGCTAGATATGGTCATGAACATGTATAGAGTCTTATGGTATTGCTAGACATACGCCTGACAATATGTAGAGTCATACAGCATTGCTAGATATGGACCTGATCATGTGTAGAGATATAGACCATTGCCAGATATGGGCCTAATCATGTGTATAGGCATACATCAGTGCCAGATATGGGCCTGACGATGTGTAGAGTTATAAAGCATTCCTATATATGGGCCTGACCATGTGTAGAGTCATACAGAATTGCTAGCTATAGGCCTGCTCATGTGTATAGTACACAGCATTGCAAGATATGGACCTGACCATGTGTATAGTCACACAGCATTGCTAGATATGGGCCTGATCATGTGTATAGACATAATGCAATGACCATATGAAGAGTAATACAGATTTGCAAGATATCTAGAGTCAAAGAGTATTCATACATATGGGCCTGATCATGTATAGAGACATAGATCATTGCTAGATATGGGCTTCATCATGTGTATAGTAATTGATCATTGCTAGATATGGTACTGATCATGTGTAGAGACATAGATCATTGCTAGATATAGGCATTATCATCTGTATACAGCCATAAAGCATTGCTAGATATGGGTCTGATCATGTGTAGAGTCATACATCATTGCTAGATATGGACCTGATCATGCGTAGTCATACAGCATTGCTAGATTTGGGCCTGACCATATGTCGAGTCATACAGCATTGCTAGATATGTCCCTGACCATGTGTAGAGTCATATAGCATTGCTAGATATGGGCCTGACCATGTGTAGAGTAATACAGCTTTTCTAGGTATTGGGCTGATCATGTGTACAGTCATAGAGCATTGCTAGATATGGGCCTGACTACGTGTATAGTCATACAGCAATGCTAGATATTGGCCTGATCATGTGCAGAGATATATAGCATTGCTAGATATGGGCCTTACCATGTATAGAGTCATACAGCATTGCTAGATATGGGCCTTACCATGTATAGAGTCATAGAGCATTGCTAGATATGGGCCAGACCATGTGTATAGTCATACTGCGTTGCTAGATATGGCCCTGATCGTGTACAGAATCATGCAACATTGGTAGATATGGGCCTGAGTACGTGTATAGTCACACAGCATTGCTAGATATGGGCCTGACCATGTGTAGAGTCATGCATCATTGCTAGATATGGGTGTGATCATGTGTAGAGTCATACAGCATTGCTAGATATGGGCCTGACTACGTGTATAGTCATACAGCATTGCTAGATTTAAGCGTGATCATGTGTGTTGTCATACAACATTGCTAGATTTTGGCCTGATCATGTGTAGAGTCATAGAGCATTGCTAGATATGGGCGTGATCATGTGTATGGAGCTATACAGGATTGCTAGATATGGGCCTGACCATGTGTAGAGTCATAGAGCAATGCTAGATATGGGACTGATCATGTGTAAAGTCATAGAGCATTGCTTGATATGGGCCTGACCATGTTTAGAGTCATACCACATTGCTAGATATGGGCCTGACCATGTGTAAAGTCATAAAGCATAGCTAGATATGGGCCTGATCATGTATAGAGTCATAGAGCATTGCTAGATATGGGTATGACCATGTGTAGAGTCATACAGCATTGCTAGATATGGGCCTGACCATGTGTAAAATCATAGAGCATTGCTAGATATGGATTTTATCATGTGTAAAGTCATAGAGCATTATTAAATATAGGCCTAATAACGTGTAGAAACATAGATCATTGCTAGATATGGGACTGACCATATGTAGAGTCATACATCATTGATAGATATGGGCCTGATCATGTGTAGAGTCATACATCATTGCTAGATATGGGCCTGACCATGTGTATAATCATAGAGCATTGCTATATATGGGCCTGACCATGTGTATAGTCATAGAGCATTGCTAGATATGGGCCTGACCATGTGTAGAGTCATAGAGAATTGCTAGATATGGGCCTGATTACGTGTTTAGTCATAGATAATTGCTAGATATGGTCCTGATTACGTGTTTAGTCATAGAGAATTGCTAGATATGGGTATGACCATGTGTAGAAACATAGAGAATTGCTAGATATGGGCCTGATTACGTGTTTGGTCATAGAGAATTGCTAGATATGGGCCGGATCGGAATTTTTTGACTGCACGCAATATGATAGTTCAAATCAGGACCCGACAAACGTATAATATCAGTGGATCTTAGGTGGGCTTTCAGTCGTCTCTTTCAGATCTAATGTCCATAGAGAGAAGTTGCTATCATTAGAGGGTTCTATCCTATCTTAGGTACACTACCTTATGAAGATGGCGATTTTTCTCAACAGCAAGTAATTAACATACTTCTTGAGCTTGTAGTTTTACTTGCCTCTATAGAACTATTTCACTCGGGTATAGGTTTTCTCGCTGTCAAGATAAACTTCTTTGTGAGCATATGAATTCCTATTATTTATCTGCTTGCGTAATACATAACATTTTCATAACAGTTTGTCGGGCAACGTCCAATATATTTAACGTTTTTAATCACAGGTTCAGCTGAGCCAATCGAATACTTTTTCATCGGCTGCGCGCGGACGGATGCTCTATGCTAAGGACTGCCGTTAGTTGGTTCCGTACTGCTGGATTCTATGATTACCAGCTGATTCCGTATCACTGGCCTCTGTGTTTTCCAGTTGGTTACCTACCACTGGATTTTATGATAACCAGTCGATTCCGTATCACTGTCATGTGTGTTTACCAGTTGGTTTCGCACCACTGGATTTTATGATTATCAGTTGATTCTGCATTACTGGCCCGTGTGTTTCCGAGTTGTTTCCGTACTTATTAAGTTTCCATCAAGTTTCATGGTTAGTGTTCTTGGGTTCTGCACCTCACAACTTGACACTTGATTAGTCAGATATGCTTTCTGCTTCCATCACTTCCCTCCATGTAAATAAGATATGTGCTGCCCAAATCGTTTAGGCTCACTGATTTGTTGTAATTCTCAGTTAGTACTGGTTTTATGCTGAATTCGGAACCTCAAAACAATGACCCATAACTTTATAATGATCAAGTTTTGTTTCTATTTTTTATTATTACCGATTTCATGCCTCATCTCACTACAGTGAACAATGATATAGTGCTTCATAATGGTTATGCATTTGCAGCGATCGCTACGTAGTAAAACACTGATATTAATGTAATTATTAACGTTTAATGGCATCCCTTACAGAAAATGCCTCCTACAATGAAAGCTGCGGTGGCGTCTTAAATGGCAGTGACGACAGCTAGACCATCAAGGTCCAAAACCATAAGCCGGTGAAGAGGCCCAGAAAGAAGGCACCATTGTCAATACCAACTGCCGCCAATCCTCAAACTGGAACATCCAGCAAAGGGACGGACCCCCGTCTTCTTAATATTATAATCCAAGAGGTATCCGACGGGCTCAGCACCAAAGTGATACAGGAGATCCATAACAAATTTAATCAGCTGAGCTTGTCCACGGCAATTTGTCCATAAATCGTGTTTCAACTTGAACCCTCTGTAGCAACATACCAACAGCATCCATGGTCCCCCCCGCCATTGTGGAAACCAAGTCGGGTCTTTTTGCATGGCATTTGCGTACAAAACCATTTCCCAATTTACATATGTTGCCTCTGGGTCTAGTCGAAAAGAAAATTCCCGTGTCTTTTAGACTAAATCTTTATCTTTTCTTTCCACTGGGCGATTAAGTTAAGGATGAAATTCCAACTCAACAATCAGCAGCATATTACGAAGGCATTGATCATGCCATCACATGTGTACAACATCTAGGTAGGGGGTGTTTATGGCAAAAACAGACATATCAAATGCTTTACGCATTCTTCCTATTTGTTCCATGCAATATCATTGTTTGAGATTTTTGTGGCAAAACAAATGGGTTGTAGATTTCACTTGCCAGATATTTGAGACCTTTACCGTTTTTCTTCATTGGATAATGAACACAAAGTTATGTATATAACACAAGACACATAGTTTTGGCGATTTTTTTATACTTGATGCAACTCGTGTCCAATGCGAGCATAAGCTTGATCGCTTCGTAACTTATATGCCGTCATCGGCGTTTCTATGGATACGGATGAAACATTTGCCGGGTTAACAACCATTGCGTACCTCGGATACGAATTGGATTCCGTGAGAATAGAGGTTCACCTTCCTACGGACAACAAAAAAATTAATTCACAGATACATTTATATCTGGCACTCAAAATAAAAGTACAGAAAGTTGTTGAAATGCATCATAGTTAATATTATCTATGTTTACGCAATAGTTTTGCCTGGAGAAGTTTTTCTTAGGCCACTTGACAATCGGCATCTCAAATTCACATCCACACATTAGACTAACAAAAGAGGTAAAAGAAGATTTAATGGCCTAGCAAAACTTTTTAACCGGTGTTGATGGTAGATCTTTATTCTTACGTGACAATTGGATGACTTCCTGTACGTTGGACTTGTACACAGTTGCTTCTGCATCAGTCGGACGCAGTGATATCCTAGGCACACTCTATTCCTATGGCTTTTGGGATCAGACATGGACATATCAAAATATAACGCTCCTAGAATCTTACCCCATCGTTCTGACAGTTGTGGTCTGGGGAGAACACTTATCCAATAAATATATATATTTCCACAATAGCAAGCAAGCCTTAGTTAAAATCATAAACAATCCTCTAAGGACACAAAAATCGTATATTTCATTCGCAAATTTTATTCTCTTGTCTTAAATTAAATATCTTGTTCAGTGCAAAACATATACCCGGCATACGTAACATACTAGCCGTTGCCCTTTCTCGCCAACAAGTTTCCAGTTTCCATGGCTCCCTATGCGGACTCGCACTCTCATCGCATTCCGCTTCATTCAACCTTACCCAGCTATTGTGTACGCTTGGTCGTTGGATTAAAATTCATCTACACCCAAAAACCTCGTATAAATGGACGTGGATTTTATATAAATAGTTCACATCGGACACCTTGACTGATTTGTCTCGCCCAGTTTAAATAACAATTTGACTTTATTAATGCTCTTAATCGGCAAGAAATATGCGGCATCTCACATATCCATTTTTGTTACTGCAGTATAATATGTGCACAAGCTTAACGGTTTTAGAGAGCCTTTTGCTCATTTCCTAATTAAAATCTCATTACACCATTCACAAAAGTAAATCTCATGATTTTCGCTTGCCGATTCAACAAATTGCACTAGATAGACTAACGGTTTTTATGACGCATGCCATCTCCGACTATTTATTCGGCCATGTTTAGATTGACTTTCCTTGCCTTTCTCAGAATAAGAGAGATTACAGTAAAAATAACTACACATCAGAACAACAATTTGATGCATTTATCTCAAATCATTTTTTCCACAAGTGTCTTACAATCACTTTTCGACATTTCAAACACGGCTCGGGACAACTATATATGGTACATGTTGTTGCTCAATATAATCATGCGACATGTCCGATAGCTCATTTACAAGCATGCCTAACATTCAGTGGTAATACTCTATGACTGTTTTTAATGAACAAAAATGGGCAACTAGTTTCCAGAGTAGAATTTAGTACAGAAATTAGAAAAATGCTTTGCTTTTGTGGATTTAACTAGAAATATTTTAAGTCTTATAGTTTCAGAATTGGACATACCACTGAGGCGGTCAGACAATGTTTCAGTGACAACCAAATAAGGGATTTAGGCCGTTGGAAATCAGATGCATTTAAGAAATACATAATGTTAGGCTAGAGGATCTCAGCTTCGTAATACTTCAATCACTTTTTTATATGACAGCCATTCCCTCGTATGTGCTACTTTCTCTATTAGGCCTCGTTGGTTTCACAGACCTAGACTCCTGGGCATCGATCGTGCTTTGCTTGGATATCATTCACTCGACCCGGACTAATCTGTGTCAACCTGCCTATTAGATCGCCAGAAGCGTATGAGGGTACTCTAACAGCTCCGGAAGACCAACATCACATTCAGGATGTGAGCGCATGCGTTTTAAAATTTGTTCCCAATTCTCCATACATGCTGGATGTATCCAATTACCGCTGAGTACGAGAGTGCTCTACTACCCCAGCATTACAAAATTCATCGGTTTAATTTTGATCAACGTTGACATTTTCTTTTCTTTAATGCTGGTCATTTTTGTTCTTTGCCCCTCTCGCCTTTATGTGGCTGCCAAAAATGCAGCAAGATATATTCGCTGTATTTTTGCTAATGGCGCTTGCAATTTCTGTATTATATGCTATGTCTTGTTGCTCAATTTCTTAGCACATTTACACTATAGACTTTGTCCAATTAGTTATGATATGCAAACTTTTCGTTGACTAATATCATTTATGTTCAATACAGATCCATGAAAGTGGTCAGCATCAAAAGCAATGTTCACGAATCGTACTAAATTATCATTAACTGAACTAGCTCCACCCGCCTGTTCGATATTGAGTGTCGCCAATATTTGCTAATACTACCATAAACGGACAAAGTGTTTAGGGACCATTTCTGGATAAATTTTAACGCTATTTGTTTTTAATGTGAAGCTTGGCTTTAGCACATTTTTGATGGCACTTCAGTACTTAACTCTATTTACAATTTATTTTGTTCGTCCTCACAAAGATTGAGAAAGAGATAAAATAAGAGCCAAAAAGTAAGTCTAAACCATGAATATCATGTCATATAAAATCATATCATGTCATATAAAATCATATCATGTCATATCATGTCATATAAATGTCCAAAATTTGAAAACGATCTTAGTTATTATCAATTTTTATAATACTGAAATTTTTCATTATCCGATTCTGAAATTTATAACGAATAATCAGCACTTGACTTTATCGATGAAAATGGTCATAAAAGAAACCTTGAAATACATTCGTACCAAAACGGAATGCGAAGAATGATTCGCAATAAAAAGTGTTACTTGTTTACATATAAACGTGGTAGTATGTTTTGCATTAGATATTTCGGATGCAAAGTTTAGTGTCCGACAATAAGAAGAATAGTGGACATCTTAAATAAAGTCGTACAGCGTTTTGTTGTTTGGGTAAGCAATTCTATTTCTATTGAATGTTATAACATTTTTGCTATGTCCAAAAAATAATTTTCTGCATAACAACTTCAGTCCGGACTTACATAAAGTTGAAAACCTAATAATGTTTTCCAATAGAACTTAAGTCTGCCAACATGTTTCACAAACCCTTTGTCTATATATTTTCCAGCCTATGTAGTCATTACATACTGTTATATCTAGCGGTTTAAACTTCAGTAAGAGAACTATGAAACCCAACAAATACTCAAACGTTCAAAATATAAATTTATTTTAAATTAATATAAATTAAACAAGTAAAAGAATCAAAAAATGATCTTAGAGTGTTTGAATTTTAGCATGTAACCCTTATAAGCCTGTAATGTTCTATTAATTTCTCAATAATGTTTTAAGGTAATCCGAACGAAACGTGTAAAGTGCTTGTATGTTACCGTAATAATAACACTCAAGTCAAAATAATTTATTCTCATTAAGTAAAGCCCTGGAAAGTTTTCGCTACTCCAATAAAGTTCAGTTAGATATGAAGATCATTTTTAATATGGACACATATTCCTAAATTACTGACTGTTTAAATCAATGATCATTCACTCTACTATACTCAACAAATATATCATAAATAAAAAACATGGCTTTCACAGCCATTCTTACACAACGAGCGTATTGCATGAATGGTAAGTATGGAGCATATTTCAACATGATATAGTGTCCTTGAACGTTTCAAACAAACAATCTCCGATTCAGAATTATTTGTAGAATAATTTTTTGAATCGTATTATTCCCTTTCACAATAGTTTAGTCGTCAATATACTGGTCTGACCTTCACATCTCATTTGATCAATTAAATGGAAGAGCGTGCGTGTGAAGAAAATTGTACTTTCAATTACTTGTAATCATGATTTGCAAGTCATTCTGACCTGCATCAGTTCCTGATATTACCTTAGATGGATTTTGTCAGGAATAAATCCTTTCTATGGACTATCCAAGTACCTTTATGATAGTCTTAAACAATGAATTAAACAATATTAAATATAAATTTATAATCTCAAACGACATAAATAAAAGCTATATTTTACATTTATAGATGATACATAATTCCGTAACACTATCCACAAAAAGTAGGGGCGATGTTGTTGTTGTTGTTATGGATCTGACAATGCGATTTCAAACTTTGCGTGTCTGCAGAATCCATTGATTATATATGTACCTTCATAGTCTCAAACGGCATAAATAAAAATTATATTATAAATTCAAAAGATAATACGTAATTCTGCAGCTCTGAGTACAAAAAAAGTGTCGATGTTGCTGATATGGATCTGGTAGCGCGATCTCTACCTTGTCTGTAGAAAGAATCACAACCTATGACTCGGACAAGGTAGCAATTACCATACTATAAATTAATACAAGATACAACAAACTGGAAGAACATGTCCCAAGCATGATTCTTCAACTTTATTCCTAACAAGTGAGACAGTGGCGTCACTAGCATTGGTGTCACTCAGTGCTGTAACTCCTCGTCTTACCATCATGGACCTCCTTCCTACACAAAAAATGCAAAGCTTTTGTTGACAGTCAAGTACAGTAAGTCATGGTGTCACTCCCATGGTCCTCTTTCCTGCACAAAAATTTAAAATTGCATAGAACAAATTTGGTGTCACCCGCTACTATCCGCACCCCCTTAGTAACGCCTCTAAAATGTGAGGTTGAGAACAAATGAAATCGTAAGATAATAGCACATGTATGTTGATAACTCTGTGTGTGTGTGTGTTTTCCAAAGTCAATCGTCTTGTATCTGTTGTGTACCCATATTTTGCATACAGTCTGTGCATTTACTACGTTCTTAGGATACTTACGATAACTCTTTCACATTGTCCACTTGATGTTGTGACACACTGGACAGTCATGAATGCCCCATTCTCAATATCTTGGTAGTAAGCCACTTCCTATTCAAATAAATATGTATCAGTTTAGACTGGAATGTAGAAAGGCTGGAATATTAAGCATTGGATATTTAGGTAAATAGGTTAGACTGGAATGGAGGTAGGCTGGAATATCAAGCTTTGGATATTTAGGTAAATAGGTTAGACTGGAATGGAGGTAGGCTGGAATATCAAGCTTTGGATATTTAGATAAATAGGTTAGACTGGAATGGAGGTAGGCTGGAATATCAAGCTTTGGATATTTAGGTAAATAGGTTAGACTGGAATGTAGAAAGGCTGGAATATCAAGCTTTGGATATTTAGGTAAATAGGTTAGACTGGAATGGAGGTAGGCTGGAATATCAAGTTTTGGATATTTAGATAAATAGGTTAGACTAGAATGGAGGTAGGCTGGAATATCAAGCTTTGGATATTTAGATAAATAGCTTAGACTGGAATGGAGGTAGGCTGGAATATCAAGCTTTGGATATTTAGCTAAATAGATTGATAAGTATTTAAGTTCACTGCAGTTAGTTACTCAAATAGTTAAATGTTTGGGTAATATATTCGTATTTAGCAGTGTAGCTACGGCAGTGTGGTATTCATTAGGTACGTGGAATTGTTTGATTGTCGGTATGTGGCAGGTAAGATAATGCAGGTAGATAAATAGCTACCTTGATGGGAGGCTTAGTTAGAAAGTGGACAATGCATTAATTTTAATCATGATAATGTATTTCAAAAAGTAAAACAAAAAATGTATGAAGCGCCATATCCCATATGGAGCTTATAAATTTTAAGAACAGTTATAACAAAATTGATGGGGAACATGGCGATTGAACACTTTATTGGTTATTTATCTCTAACATTAAACCAAGTCTCTGATCTGAAGAGCTAACTAACTAACTAACTAACTAACTATATATATATATATATATATATATATATATATATATATATATATATATATATATATATATATATATATATATATCTTTGTGTCTCATGGTAAATAGTTTTATCTAATTTTGTAATATTTATTCATGGCTGTAAATTGTAGTAACTTTTCATCAGATTTGTATTTTTCCTACGTGAACATGGTTATAATCATGGATTTTAAAAATTATAAAAATAATTGAGAAAAATCGACAAAGTAGATACGATTGTTATTAAATGCCATGTCGCATGCGGAATTATAAATTTTAAAAACAATTATAATTGCATTGATGGGAAACATAGCGATTGAACACTATCACACTATCATGATTATTTATCTCTAACACAAAACCAAGTTTCTGGCCTACGTGACAATGATCTGATTTAGACATATCAAGAGCATTCATATACATATGATCTTTAAATAGATGCTTGCGTATTTCTTGACAATTAGTAATAATAATAATAACAAGACAAGATGACATCTTCGGGCAAATTTCTCACTGGCTTATGGGATATGGGCGGTTTTAAAAAGTCAGATAATATCCCGTTGCATGGGCTAGGTCGCATGAATTGGCTATTTCAAAATAAAAGTGGTAGTAAGGTCTGTCACGTAAGGTATATTGTGAAATATAGATGTAACAAAAGGTATGTATGTACCCTACTGGAAAGGAACATATAAACCGATCTGTATATTAAACCAAATGACTCTACTCAATATGTACTCCAGACAAGCGTCACAGTCTGCGCGTAATACGTTGTCTTCCTCACGGCATGTAACTTCAGACCAAATGTGTTTGCTCTAATCCGTTTTGCAAATTTTCTTAGGGTGCTCAGGAAGCACATTGGACAGAAACTATACAGGTCTTCTAAGGATGATGGTAACAAAATTAGACTTCTCGATTGATGTGTCATTTTAGAGACATGCGTTGGCCCAGCACCGAATCATTCAGACATTCGATAACAGGAATTTGTTACGCGATCGTGATCAGCAAGAAATTAGGATGCGGGGTCAAGACTGCAATATATCATCTGGCATGCAAGATCAGTGGCGCACAATAGCTTCTAGATCTACCGATTTGTGACACTCAATATGGCGATTAAAAACTGATTTTAGAAAACAAATTAATACGCATAAGATCTAGTTTCGCACCAACATCAACGCTTGGAGATCTTTAAGAACTCTTTCGATCATAACAGCCAAGTTTATTATACGAGCATAGTTCTTGCTATAATATTTAACCAAGTAAATATTCCTATCCTATTGACATGTCTTAGCAGCAGCAGCAGAAGTAGCAGCAGTAGTAGTAGTAGTAGTAGTAGTAGTAGTAGTAGTATGGTATCTTATTATCCAGCTTCGTCATTCTTAAGACACGTTATCTTAATTGCTTCCAAGCATAACTTTAAATTGTGTAAAATCTCTTTAGTGTATTTTGTAGATGGCGTTGACGTTTTGTCATACTTGCTTCCTGTCTTTTGTCCCATCCTGGAGTTAGGTCAAACAATTATAGTTCTTTATGCGATAAGTAGCAGTATCCTTCTTTTATAGTACAATTTTATTAGGCTGGCGGAACGATTCATTAATGTTTTTTACACATCATAGAACCGTGTTTTCAAAATATTCTCTTCGTTTATTTTCAATATTCATAAACTCTTGTTTGAGTATTCTCCTATAAGATATATCTACACTTCATTGCTAAGTATTTCTTTTCTAACTGTTTCTTTTTATCTTGTCGAAAAACTTGCCTTGTATGAAATGTTATGAAATAGATAGATAGATAGATTTTTTAGATAGATAGATAGATAGATAGATAGATAGATAGATAGATAGATAGATAGATAGATAGATAGATAGATAGGCAGGCAGGCAGACAGACAGACAGACAGACAGACAGACAGACAGATAGATAGATAGATAGATAGATAGATAGAAAGATAGATAGATAGATAGATAGATAGATAGATAGATAGATAGATAGATAGATAGATAGATAGATAGATAGGCAGGCAGGCAGGCAGACAGACAGACAGACAGACAGACAGACAGATAGATAGATAGATAGATAGATAGATAGATAGATAGATAGATAGATAGATAGATAGATAGATAGAGGGAGGGAGGGAGAATTGGAATGTGAGGGAGGGAGGGAGAATAGTAATGTGCTGTAAGTTTACATCCTTTGCCAAATTTTGAGTTTTTTCCAGAACGGATCGTCCATTTTTTAATTTTCGCACAACATAGATGTCAGCGTCTGGATCAATCCCGTGATTCCTCTTCAAGTTTAATGTCAGAGTATTTGACCCGCGCATAAGATGAAAGGTCAACTCATCAGCAAGGCCAAGGTCACTGAGTGTCCGTTTGTCTGTTTTTAATCGTGTGGTTATATCTTTCATCCAGACTGTTTCTGTGTAAGTCGAAACTAGCAAAAGGAAATAAGGATAGATTTAAGAATATAAAATGAACAATCGAACGGGATGGATACATAAATAACTCGGCAGTAAAGAACGAACGAACAATGGAAAGAAACACACAAAAACGGACAAATAAATATTTTTAAAAGATCAACGTCTTCGACAATCAAGAACATCTATATATTCAGTATATTTTCATAACGCAATAACAACAAACACAGCAACAACAGGAACAACATCAGCAGCAGCAACAACAACAGCAATAATAATAATAATAATAATAATAATAATAATAATAATAATAATAATAATAATTGATAATAATAATAATAATAATAATAATAATAATAATAATAATAATAATAATAATAATAATAATAATAATAATAATAATAATAATAATAATTGATAAATACATTAATAAATATAACCAAGTGTGCTACATTATATCAAAAAAGAATTATGAAGACAAAATGGACCTGAAATATTAAAATTAGAACATTTAAAGTTGATGATTATGTTTGAATATGAAATTCTTAATATTGTAAGAAGTTCCGAAATTAGTTGATGGTAAGTTCGACAAAAGGGGACTATTGGTGTTTACTGTTTGGAGTTGTTGGTACTAAGTACTGATCGTTTAAATGAAATCCAACTGTTTTCTGTATGCAACTAGTAAGAATCTGTTTCTTGTATACAAACGTTCAAAGTACGACGCATAGATAAAATGAACGGTATCAGTTTTTGAAACACAAGCAAATGGTTCAAAAGCCTTCGATAATATATTCACTCGGCATCAGAATAAAAATAAGCAATACGTTAAAAGGACAGTAACAAGATCCGTGATGGAATATGGTATTTTTCAATAAACGTTTAGCAAACAAATATACTAAGTACTTCTATACTAACATATGACTTGGATGTTGAATACTACGTTTAACAAACGACATATTCATGCATTATATTAAGACAAATTTACATATCTGTGACTTTAAGTAAGTCATTAGAGTAAAGGAGTTTAGTATGAGACATTTTACGCTCATCTCTTGATACGCATGATGTGTGACCAATGAGATGACTGAGATTGGAGTAATAAACAGAACTGCATAAAATATGACAAAATCGATGCATTGGTTGGCATTGCGGTAAAATCAAATCTGCATAAAATATGACAAAATCGATGGATTGGATGGCATTACGGTAAAATCAAATCTGCATAAAATATGACAAAATCGATGCATTGGTTGGCATTGCGGCAAAATCAAATCTGCATAAAATATGACAAAATCGATGCATTGGATGGCATTGCGGTAAAATCAAATCTGCATAATAGATGACAAAATAGATGTATATCAATTTCAGGCACATCGTGAAACTATTTTATAACGCTTTTAATAGGATGACGTTTTCATTTCTTAGAATGCTTATTACTTGAAGCCAAAGTACAATTGTCAAATTGGTAGTATGGTTAACTATGTATAATAGTCAAGTCATTGTGAAGTCGGTAAAGTCGTCAAATATGTACAGTTGTCTATGATGTAGAATTATTTAGGATGTACAAATGTCTAATCGTACAATAGTCAGATAGGGGTACAATTCTCCAATACATATAACATTCAAATACCTAAAACATAAAATTTTTTCAAATAGGTAGTCATCAGTGATGTAATTTGAATTTTTAACGTAACTGTTAACAATTTGTACATTCATCCAATATGAATAGTTAATATGAAGAATTGTTATATATGTACATGAGTCAAATACGTATATTCTCAATTATGTACAAATGTAAGGAATTAAAAATTGCCAAATATGTACAATTCAAAGGGATGTACAATTTTCAATTATATACAATTGTAAGTATGTAGAATTGTTAAATGTTTAAAATAGTCAAAGTAAAACAAATGACAATTATGTACAATTATGAAATAAATCCAGCTATCAAATATGTACAATAGTTTAAGATGTACAATAGACAAATATATATACAATAATCAGATATGTAAAATTATAAAATATCTACAATCGTCTGATATGTACAACTTGTAAAGTACTGTATTGATGATAATCATCTTACTTAGATCCTTGATTTAAAACAATGAAAACTTCTGTGAATGAGAAATAAGAAACTGAATACATCACTCATATGCCTGTGAATGAGAAATAGACAACTAAATACATTATTTAAATGCCTGTGAATGAGAAATAGACAACAAAATAAATTATTCAAATGCCTGTGAATGAGAAATAGGCAACCTAATACATCATCCAAATGCCCGTGAATGAGAAATAGGCAAATTAATACATCATCCAAATGCCCGTGAATGAGAAACAGGCAACTGAATACATTATTCAAATGCCTGTGAATGAGAAACAGGCAACTGAATACATTATTCAAATGCCTGTGAATGAGAAATAGACAACTGAATACATTATTCAAATGCCTGTGAATGAGAAATAGAAAACTGAGTACATTATTCAAATGCCTGTGAATGAGAAATAGGCAATTGAATACATTATTCAATTGCATGTGAATGAGAAATAGACAACAAAATAAATTATTCAAATGCCTGTGAATGAGAAATAGGCAAAATAATACATCATCCAAATGCCCGTGAATGAGAAATAGGCAACTTAATACATTATTCAAATGCCTGTGAATGAGAAATAGGCAACTTAATACATCATTCAAATGCCTGTGAATGAGAAACAGGCAACTGAATACATTATTCAAATGCCTGTGAATGAGAAATAGACAACTGAATACATTATTCAAATGCCTGTGAATGAGAAATAGACAACTGAATACATTATTCAAATGCATGTGAATGAGAAATACATAACTGAGTACATTATTCAAATGCCTGATTGAGAAATAGGCAATTGAATACATTATTCAAATGCATGTGAATGAGAAATAGACAACAAAATAAATTATTCAAATGCCTGTGAATGAGAAATAGGCAAATTAATACATCATCCAAATGCCCGTGAATGAGAAATAGGCAACTTAATACATCATTCAAATGCCTGTGAATGAGAAACAGGCAACTGAATACATTATTCAAATGCCTGTGAATGAGAAATAGACAACTGAATACATTATTCAAATGCATGTGAATGAGAAATACATAACTGAGTACATTATTCAAATGCCTGACTGAGAAATAGGCAATTGAATACATTATTCAAATGCATGTGAATGAGAAATAGACAACAAAATAAATTATTCAAATGCCTGTGAATGAGAAATAGGCAAATTAATACATCATCCAAACGCCCGTGAATGAGAAATAGGCAACTTAATACATCATTCAAATGCCTGTGAATGAGAAATAGACAACTGAATACATTATTCAAATGCATGTGAATGAGAAATAGACAACTGAGTACATTATTCAAATGCCTGATTGAGAAATAGGCAACTGAATACATTATTCAAAGGTATGTGAATGAGAAATAGACAAATGAATACATTATTCAAATGCCTGCGAATGAGAAATAGGCAACTTAATAATCATTCAAATGCATGTGAATGAGAAATACATAACTGATTACATTATTCAAATGCCTGATTGAGAAATAGGCAACTGAATACATTATTCAAAGGTATGTGAATGAGAAATAGACAACTGAATACATTATTCAAATGCCTGTGAATGAGAAATAGGCAAATGAATACATTATTCAAATGCCTGATTGAGAAATAGGCAACTGAATACATTATTCAAATGCCTGAATGAGAAATATGCAACTTAATACTTTACTCAAATGCCTGTGAATGAGAAATAGACAACTGAATACATTATTCAAATGCCTGAATGAGAAATAGGCAACTTAATGCATTATTCAAATGCCTGTGAATGAGAAATAGGCAACTAAATACATTATTCGTATGCCTGTGAATGAGGAATAGACAACTGTATACATTATTGAGATGCCTGTGAATGAGAAATAGGCAACTGAATACATTATTCAAATGCCTGTGAATGAGAAATATACAACTGAATACATTATTCAAATGCCTGAATGAGAAATAGACAACTGAATACATTATTCAAATGCATGAGAAGGAGAAATAGGCAACTTAATACATTATTCAAATGCCTGTGAATGAGAAATAGGCAACTGAATACATTATTCAAATGCCTGTGAATGAGAAATAGTCAACTGAATACATTAATCAAATGCCTGTTTGAGAAATAGGCAACTGAATACATTATTCAAATGCATGAGAAGGAGAAATAGTCAACTGAATACATTATTCAAATGCCAGTGAATGAGAAATAGACAACTGAATACATTATGCAAATGCCTGTGAATGAGAAATAGACAACTGAATACATTATTCAAATGCCTGTGAATGAGAAATAGTCAACTGAATACATTATTCAAATGCCTGTGAATGAGAAATAGGCAACTGAGTACACTATTCAAATGCATGTGAAGGAGAAATAGTCAACTGAATACATTATTCAAATGCCTGTGAATGAGAAATAGTCAACTGAATACATTATTCAAATGCCTGTTTGAGAAATAGGCAACTGAATACATTATTCAAATGCATGAGAAGGAGAAATAGTCAACTGAATACATTATTCAAATGCCTGTGAATGAGAAATAGTCAACTGAATACATTATTCAAATGCCTGTGAATGAGAAATAGACAACTGAATACATTATTCAAATGCCTGTGAATGAGAAATAGACAACTGAATACATTATTCAAATGCCTGTGAATGAGAAATAGACAACTGAATACATTATTCAAATGCATGTGAATGAGAAATAGACAACTGAATACATTATTCAAATGCCTGTGAATGAGAAATAGTCAACTGAATACATTATTCAAATGCCTGTTTGAGAAATAGGCAACTGAATACATTATTCAAATGCCTGTGGATGAGAAATAGGCAACTCAATACATTATTCAAATGCCTGAATGAGAACTAGACAACTGAATACATTATTCAAATGCCTGATTGAGAAATAGGCAACTTAATACATTATTCAAATGCCTGTGAATGAGAAATAGGCAACTGAATACATTTTTCAAATGCCTGTGAATGACAAATAGTCAACTGAATACATTATTCAAATGCCTGTTTGAGAAATAGGCAACTGAATACATTATTCAAATGCATGTGAATGAGAAATAGGCAACTGAATACATTATTCAAATGCCTGTGAATGAGAAATAGTCAACTGAATACATTATTCAAATGCATGTGAATGAGAAATGTGCAACTCAATCCATCATTCAAATGCCTGTGAATGAGAAATAGGCAACTGAATACATTATTCAAATGCCTGTGAATGAGAAATAGGCAACTGAATACATTATTCAAATGCATGTGAATGAGAAATAGGCAACTGAATACATTATTCAAATGCCTGTGAATGAGAAATAGACAACTGAATACATTATTCAAATGCCTGTGAATGAGAAATAGGCAACTGAGTACATTATTCAAATGCATGTGAAGGAGAAATAGTCAACTGAATACATCATTCAAATGCCTGTGAATGAGAAATAGACAACTGAATACATTATTCAAATGCCTGTTTGAGAAATAGGCAACTGAATACATTATTCAAATGCCTGTGAATGAGAAATAGTCAACTGAATACATTATTCAAATGCCTGATTGAGATATAGGCAACTTAATACATTATTCAAATGCCTGTGAATGAGAAATAGGCAACTGAATACAATATTCAAATGCCTGTGAATGTGAAATAGGCAATTTAATAATTCTTCACATGCCTGTGAATGAGAAATAGACAACTGAATACATCATCCAAACGCCCGTGAATGAGAAATAGGCAACTTAATACATCATTCAAATGCCTGTGAATGAGAAATAGACAACTGAATACATTATTCAAATGCATGTGAATGAGAAATAGACAACTGAGTACATTATTCAAATGCCTGATTGAGAAATAGGCAACTGAATACATTATTCAAAGGTATGTGAATGAGAAATAGACAACTGAATACATTATTCAAATGCCTGCGAATGAGAAATAGGCAACTTAATAATCATTCAAATGCATGTGAATGAGAAATACATAACTGATTACATTATTCAAATGCCTGATTGAGAAATAGGCAACTGAATACATTATTCAAAGGTATGTGAATGAGAAATAGACAACTGAATACATTATTCAAATGCCTGTGAATGAGAAATAGGCAAATGAATACATTATTCAAATGCCTGATCGAGAAATAGGCAACTGAATACATTATTCAAATGCCTGAATGAGAAATATGCAACTTAATAGTTTACTCAAATGCCTGTGAATGAGAAATAGACAACTGAATACATTATTCAAATGCCTGAATGAGAAATAGGCAACTTAATACATTATTCAAATGCCTGTGAATGAGAAATAGGCAACTAAATACATTATTCGTATGCCTGTGAATGAGAAATAGGCAACTGAATACATTATTCAAATGCCTGTGAATGAGAAATATACAACTGAATACATTATTCAAATGCCTGAATGAGAAATAGACAACTGAATACATTATTCAAATGCCTGATTGAGAAATAGGCAACTTAATACATTATTCAAATGTCTGTGAATGAGAAATAGGCAACTGAATACATTATTCAAATGCCTGTGAATGAGAAATAGTCAACTGAATACATTATTCAAATGCCTGTTTGAGAAATAGGCAACTGAATACATTATTCAAATGCATGAGAAGGAGAAATAGTCAACTGAATACATTATTCAAATGCCTGTGAATGAGAAATAGTCAACTGAATACATTATTCAAATGTCAGTGAATGAGAAATAGACAACTGAATACATTATGCAAATGCCTTTGAATGAGAAATAGACAACTGAATACATTATTCAAATGCCTGTGAATGAGAAATAGTCAACTGAATACATTATTCAAATGCCTGTGAATGAGAAATAGGCAACTGAGTACACTATTCAAATGCATGTGAAGGAGAAATAGTCAACTGAATACATTATTCAAATGCCTGTGAATGAGAAATAGTCAACTGAATACATTATTCAAATGCCTGTTTGAGAAATAGGCAACTGAATACATTATTCAAATGCATGAGAAGGAGAAATAGTCAACTGAATACATTATTCAAATGCCTGTGAATGAGAAATAGTCAACTGAATACATTATTCAAATGCCTGTGAATGAGAAATAGACAACTGAATACATTATTCAAATGCCTGTGAATGAGAAATAGACAACTGAATACATTATTCAAATGCCTGTGAATGAGAAATAGACAACTGAATACATTATTCAAATGCCTGTGAATGAGAAATAGACAACTGAATACATTATTCAAATGCCTGTGAATGAGAAATAGTCAACTGAATACATTATTCAAATGCCTGTTTGAGAAATAGGCAACTGAATACATTATTCAAATGCCTGTGGATGAGAAATAGGCAACTCAATACATTATTCAAATGCCTGAATGAGAACTAGACAACTGAATACATTATTCAAATGCCTGATTGAGAAATAGGCAACTTAATACATTATTCAAATGCCTGTGAATGAGAAATAGGCAACTGAATACATTTTTCAAATGCCTGTGAATGAGAAATAGTCAACTGAATACATTATTCAAATGCCTGTTTGAGAAATAGGCAACTGAATACATTATTCAAATGCATGTGAATGAGAAATAGGCAACTGAATACATTATTCAAATGCCTGTGAATGAGAAATAGTCAACTGAATACATTATTCAAATGCATGTGAATGAGAATTGTGCAACTCAATCCATCATTCAAATGCCTGTGAATGAGAAATAGGCAACTGAATACATTATTCAAATGCCTGTGAATGAGAAATAGGAAACTGAATACATTATTCAAATGCACGTGAATGAGAAATAGGAAACTGAATACATTATTCAAATGCCTGAATGAGAAATAGGAAACTGAATACATTATTCAAATGCACGTGAATGAGAAATAGGCAACTGAATACATTATTCAAATGCACGTGAATGAGAAATAGGCAACTTAACACATTATTTAAATGCACGTGAATGAGAAATAGGCAACTGAATACAATATTCAAATGCCTGTGAAGGTGAAATAGGCAATTTAATAATTCTTCACATGCCTGTGAATGAGAAATAGACAACTGAATACATTATTCAAATGCATGTGAATGAGAAATGTGCAACTCAATCCATCATTCAAATGCAGGTGAATGAGAAGTAGGCAACTGAAGACATTATTCAAATGCCTGTGAATGAGAAATAAGGAACTGAATACAACATTCATATGTCTGTGAATGACAAATAGACAACTGAGTACATTATTCAAATGCCTGTGAATGAGAAATAGACAACTGAATATATTATTCAAATGCCTGTGAATGAGAAATAGGCAACGTAATACATTATTTAAATGTCTGTGAATGAGAAATAGGCAACAGAATTCATTTTTCAAATGCCGGTGAATGAGAAATAGACAAATGAATACATCATTGATATGTCTGTAAATGAGAAATAGGCAACTAAATACATTATTCAAATGCATGTGAATGAGAAATAGACAACTGAATACATTATTCAAATGCCTGTGAATGAGAAATAGGCAACTGAATACATTATTCAAATGCCTGTGAATGAGAAATAGGCAACTGAATACATTATTCATCACGATAGGAAAGGATATTCTTCATTGGGATTTGTCATATCAATAAATTTGAATTTGCGAAATTAATGGGAAATTTATGTACTCCATTGAGAACTGTGACATCAATATGAATTTACCAGCCTATTTTTGTACTTGCAAGTTTCCGCATTCTTAATAGCCAGTAAATATGGATCATGTCATTATTTATGATTGAATAAATGCATTCTGAATAGCCAGTAAATATGGATGATGTCAATATTTATGACTGATTACATTTGTATACGATCTTTGTTGACTTTATGTTATTAAATGCAGGTCTAATGAACGAATTTGCTCCTTTTTCTACAAACTCAGTATTAAGTGTAACTTGTTAAGGACCATATGCTGAATTTATACCAGTGTTTATTCTCAACCATGTGTAAAAAATAGACATGTATTTCTTAAGGAGATAAATATGTGTTAATGATTAATTGATCTTTTTGTTTGTGAATGTTTGCAATGTCGGTGTTATTTGCAAGTTTTAAATAGCTGAAACCTTCAAAATGAATTTCCAAATCAATCAAAAGTTGATGGTTATCATAGGAAATTAGAACAGAATTAGCATTTATAATTTCTATACTATCTATCTATCTATCTATCTATCTATCTATCTATCTATCTATCTATCTATCTATCTATCTATCTATCTATCTATCTATCTATCTATCTATCTATCTATCCATCCATCCATCCATCCATCCATCCATCCATCCATCCATCCATCCATCCATCCATCCATCCATCCATCCATCCATCCATCCATGCATGCATGCATACATACATCATACATACATGCATGCATGCATGCATGCATGCATGCATGCATACATACATACATACATACATACATACATACATACATACATACATACATACATACATACATACATACATACATACATACATCTATGAGAAATATACAAACTTACCTGACCAAGTACAAGCCATGACAATGACAACAAAAATACATATACTTTTCTTCATCGTAAATTCAAGGACTGATTGCAGTTATCGCTGTACTGATGGGCTCAACTATTACAAAGTAATAATTTGTTCGAGTCATATTTTACATATATGGTGATGGCTAGTTTGGTCCAACCAGGTTTGGATTTTCTCATTGAATCTATTGGTCAAAACCTTTAAAATGATAGTGAGTAACATTTTGATGCAATAGCTGTAGTGAGCACAAACTTGTTTAATGTGCAGAACTGTTTGTAGTTGAAATATTTATTTTAGGCTCAGACAGGAACGAAATAGCACAATACCAACTTAGATAAGTACACATAACTTAGCTCGTAATATAGCAATGTTACGTAATCTCTTACACAAAGTTCTTGTTTGTTTATTCCTTTTGTTAATCTTCGTAGGTTTTCTTATAGAGTCTCTAGCAATTAGCAACTTGAACAGAACCTTATGCCAATTTTCAAAGGTACTTGATCGTATTATTCAATCTGCTGAGACACAAAGTGACTAAAATGTTAAAACTTAATTCCCTTCGAAAATAAAATTGAATCTAATATTATTAACAATTATAACTTTACAAAGCACATTTGATGAGAGGTTGTGTCACTCAAGCTTCTTACTAACGCGGGACCCACCATGCTGGACGCCCGGTCTTTCAAAGGCATTATCTAAACAGGAAATATCGAAAACAAAAATCATCCCTTTTGTAGCAAGCCACGTCCAGGAGATTTAAAGTGCATAAGAGCAAAGAAAACTAACATATTTTAACACTTGTCGAAGCTTTTTGTTGTCCGCATCATTAGACCGTGACAAAAAAACACTTCTTACTAAGCTTATATTATCTGTCGAGCAATCTTTTCGCCTGAAGGAACATATTTGAATTTAATGCAAATAGGTTAGATAAAAGGTATTTCGGATTGCATTGCCTAGTTCAAAAATCTTTATTTTATCCAATACCAAATGCAAAGACAACCCCGATGTAATAGACTTCATTCAATTGATACAATGTAATGAAATGCAAATGTGACATTCTTCTGTTTTTTTTTTTGTAACTGTTTCTACCTAGTGAAAAAAGAACATCGTCATGTGGCATTACAAGACTGTTGATTTTATTTGACACAGGAAATTGTGTTTTAATGATATTTATAGTACATACTGGTTATAAACGGATCACTATGGAAACGAAAGTGAACATGAAGTAGCATTAATTTCTTTCTAATCAACAGACATACATACATACATACATACATACATACATACATACATACATACATACATACATACATACATACATACATACATACATACATACATACATACATACATACATACATACATACATACATACATACATACATACATGCCAGTGAAAAGTTCAAAGGTCTGTAAAATTGTCCAACGTCTTTAAATTCGTTTTGTAAAGTCATGAGCGATAGACACATATCAGAAATGTGCGGTGTTTGCTGTCAATCGAAGAAAGCAAATCTTTCGAGACTAATGGTTCCAGAACGTTTCGTTCTTGGCATATTTGCGTAATGAATAGATTGTTGATGCTTTTGTTTCAAAATTCAAACTATGAAAAGCTTTTTGACGGCTTTGTAATTTTATTTTCATTTTCCTGTGTTTTTGACGCACTCAAGGCCCAATCCATGTAGGACCTTATTTTCTAATATTGACCCTAATATACGCTAAAATAATGTTATAAATTAATAATGTTATAGAGGTATTACTGAAAATCTCTACTATACAAAATTGCATAACACAATATTTGAATACATCCTAATTCATTATATAATGATGACAAGAATAATATTTTGGTGCAGAATCAGGAGTTTTATATAATGGACCTACAATTTCTGCAGTGCAAAATTCAAAATCCTACTCAGAGCTGTCATAAAATATAGTATTTTGTTGTCAAAATCTCTTTGTTATTGAGTAACATGGCTATGAAAATGGATAAGATTGATGGATATACCAATAACAGTACAACTTGTCCTATAGCTCCAGACTAGTATTTAACATTGTTATTAACAATAACATTACAAATTGTCCCATAGTTGCAGACTAGTATTCAACACTGTTATTAACAATAACATTACAACTTGTCCCATAGTTGCTGACTAGTATTCAACACTGTTATTAACAATAACATTACAACTTGTCCCATAGTTGCAAACTAGTATTCAACACTGTTATTAACAATAACATTACAACTTGTCCCATAGTTGCTGACTAGTATTCAACACTTTTTTAACAATAACATTACAACGTGTCCCATAGTTGCTAACTAGTATTCAACACTGTTATTAACAATAACATTACCACTTGTCCCATAGCTGCAGACTAGTATTCAACACTGTTATTAACAATAACATTACAATGTGTCCCATAGTTGCAGACTAGTATTCAACACTGTTATTAACAATAACATTACAACTTGTCCCATAGTTGCAGACTAGTATTCAACACTGTTATTAACAATAACATTACAACATGTCCCATAGTTGCAGACTAGTATTAAACATTGTTATTACCAATAACATTACAACTTGTCCCATAGTTGCAGACTAGTATTCAACACTGTTATTAACAATAACATTACAACTTGTCCCATAGTTGCAGACTAGTATTCAACTGTTACAGTTTTGTCTGGAAGCAGATTGACCATCTTCAATAACTCGACACAAAATAGACAATTGATTGAAACGAATATATGTGTAGGAACTATTGAGATCTAAAAGACAACTGATGAGAGCATTGTAGTATCTTTGCATTGCAGGAGGAAGTTCTCCATTTGGAATTGTCATAGAACTCATCTTTTAGTCTTTTCTTTTGCTGTCTTCTATCAAATCGATTTGCCCTTGTTGACGTTAGCGACTTTTATTCACAGTATTTTGTATTTGATGCCTGTATACACTGTCTGGTCTAGTGAATATTTAGGTTGTGCTTTTTCTTGCAATGTATGACATACTGCACATTTGTATGTATAATATTTCCGTTTACAATTTGATGTCATCCTTATAATTTATTCTTTCTTCCAGCCTCAGGACTGAAGTAAGTAAATGCCATCTTACTTGTACTAATAAAATTCAGCAATAAAATAAATGTTCTGGAGTACATTTCTAATATTTTTACAAATTTTCTTCCTGATTTCCATGGAAATGCAATATTGTTCTCAGCAGTAGTTTAATTTATCCAAATACTTTGATAATGTCTCATCCATATTTTCATGTCTCTGAATTGAGGAGGACCTCGAATGTACTCTTCAGCTGCTTCAAATTCTGTATGTTGGATATCACCCTTTGCATTTTCACACTATTTAAATGGGAGATAAATAATTCGAAAAAGTAATAAAGTTGCTTTTTGAAAGAGGTATATATTCAATTACTGATTGAGAAATTTAAAACATTCAAACAAAATAAAAAATAAAACAAAAAATGAAAACTAAAAAAAAATAAAAAAATTAATTCGAAGGAATTTTACTGACAGATGCAGAAGTGAATAGAAAGCTAATTAATTAAACAAGAAAATATCATTCACATTGAATGATGAGCAGATATATTAAAACCAATGTTAAATCTTATTTTCTTAGCACCAAAGTCTATGTAAATTTCTGCCCAGTGATGATTTATAATAAATTATATACAAAGGCCATGACAATCACATTGCATAAATACTGTTATATAAGTTATGTGTTGGAGTTGTATTATGCTGTTATATAAGTTATGTGTTAGAGTTGTGTTATGTTGTTATATATGTTGTGTGTTAGAGTTGTGTTATGCTGTTATATACGTTATGTGTTAGAGTTGTATTATTCTGTTATATATGTTATGTGTTAGAGTTGTGTTATGCTGTTATATACGTTATGTGTTAGAGTTGTGTTATACTGTTATAAACGTAATGGATATACATTTATTTTAGTTATCCGAACTAAATGCGAGTTAGATAATTGTGAAACATATCATTTTTTAATCAGATACGAGAAAATACAGCACATTGTAATGTGTACGAAATAGTAACAGTTATTTTATATTGAAGCGGTTCTTTAGTATGTATTAAATTCCTTTAGCAGGACAAAAATTAAATAAAACAATAAATAATAGTACATGAAACCGCCTAAATATTAAAGCCGTCAGCTTAACAAGCTTCACCTTTTGTATTATTTTTCTTTCTTTCTCTCTCATTGACTGTATTTAAGACCTTTATATATGTTATCAGTAACCTTCACGCATACTGTATTTGAAAATTGAATAATTTTCTTAATTTCCTAGATGTGATAGTTTAAAGGAATCACAAGGTATAACATAAAAACATGTATGCAAATTATCATCACTAACATGCTCGGATTTACTCAAATTCGGACATTTCCGGTAATATACGAGAGTTCAAAGATTTTTGTGTAGTTTCAGTTGATTTTACGTTGTCACTCAAACAGTGTGTGGGACTAGCTATTACCTAAATTAGTTATCCCATTAATTTTTATTGTAGCAGTATTTTTGTCAAAAGCATTCATTATACTGTTTTGTAACCTTTTATCTACACTTTGCATACGTGTTTTGAATTTTTATCACTCTAGCGTTTGTGATAGTCCTTAGCTTTACTCCTCCACTGGTGACTGTATTAACTATTCTAAGATGTACAATATTCACATGTTTTGTAAACTTAACCAACAAAAGTGTTACAAATAAGTAAGTAGATCGCAAATGTTTGGAGTAACGTTGCCAGAACAGCAGTTATAAGGATGCTGGTTCGAATCCTGCTGAGATCAGACAAGATCTTCCGCCACAGTATATATCCTGCCAATGCATTTCATGCATTTTCTTTGTCCCATTATATTCTTTCATGTCTTTATATTAATGTTTCCTTAATCCCTAAGCAAATGCATGACATCTTTTTAGAATGATTAATTCAGTTATCAAGTAATGGAAGTGTACAAATGTGAATAATATTTGATGTGATATGATTATGATTTTTAACGTAGCTTTAACAATTTTTCACTCATATCACTACGATGTCTTCAGTGTGGCTTTTTATAGTGATGTCTACCACTGGGGCATCATGCCGCAAACATGTAGCATGATGTCCTACCCAGTCACTTTATCCTGACACCAGGCCGACCAGTTCTAACACGAACCTCTTAATGCTGAGCGTCAAGCGAGGCAGCTGTTAGTACCATTTTTGTAAGCCTTTGGTACGACTCGACTGGGGATCCAACCCACGACCTCCCGCATCCGTGGCGGATGCTCTAACCACTAGGCCACCGGAGCAGTTGAATCATTTTTGACACTAATTATTAGTAGTATAATAATTAGAATCATATTTGACACTAATTATTATTATAACGCTGGTGATGATAGCGATGACGATTATGAGAAAGATAATATAATCATTTTATATGCTTGGGTATTTAAAAGTTAAGAAACGAAACTTCTACGCTTTATTCAAGAAATGGACATGACAATAAATAAAAGTACTCTTTGTATTTTGCAGATTCCAATAGCAATGTTACACACTCAGCCAAAGATGAAGCTGGGAAAGTTTCTGGAAACACTATTTGAATGATATCATATTGTCCTCACTAAAATTTGTATCCAAACACAGTGCAGTATATATATATATATATATATATATATATATATATATATATATATATATATATATATATATATATATATATATATATATATATATATAAAGCTACATTTATCACTAAAGGAAAACGAGGCTTGACCAGCTTCCTTTAATGAAAACTTTTACAAGTGGTATATCATTGATATAGCGTACATAATGTACATATACTTTATTTATATCACATGCAAAAAATATATTTCACTTTGAACAGAGTTACGATATGCTCAAGACAACTACGTATTGTTCCATTGAATGAACTCATCACATACCTGCCAGTGTGTCGACTACAAAATGTAGTTCTATGTATTTTCTTGTTGTTAGCCATCAGATGTGCAAGTTGAAAAGGCAATTGTTTTCTTTTTGAGTTTCTATTTTTATTCACATTGATTAAATCAATAAAAGACACACATGTGATTTAAACATGAAAGCTGGTTTTCATGCTTTACATACACGGTCGATTTTTGTACTCTGAGCTCTCAAGCATTCTAGCATTGAGTACGAAATGACTAACCAGCAAGAGATAATTAAACTTTTTCAATATATATATATATATATATATATATATATATATATATATATATATATATATATATATATATATATATATATATATATATAGAGAGAGAGAGAGAGAGAGAGAGAGAGAGAGAGAGAGAGAGAGAGAGAGAGAGAGAGAGAGAGAGAGAGAGAGAGAGAGAGAGACGTTTACGAACAACAGCATCATCGCATTACATACATTACAGTATATGTACCTCACAATCGACAAATTTAACTTAGGGTATCGACAGGCTAATTGAACTATATATCATTAATATTATAAACACTGTAAATAGATCACAAGGAAAGTGTATACATACGGTTACGACGAACTATATTCTTGTAGTTTAATTGGTGTAGGTTAAGTTTTAATGTTTTCGTCCAGCGCAATTTATTTATCTCTTTCACTTCAATTTTCTGCATATTTGTTTCCTTACGAACGAGCGGTAGCGGTGAAATGGTAAAAAAAGAGATAAGGTTCTGATGAACTTGTTTACCATTTTAATTTAATTTGAAAGCAGGGGATAATGCATGTCATCATTTTTTTTCTATTTCATTTATGAGAAGAAATCATAAATGATCTATATGCCTGTAGTTGACAGAATGTTTATATATTCGTATTATTGCGCCATGGGCGGATGACAATTTTATATACCAAAAGTATTGGTACGTAAGTTTGCTTTATACCAACACTTTAAAAGCCATGCTAATTTTAATTGATTAAGGGACTAATTAAGATAAATGCAATGAACTGACAAAGAACAGTGCAAAACTAGTATTTAAATTTAAGCCTGAGGGATTTCGACTCTTAATGAGTCTTTTTCAAAGGCAAATACAAAACATAGACAAGACAAACAAATAAAACACAAATATGTTTGCATAACCTTAATAGGCTATTCTGCAAGAATTAACTTTTTAAATTTATTATGTTTCAACTCCAACTGTTCACAACTCCAAAATGGAATTCGGAAACCAGGAAAGAAAAGGAATCGTATTGGATATGCCGCCTTAGAACATTGAAACCATGAGGCTTAAACCATGAAGACTAGAAAATGACAGCTATATACAAATGAAATTATCTTTTGCAGCCGACACATTTTCATTTAAACAATTATCCAAATTTACTTAATAGTCTATAACTACTGCCATGACAATGAAATATCCGGGATATCATTTGCACTTACATAAATTTACATAAGATAACAGATGTAGCAGTTGAGAGGTTGAACCCTTAAAAGTTGTAGAAGCCTTATTTATAAAAAATAAGGCTTCCTACGAAAATGTTTTTAAAATATGCCTGGTTTTTATCTTGCAATATAGTTTTTTATTGCAAGTTGAGAAATTGCTATAGTTGGGTTACTCTTTTGTTGCTTTAATTACTAGATTTATTTATTGATTTTAGGGGATTGTTTTTTTTACCTGTTTGGCTACTTAATTTTTGTCATTCAGCCTCTCTGATGCTGTAATTAAACTAAATTAGATAAATTATTAAACCAAAATGGAATTTATATTTTTTATCATATATATATATATATATATATATATATATATATATATATATATATATATATATATATATATATATATATATATATATATATATATATACTTTAAACTAAAATGCCAAAAGATTTCTGGTTAAGAATATAGCAAAAAGAGGGTATCCGAAATGATTACAAAAAGATCTCATCGCTACAAGTACAATCTAAATATGGAATTGAATTTCAGCGTTTTATTAGAATGACAGAAAAAAGAGAACCGCGGATAAAAGTAAGATATTTAAATAACGATCCACTTAATCTTGCAATGCATGAAGTCGCCAGGAAAGAAAATTAGACCAAGCACGATATGATATTGCACGATCAAAATCTTAAAAAATACTATAATAATTTGATAAAAAAATTTATCTGACAACATTAAGCTAGATGTTGGTGATAATTATGACGACGATAAACCAATTGTAACTGAAATACCATTATAATACGATAATAAGTATATGGATATTATCTATAGTGAATATGGAATTTTATATAGGATCTCACTGATTCTAGATGTTCAAACTGAATAAATTGTATCAAGACTTGTACGACACCGTGATCTGGGATCATGTAAATTTATTGTTAAACATCCACGTGTGGCCGCTTGCGCGTGTGAGAAAAAGTTTTTGAATTTAATCATGTCCATGCCTGCAAAACACCATGAGTAAAAAATATTTTGCGACGTATAATTATCTACACCGTTAAAAACAACTAAAATATTACAATCATCCCTGATCACCTTAGTAATTTGTGTATTCCGTTGAGTAACATAAATAACATCTGTGTGTTTACATTTTCCTCGAGAAAATATTCGGGTCAGATTTTATTGTTTGTCCAGCATTACATCGTCACATACTACAAGAATGATGATTTCTCCATCTAAGTCGTCCACAGACGGCGCCTCTTCAATATGTTTTAAAATTAACAACTTCATTGTCCAATGACGCTGCTCTTTCATTAAAATCTTTATGTACTTCGTAACATCGCTGATCATCTACGGATGGTGCTAATAAATACAATTTATCCCATTTAATCCACTGCATTATTAAATAAAGCAACATGTGCGATTTTCCACTTTCAGATGGTTCAATAATTATATTTCTGATTGAATTTGGTACTGCCGCATGATGTTTTAATTGGTTCGCATTATTTTGTCGCGGAAAGTCAATTGCATCCATGCTGTTATTATAAATAAATATGATGGATTTGTATTGTGCTAAATGCTAAAATATAACGACAAAACATAATAGACGTGTGGTTGGCATCTGCCCGACTTCGAAAGACGATGGTTTAGCTCCCTGTTTTTGGTGGCTTATATGCACCGTCGCGAGTGGCTGAAGAGTCCGACCCTTGCGTGACAATCTTTGTTGCACTTGCTGCAGGTGAATGTTGATTCTTGTTGAGGCTGTTGTTGTTTCGCCTTCCTCTTGGCTCTCTTTGTAGCAAGGTTTGATTTTATCCCTTCCTTGGCTCTCTTAATGCCTTGTCTGACAGCAAGTCGCCACTCGAAGCGGTTGATAGCACAGCTCTCCCAGTTGTTGACGTTGAATAGACGTGTACTTGCAGGAAAATGTACTCAGTGTGATACGAGCAAACAAATTTATTTCGTTAAAATATGGCGGTGATATTCAAGCGATATTAAGAAAATTGCAAAGAACTCCATTGGCTAAATATCTCTGAGAAAAACTATTGCCAGGATATAATTATTGTGGTCCTGGAACTCGGCTTGATATACGGCTTGACGAGCAAAATAAACCCAAACCTGGAGAATATCCAATATATGACTAATCAAGCATATAACGTTCATGATATCGCGTATAAAATCCAAATTTACAACGATATCTCCAGATGTGAAGTTGATTCATGCGTTAAATTCTATATTGAGTAAATCTGTCCTAGAAAAACTCACTAGTTTCTTAATAAAATACGCGATGAAAACAAAACTAGTATCAGTGTCCAGTAATTAATCAGCCGGTTATTTAGTAATGGAATCGATTTATTATAGTCCAAAAGAATATTGGAAAGGGAAATCAGCGAGAAAGCTTGCTGATGCAGCAGCGGTTTCGCGTTCTACTGCTGCAAATTAGTCATCGCGACAAGCAATATGGCAATCTACCGTTGATCAGAAAGAATTAAAT